>BLKR01001096.1:0-341099 GCA_011170035.1 Teleogryllus occipitalis
ATATATACTCTGCTTACATACGAGAGATATTAATGCTGGATTACTCCGCGCTCAACACACGCCAAGGGGTGAACAGACGCGTTGCGTCGAAAAGGAAGAAGGACGCAACAATTGTAATTTAAAAAATGAAGAGAATGGTGTAGGTCTCACGTTCGTTAAAATCCCGGATTTTTTAAATTGCAATAGTGCAATTTAACGAAATCTGTTCCTTAAAGACAGATCTTTGAATACGTCCATGTTCAATATTTCGAAAATAACAGTATGAATAGTTTTCGTATAATTTTGTGCAAAATATAGGCAATTTTAAAAATTTTTAACAATTTTTTTCTTTAAATATTTCTTCTCATTTGTAATAAGCGATGATAAAAACTAGCTAAAACCATTTTCGGCTATCTCTCCAATTCGGCTATCTCTCGAAAATTGCAAAACGTTAACATTTCAAAACTACAAAATTGGAGACAGATTTTTGCCCGAGATAATACTTGTTGTAAAAAGTTAGATCTTTAAAAATTGCACAATTTCTTTTAAAAAAACGAGTAGTTTTCGCGTAATTGTTACTTGAAATCTATTCAATTAAAAAAAAGATAATTTTCTCAAAAACCGCTTCAAATTGTTTCTTTAAATTTTCTCCCATGGATAGAAGAAGGGACGCTTAAAAGAATGGCGTGGGTCTCATTTTCATCGAACTCTCTGAATTTTTGAAAATTGCAAATTCAGAAATAATGCAAGAATTTATTCACTAACTTGTTTGTTACCTGTTCATTACATATTATTCACACAACTGGGTGAGTTTATAATTTACTTTTACTTTTTGCGTTGGACAATGTTTTGTAAAAATGTGCGTCTTATATCTCAGTCAGATTAAACACATACCAAAATTTACAAAACATTTTCTACATTACAATATTTCAAGAAATCACCCTCCGAAGGAAGATAGGCGTGAGGAGTAGTTATTGAAGTAAAATTCTTGCAAGTTAAGTCATTTAAAATTCGCTGGAACAACATTTCTAGATGAATTAATGAAAATTTAATTTTTATTGATCTTACATTCCACATTTTCCAATTTTATTCAAAACCACTGCTTTATAAATCTACTACTTTACATCGTAAATTGACACAATTTATTTATTTAGAAAATCACCGTCAAAAGTTAGAAATCTTTTGAAAAATTCAGATACTACGAAAGCGAGAGGACACTTTTCTTCAATTTATCTCAATAAAGAAACATGTTAAAACTAGCAAAGTTTCAATCAATTTCAATATAAAGCTCTCGCCGCCCCTCGCACTCATTTGCATGCATTTTATTTAATTAGTTTTACAGTTTCAACAAATTTTTGTACTCTTTGAGACATCTTTACTTTTGTATAATTAATTTTTATTCACAAATATATTTTCATTACGCCGAAAGTTTCCGTTCAAAGAATAGTTTATGTGTTTTTATGAGAAATGTTCTAGAAAAGTGTTTGGATCGTTTGAATAAAAAAAGATTAGAAGATCATTTCTGTTTTATATCTGTTATATTGTTTATTTAATTCGCGTATTATTTTTTTTGTTACTGACATACAGTTACTTTTCTCAGATCTCTACAAATACCGGCAAATATACAGTACGTTACATCCATTTCACTAATGATTTTTAACTGATATGAACACTAAAATCTTTTGAAATTATAATCAGTATTTTGTACGTATTAATAATTAATTATCGTTGCTTTAATGACTTGGCAGAAACATGTTAAAATAAAATTGGAAATTTTCAAGCAATGTAAAAAATTATATACGAACTCGTATGTTTTCACACAAAAATATTCAATTAGTTTTACCTAAAATGTATTTTAAAACATTAATTGAAAAATATGTTGTAAATGAATATTGAATATACGTAACTTAACTTCAATATTTAGTGATTTCCATTGTAGAATTCTCTAATCTAAGTACTTTCATGCAATTATGATATACGCATAGTATAATGTTCGGCGAAAAAAATGAACGGGTACTAAACGAAAAAACTGAACGGGTATTAAAAGGAAATTACTTCTTTCTTTCCTAGTTCATGATTCACTGCAATCAAATATACGCACAGCCACGGGGGGAGAGTTCTGTCTGTCTGTCTCTCTGTCTGTCTGTCTCTCTGTCTCTCTCTCTCTCTCTCTCTCTCTCTCTCTCTCTCTCTCAAACAAAAATGAAACATTCGTTCATTTTTTCACACAATTTCAAAGCCGTCCGCACTCGACTGCAATCGACGACGGCATTTGTTTGGACACGAGCATCCAGGTGGCTTTGGCAGGCGGAACACAGGGGGTAGCGTTCGCTGCAGTGTCTGCGTTTCCTGGCTTTCCGTTCTCTCGCCTCTTGCGTCTCCCCCTATACCCCCCCCCCCGACCAACCCACTCCGCCACCGACTGGCCACCAGTTGAATAGATGCGAGCGAAGAATGCCGCGCCGCATTCACCAGCGAAATATTTAAATTATTGCTATGCCGCTCATACGGGTATGCGGAGCATGTGAAGATATTACACGCTGGCATTCGCGCCGCGCCCAAAATCTCGATTATTTCAGCGGGAATGTCTAACAAGTCCGATGCCTGGCGGTGGAGAGCTGTTATGACCGGGCAGCTACGTGATACACAGCCAAAATGAAGTAAATAGTTTGATTATTGATTATAAAAATCGTTATGAAATATTTTGTTAATTGTTTATTTCAAATTTTCAGATTACGGAATAAGCAAACTGAAGTTAAAAATGCGTTCTGTAGAAGCGAATTGGAAAAAACGCTGCTGATGCCTCAGGCTTCCTTTACGCCAATAAAGACTCGTTCCATTTGAGTTTATATATCCAATACAAAATTATCAGTTTTGATGTAATTGAGTTCAACGTCAACGCCAACGAATTACGATTGAAAATAAAATAGAGGAGTTTCTCTTGATACATATCAGTTTTGAATATCAAAGTTTGAAAATGAGGGAGGAGGATCAAAAAATATATATTAACATTGATATTGAAGCCACGTTACAAAGAATTTGGAATACTTTGTTGCATTGATATGGTTTGGAGTTTGTCTGCAAGGCAATAACGTCTTGTAATTTAACGACTTCAAACTGTGTACTACGTTCTGTTATTAAAATGAAACTCATTTTAAAAGTTAATTTTCCAAAAATGCCACGAATGTAAAATCGTGTATTAAAAGAATAATATGAGAAGAATCCTTAAATGCAGTGTTCATTAGTTTTCAAACTAACTCTTAACGTGCCCCCTACTCTTTATCTGAATGTTGTCTCTTTGATATTTACATGCTAAACTTTGACATTTCCTGTAGGATGAAATGGACAAAATAGATTCAGTGAATTTATATTTATATCACAGATGGTACTAAGGATTTTGGAACTATATATTCTAATTTTCACAAGATAATTTTGAGATATTTATTTAGAATTGTGTTAATACCATGCCGATTTTTGACCCTGAGATTATCGTACACATGCGTTAGGTCCGCCCAAGTTATAACTCGAGACAACGAAGACGGCCAATTTCATTCTCTACTTTAAATTTTCTTGATCTATTTTTCCCGGACAACCTTATGGGCTATTGGCGTCATCTCTTCAATGCGTGACTTCGGCGCATTACGAAGCATTCCGGAGCGAGTCGCGATAAACTTGAAATTCAGGATGAGCGCCCGTTTTTATGGTCTCCGTGTCTCGTAACACAAAAAACACGTTCGCCAGCCGGAGTTTCACTAGCGACGTTTATATTAACATTGCGTGTGGCGGAAGATAAAAAGGCGGCAGGGGAAGCCCCGGATAAATATCCTACGTTATCCGCGGGTGGGAAGTAAGAGAGAGCGGTCGTCCATTGGGAACGACCCCAGGGCGCGGCGGGGCGACGGCTGGGGGCGGGCGGCCGAGGCGAACGCGGGAGGACGGCGTTGCGTCGCGGCATTGCACGCCCTTGGGGGGTGCCGGAAGCACGCAGGTTTGTCACTTGCCGCTATCGGCGCTGTGATCGCGCGGCGGGCGATGCGTGCGCACTCTAGGCGGCGGGCGCGCGAAACGCCCTTGGTGGAGGGCAGTGAGCTCTAAAGTAGTTACAACATTGAGATCTCTGGTGGAGGGCAGCGTGCTCGGTGCGTTTTCGCGGTTGTGGAACATGCTTAGAGAATAATTGTTTGCGTACGGCTTAAAATTTGGAGCAAATATCTTGAAAATAAGAATACATACTACATTTTACTTTGAAAATGTACTATTTCCTTAAGACAGAATTTAAATTTGTTTGATGAAGATTCAATGCATACCATTAATATGCCCTGGCCAGGAGTGTACAATGTCTTTGCGATCTCGGCTAAACCGTCGTCTCGCAAGGAGGAATAATAAAATGCTTATATGTTTAATTTAGAATGTGTTGAAGAAATATATCTATTGAAGAAATAAAATTAGCAAATTATTCCAAAACAAACAAATTTGAGTTGACCAGAAATGTGTGCCCTTAAATGAGGACGTGGGTGTTAATATGCCGCCTAGTACTTCATTACAGAAATAGTCGCAACAATATTGCACTAAACGCAGAATTCATTACTTAAACAGTTTCAGATGCGAGCATCTCCTCCCGGTCGCAACCCCGCTGCGTCACGCACCCAAACGGACAGCCCAAAGTAAAAATTCCCGACCGCATGCACACCCGACCGCAGCCCCTTCCTCCAAGCTCCACCACCGCGCGCGTCACGCGGTATGTGACATGTGATGGGCGTAGTGCAGCTGGCGGCGAGCGGACAAGGCAGGAGCGGGGTTGGGCAGGAGCGGGGTTGAGGAGGAGCGGGGTTGGGCAGGAGCGGGGTTGGGCAGGAGCGGGGTTGAGGAGGAGCGGGGTTGGGCAGGAGCGGGGTTGGGCAGGAGCGGGGTTGGGCAGGAGTGGGGTTGGGCAGGAGCGGGGTTGAGGAGGAGCGGGGTTGGGCAGGAGCGGGGTTGGGCAGGAGCGGGGTTGGGCAGGAGCGGGGTTGGGCGGGAGCGCGGCAGGGCGGGGCGGGGCAGGACGGGTGTATAGCTGGCTCGACCCGCACCGTTGGCGGCAGCGGCAACGGTCACGGCAGGCCGGACTCGGAGCGTGATTTGTATGTAACCTGTCGCGACCGGGACAGTGGCGCCCTCTGACAAGGGGAAAAAGCACTATTTCAACACGTGAAGGAGCACGAAATATGACCTCTCTCTGGCGTGGGCATGGGTCGAGCGCTATGCGCGGCGCGGCCCGAAGTGGAGCGGTGACAGAGGTGGCGGTGGCGGTGGCGGTGTCGCGCGCACGGCGAGGTGGGAGGCGTGGCATGGCACCTGTGTGTGTGTATGTATGTGAATGTGTATTTTGCATACGCGTGACTTTTTCAGAGGTATTTTATACGGGCGGGCTGGTTTTTTAAAAGCGCGCGTTGGATCCGCGATAAATCACCCGAATACGTCCCCGTAACTTAACGCCGAGGACTCAACTCTTCGTTCTCAAAGCGTTGATAATTTTTTTAAATTACGCTGTTTGGCGCGCGCTCGTTGCATCACACGGTCGGCAGGAAGCGACGTGCGCAGCGCGGTATGCGGCGTTTTACTCCGAGGAGAAAATAATTACGCTCCTATTAGAATCTTTCTATTCCCTGGGAAAGCGAACTTCATCCGTGAAATGATGCTGTTCGCGGAGAAAATTGTTTTACTGCAACAAAGACAAACCCAGTTTACCCTATTTTTACACGTTATTGCTCGATAACGAGTGAAGGCAACAAAAATATTTTGGGTTCGTTGATGTTATTCTGTCCCTTGTTCTACATTGGCGATTAATCGTTAGGATGAGTCGTGATGCAGATAATTTATTCTAAACATGTTTTAATGCGATTATAAATTCATGTCCTAAAATTTTATGTGCCGTGCACATTCTGAATATATTGCAGACCAACTTATCTACATTCGTCATTCACTTTCTAATTATTCGCTACATCAATTTTCGTTCAGTGGTACGTGGCATAGTTTGATGCAATACGTCCACGTCATAATAAAGTGTTTTTGATCCGGTCCACTGATGAGAATATTTAGTGTATATAAAAATAATGTTTTATAAATTTTCTCAGTGTCATTGTCCAATATTGTTGTTAAATATATTATATTGCAAAAATATGAGAAAAAAGCCAAGAACTGTGCATTGAAGCAGAACGGATGAATGGGTATAACATACGTAAAGAAGAAAATATAATTCCCAAACATAATATAATATTGTAAGCAATCTGATGGGTAATATAATTATGGCGTGTAAAGCTAGTGATGGACGTAAATACGTCAACAATTTTCATAGTAATAATAGATGTGTTACATTCGATATTTCCGTTCAAGTGAATTTTGGGAGTGGTTTCAATTTGTGATAATGTTGATTTGAGAACCTAATAATAATGATAATAATAATAATTTATTTGTCAAATGATTGTACGCTTACTGGTAGTTAATAAAAAAGTACAACAGCAAAAATTAGAACAGCAATACATACAAATATTAAGAAAGACTAATAATACAAATACAAACAAACAAAAATTAAATAAAATAAAAACACAAATATATCTCTACTCCATACCGAACACTTCCCTTTAACTTCACTTCACTTCACTTCACTTCACTTCACTTCACTTCACTTCACTTCACTTCACTTCACTTCACCGCATATACCTTCGGTATATACCTTCGGCATATACCTTCGGTATATGCGGTGAAGTGAAGTGGTATATTTATCCATTCATTCATTCGTACTTTGCTCACACTTTTGTTGGCCTTCTCTGCATTTCACTAGACGTCACTGTACTCTAGTACACTTGCATTCACAATGCAAGTCGCGTGCTTCTGCCTCTAGTTGTTTTGCCAAAACGCAAATATTTTCGTGAGTTTTTTTCCTGTCATTCTCGTATTGCAGGTTTTTCTCATTTTTCTTTTCAGCCGTCTAAAATATTCGTTATAATATTCAGGATTCTGATTATTTTTTAATATTGTGTGTTGTTATTTTTTAATATTGTTATTGTTATTTTTTAATATTGTGTGTTCCCGACCAACGCGCGTATTTATCACGCAAAAAGTTTTGTAGTCTGGTACATAAGTTTTACGGAAAAATTGATAAACTTTTTCGCGACAAGTTATTGAATTTGCCTTTTCATTCCATTTTCAAGAAAACATGTGTGTGGTCACTTATGCCTGAAATATTATTGCAATAAATAAAGTGTTTTTCAGGGCAAACCACGAAAATGTCCAGAATTGCATGCTCCTTTTTTGGGTCGCCGATAATAAAATGAATTGGGTCGTCTGCCTATAACCGCAGTTCTAGACAAGTCTATTCACGAGCACTTGTGCTACGCTAATCCCCTTAGTGTCGCCAGCCCACTTACCTGAGGCAAGTTGAAATCGCCCCCAATTGTACTTCGCTTCGAAGTAATGTTTAAGAAACCGGTCCGGTCTGTTAACCTTTATATGGTGCGAATATCTTCGTTTGGAGCTCGCTACGTGCCCACAATTTTACAACAATTTGGTCCGTTCTATTTCACTTCAATGCCAAGTACTTCATAACCGTCGTCATATCCATCATTATAATGATGGATACATCATTATAATAATATTATTATATGATTATTATTATATGATAAGACAAATTAGTTCTGATGCAGATAAATATTCCCCCGCGGCCCCTTCTATCCCTTCCGAACGTTGTCAAGTCTGATGGAAAGATTTCACCGTTGTTGAATATCGTGATTCCGTCAGGATGGTCAGTATCAATCAAATTCCACAATTATACAAACGTCTTCAGTTAATCTGCAAGAGCACTAGTGACTCACTCATAACTAGACATCGGATGTTTAGGGAAATGCCTTTTTTTCCTAGGGAATTTATTTAAAGGCTGATAATATACGTGCACGAATCATGGCAAATGATGACATATGACAAAATTTTATAATGCTTATTTTTGCTTTTTTGGCATAAATGCCTTTTTTGCTTAAATGCCTTTTTAAAATTAATGACTTTTAAATGACTTTTTTTGGATCGACTTAGGATTATTGGACTTTTTTTGCTTTTTATATATTATTTTTATACCCAATGCTGGGCCAGAAAATAGGTCATGGTCCAATGTGATAAATCATTACGAAACCTTCAATTTACGTCTTTATATTTTAAAATAAGGGAGAATTCCTAAAAGTATACCAATAGATTTTTCTCCATTTCCCTATTTCCTAAATACCAGCTATGATCTGAGAACGTGGTCGATTGACTTTCGGAAGCATAGCCTGTAATACGATGCAGTGAGAATGCTGACTTGTTTCCTCAAGAGAAAGAGAATTTGTCACCAGTGGGCGGCCAATATCTCGACCATGGACGACTCGCCCTCTACGGCCCTTCTCCCTTCTTGGGCTAGCGAGAATGACTCACATCTGCGAAAAATGAGAGAGAGAACGCTGATTTGACCGACAGAATGCTGACTGATCGCTTCCGAGAAAAAAAAAAGATAGAGCTTTCGATTTCGCTTGTGTGGATCGCTTGTGTTTGATCGCTTCCGCCAAAGATTCCGTTCAGTAGCAGTTGCACTGTTGCAAGAGTTGGTTGTGTGTACGATAGTTAAGGTATTTTTAAAACTACAATGCCGAAACAGAAGCAAAGTAAAGCTTCACTACTTCGTCAGTGGGTGACGGAATATTCTTGCAACACCACCGATGGTAGCATTATACTATACCATATTTGTGAGAAAACGGTATGTTTTGAATTTTAATTTATATTATTTTTTCCTTTAAATTGTTGAAAGAATGAAAATGTTTATCTTTACACGATAAAACTATTCGTTTTACAATTATTGGTATTATCCATGAATTAGTTGCCTGACATGTTTATTTCTAGATATCTTCAGAAAAGAAATACCACCTTTCGCAGCATGAAAAGACCAACATTCATCAAGCTAGCATGAAAATACAACAGAGCTGTCGACAGACGTTTCTAACTGAAACTTCCACATCGAGCAAATAAAGTCAGTTTTTCTACGACATGTGTCAGGCTTTGGTGAGCGCCAATATCCCATGGAACGCCATTGAAAATCCAGTATTTAAATATTTCTTGGAAAAGTATTGTAAACAGGCGATACCGTCAGACTTAACTCTGCGAAAAAAATTATTTGGATTCTGTGTATCAAGCTGCACTAACAGATATTCGTACCGACATAGGTGACCATTGCATTTGGCTCTCGGTTGATGCAACGACGGACCCGTTAGGGCGATACGTTGCTCACTTGATTACCGGGAAACTGAGCGGGCATGACGCGGGTGCTTCCCATCCCCTGTGCTCGAAGTCACTGGAGAAAACAAATCCTGAAACAATTGATTATTTTGTAAATACAGGGTTAAAACTCTTATATCCCAAGGGCATTGAAGATCAGAAGGTACTTATACTTATCATAGACGCAGCGCCTTATATGATTTGCGCCGGGAAGCTTTTGAAACCCTTCTATCCTAACCTAACCCATTTGACTTGTCTTGTTCATGGTCTGCACCGTGTCGCAGAAGAGGTTAGGAAAATGTTTCCTTCAGTAAATAAACTGATTTCGTCAGTCAAAAAGATTTTCTTAAAATCTCCTACAAGAATTTTTTTTCGACAGAAATTGCGTGAAACACCTCTGCCGCCCGAACCTGTAGGAACTCGATGGGGAACTTGGGCAGTGGAATATTACAGTAAATATTTTGAACAAATTGCAGAAGCTGTGAACGAACTCTCTGATGATGATACACAGTCTATACAAGACGCCAAATTTGTGCTCGAGAATAGAGATCTTAAAGGTAATCTTGCATATGTAAGTTCAAACTTTGTATTCCTTGCGGATGTAATTGAAAAACTAGAAACTCGAGATTTGACTTAATGTGATTCCATTTCAATGTTTGTGTCAGCAGTAGATCAGTTAGAAAAATTTCCAAGTGATCAAGGAAAACGAATAAGTAAAAAAGTTAAAAATGTTCTAAAGAAAAATCCTGGATTTGTCAACATAAAGTCTGTAAGCAAAATTTTAAGTGGAAATAAATGTAAACTCCCAGAAGGTTTCAGTGTTGCTAATGTTTCACTCCTAAAATACATGCCAGTCACATCAGTAGATGTTGAGAGATCCTTCTCTGCATTCAAACTGATTTTATGTCCCAAACGTCACAAATTTGAAATTGAGAACCTTGAAAATTTATTAGTGAAATGTGATGCAAACTATTGTAAGAATAAAATGTAAAAGAGTAGTAAATATGTAAATCTTGTTTTATATGAAAATGAATGTACTTGTTTTGTGTATTTAAGTTTACAGAGTAATATAGAAAAAATATAAACAATTATTAATTTTATTGTGCAAGATATGATAGTGCTTTTTTCTCCTTATTTTTGACATTTTCAGTGCCTCTTTAGGCGCCTAAAAGAGGATTTTTAGTGTCTAAACATCCGATGTCTACTAATAACCGATCCTGTAGTCAGACCTTTTGCTTCTGCCATCGCCGCCATCATCATCGACGCTGACGTCGCCGCTGCTGTTGCAGCTATCTTCGCCGTCTCTGTCATCTCCAACGTCACCGCCATCTCTATCGTTTCATACATCGCCGCTGAAGACGCCGTCAACAGAGCCAATCCATCTGTCTCCGCCCATATGAGGACAATTTCGAAGACCGTTCTTAATATTCAAGTTGATGAGTATTAATTAGGATTAAAAGTAATACATCAGTTTCCCATTTTTCAGATCTCTCCACCATTTCCACACAAGTATTTCGTAACTTTGTTTTGAAAAACATTTATTCTCTCAAGAAAAATGCCATCATCGCCCATTGATAGAAAAAAAAATAATCCTTTGATTTTATTAACTTAACAGGTTAATCGTGCATCATGGAAAATTAGATTTCATTAAACATTAAAATAAATTTACACAAAAGAGGAAGATGCTGACAAGAATTACAGCATTATATGAAGGACAACCATATTACTTGAAAACAAAACACCTACAATCAAATATCATGCTAATGGGTGAATAGTGATTTTCTTGAGTTTAGGCCATTCGTAGAAAAAACATAGTTTACGTTATTTTGTGTTGGCTGCCGACATTTAGGCACCTTATTGGGCCTTGATCAGGGGTTCCGTATTACTTTATACCCTCCACAGCATCATACGTCATCTGTTTCTGTTTGCTATCTTTCTCTTTACAGAACCTCATATTAACCATTCTGTTCACTGACCACATGTACTGTGACTAGTAATACCAACACATAATGTAGAATCCTTTTTTTATACCAATGATCTACAATCAAGAAAATCAATATCCTTTTCATTACTCAGGGATCAAGACACACTGGTAAATCAAATAATGATATAATTGTTTACAATTAGGAAAAGGAACGAGTATAGCATTAAGTGGGTTTAAGAGTAATTGTTGCGGCGGTGTCCGCCACACCAAAGCGCGCGCCGCGGAGTCGGCACGCGACGTCAGCGAGCGGGAACTGGGCAGCCGAGCAAGGAAGGAGCCGGCCAATGAGGACAGAACGGCCGGCGCGCGAAGCCTCTACGAGGAGATGAGTCTTCGACGCGCAGCAAGTTATAACGGGCAGCCGCCGGGGTAGTGGCAGAACAGTATACAGAGTGATCCGAGAGTAACTTGAGCCTGGATTGTGTTGAGTATAGTGATTGCGACCCGGCAGTGTACAAAGTGACTTCTTCTGAATTAACTGTGATGAACTCGGCTTTGGACTTGGACTTCTACTGAAAATCTGGTGACTCGGCTATAGTATAAAGGTTTACTCTCTTTTGGATTTTGGTGCAACTATTGTAAAGGCTGAGAGGCTGTAATAAAAATCTTGTTTATTGTTAATTTGCTGATTTCCATGCATAACAGCAATATTTCTTGAAATACTTGTACAAGTGAATGTAAAAAAAAATAAAAAAGTTACTTGTAATGTAGAAAATTCAGAAAAATATAATTTTACTCAGTTTTTCCCTTTTGCATAGCTAAAGAAAAGGATCCGGGAGAGTGTGTTCATATAACATAACGCTTAAAGGTAATCTCATGGACTGTGCAATACTACTCCCCTTGTAACCTTTCTTCGGCGCCATCATTCGCATCGGTCTTACCATTATCGCCATCCTCTCGTCAGCACCGTTCTTCGACTCCCCACTCACCCTCGCGGCGCCTGCTTTGCCTGCTCCCGATCCCGCTGTCCCGCGCCAGAGACTTGCACGCAATTTGAATGGCGCCGCCGAGACGTCAGCGCTGCCGTCCGTCCGCTCGTTCAATTTTCTTTTCCCACCGCTTTCGGTAGGGACGGCGAAGGCGACGGTGGCGGCAGCGGTGGCGGCGGGCAGCACCGTATTACGCCGCGGCGCGTTCTCCCGGTAGGCTTTGGGGCAGGACCCGGCAAGAAGGGACGAAATTATTGTCGTGGATTATCCACAGTAACTTGTCCTCGATATAAGCTCGGGTCCGCCGGGACGAGGGACGGCGGCGGGGACCGCGCGGCCGGCAGGGCTTATTTCGGGCGGCTCCCGGCCACAATCAGCGACCAGGAAATTGGGGGGCTGCGGGAACGGGGCGGTGGAGGGCGAGGAGGGGACGGCGCGGCGCGGCGCGGCGGCGGGACGGGGGCCGCTGGAGGAGGATCTCTCTGCGGGAATGGGATAACCGCGGGCGCGCGGACGTCGCTAGCGGCTCAGCCTCCTTGTCCCCCGACCCGGGCGCCGTCCCTGCCGCCCTCGCCCTCACGGCCGCCGCGACGATGATGCCCGAGATTGGATCTTCGACGAGCGCGGCGTTGGCGGCGGCCGGACACGCGCTTGAAAAGGGAATTGTGAGGGTGCGGCGCCGGTGGTCGGCCGCCGGCAGACCCCTCCGCCATTGTTGCCATCAATCCCGCGCCCTGATGACGCCGGCGCTCTGACGCCCACGCTTTGTCCGCGCGCCCTTGCTTGACGCCGCCGTTGCGCGGCGCGGCGCGACGGTTCCTTATCGGGCGACGAACCGTCGCGATCTCACGCGCTCGCCGACAGCTTGCCAATGCGCGGGCGATGCCGTGAAAGCGGGTGGATGGGTGAATCGACGCGGAGGGCGAGGGGCTGAAAGGCTTGGATCAACCGATGTGCGAAGGACGCGATTGGTAGTGACTTTTCTTGTAGGCTTATGATAAAAATGTACATAGTTCTTCTTTGATATATCGGTAGTCTAGCGGTCAAACTGTGTGAAATAAATTTTCAATTTTTTTTTCGTGAAGCTTGGGAGAAGTATTATCATGAATTGTTTTTCATTATTTACGAAACTAAGACACCAGTTTTGGATTTATCTTAATATTTCGTACATTTATTGACGTTAAATATATTTATCAGAAACGCAGTATTTTCCTAATGAGTGATACCTAATGAATTGAAGTATCATTTTTAACAAGTTATTTTCAATAACACAATTGATGCGAAAATAATTTTCATATTAATAGTTCTTTTTACCTAGAATGTTTATGTTTAAAAAATGTTAAACTTCATATAGTGAGCAGTGCTCTTTCATTTCAATTCTTGAAATGAGTATAAATTTCTGAAAAGTCAAGAAGATGTTTGGTCGTATTTTCAATTCTAAATTTTTGCAAAAGTTTATTTTTCCTCGACTGAAGGAATGAAACAATTTCAGTCCTACGTTAAAAGGAAGTGTGTTCATCACTGTGTTTTCATCATAAATGTGAAAATATATTACCCAATCTCAGGTTCTCGGCTATAAAAAGAAAATGATTGATACGTATTCTTTGAGGGTCGAATACAAACTTTGGCAAGTTCCTTTATATTTAAAGAAAGGGGGTGCACTTTTATGCAGAATCAGCTGTAGTAATGGGCGTGTTATTTGGACAATTTTAGTGCAGCAGGAAACGAGGGTAGAAGATTCGAGCTAAAAGGAAACCGAGTCCGAGAAGGGGAGGGAGATTTCTCTTCTCTTAGCAGTGACGGGCTGTTGGTTTTAACGTTCTCTTGGAAAACACAAACTGCGGACGGGATGATAAGGCCAAGCCCGAGATCTCCTTTCACATTTTCTCCCTCTCCCTCTGGCCCAATTTTGCCTCTTCCCCGCTCTCGCACTTCCAGTTCCTCGTTCCCAACCCATTCCCCCCCCCCTTCCCTGGCCATCCCCGTCCCCTGGTCTCTACCGCCCGGTTCCCGCCAAGCCAGCTCGCAGAGACGAGTCCCCGAGCAGTCCCCGAGCTGTGAAAACCTCTTTTCTCATATATACTCTTTTTTACCTTTTTATGATCCGTCGCGGTGTTATTGTAGCGAGGCGATAAGAATTTTAAGGTCAGCCCCAGAGAATGTCAGCGAGTGTCGCGTCTGGGGGCGGGGCGGGGGCGGAGGGTGGCTCCTCTCGGCGATAAGTAGGCCCCAGCGCCGGATCTCACAGCCGCCCCCTGTTTTTCTATTGCGATTTTCCATCCGTCAGCGTTCTCGTCTCGCGGAATGTTTGCTGATAATGATATTGTATCGTCGTCATGCCCCGCTGAGCCTCTTGTTTCACTTCTTGCGACCAATCGTGGTGGAATCGTGAAGTTCTGAAAACGTCGGCCTTTGTGAGCCGCGAAGCTTTCCGGGGCGATGGTGATACAAATTCATGGATGGCATTGCATTGATTTTAATTGCATACTGTTTTCTCACTAGCTTTGTAGGAATGAGTTTATCACTTTCTATACTTGTGTTTTAATTATCATGGGGAAACTCGTATAAGTTGTTGAAATTTTCTATAATAACAGAAAAATATCTTGGTTGAATGAAAACAGATGTGCCATATTTTTAGTTTCTTCAATATTGAGTACTTCATGGATATCATTACTACAGTGATAACGATACAAGCAGAATAAAATGAATGTTTTCAAGTAATTAGAATACATAATAACATCTTATTAAAACCAGTTTTATGAGTTTCACTAAGAATATCATGTGCATAAGCTCAATAACTATAAATAACGTATTATTTGATTAATTCAATTCATTGGTTTTATTAATATCAAATTGGGAAGTAAAGACTTCTCGAATGTTACATTACTCTTATAAACAGATCTCAAATAAACAATACAGAACTGTATTTTTAATATTGATCATGGAGCAGATATTTCGCAGGAATATTGCAATTTTCATTAATTTATTTTTATTATCTTCTGTGGCGGCACGTTATTATTACGTATAATAAGAAAAATGATTCGTGAACAAAAGGACTGTGTGTCGAGACACGCTGGGGCCACCACCGACGCCGCCGCCGCTGGCAGGTCCCCTCCGAAATCGCCCGTTTCTAAAGGGATTTACGACCCACAGCCGCGCGCTGACAGGGCTCACCCTTATGAATGCTTCACTGTCCTCGGAGCCGATATTTTTCTTTAGGTGATTCCCCGGCCGGAAAGTACATGATCGTTTATTAACTCTGTTTATTGAAAAGAGTGTTTATGAAAATGGCCATTGCACACGTGCACACACTTAAAGATAGAGTGAGAGGGAAAAGGTCGAATTGACGGAAAACTTTGGAGAATATGGACATCTGATTGGTGAAGAATTAACCACGACGCCATAGACTTAGGCCAATCAGATCACAAATGACAAGGGAAGGGGTGATTTCGAAAGCAAGTAAGCAATTTGGGGAGGGGGGAACCAAAGGGCTCGTACGCACGGAGCAAAAATCCAAAAGACACTCTCGATTTGATTTTCGGCCGAGGAGTTTCACGAGAGGCTCACGCACAGAAAGGAATGGCTTCTCGATTTCAGATCGTTTCGCCGAGATTGTTGGTACTTTGATTCGTGACCATTACGCCACTGTGCATAAAATGGCCAGTTATTATTTCGCCAAGCTAGCCACAGGTTAATGCTTGCCTGTATCTTCTGGTGACTTTCGTCATCTTTCTGAGCCACGCCGCCAACCAATACCTGATGTGGAGTCGCCGCTAGTCGTTCCGAGAGGTGGAGACGGCCCAGCAGCCAGGGCTTCCTCTAGCTGATGCGGCCTGACGCCGCCACATCCCAGCGCGACCGGTGCAGGAGGCGCTGCCACGGCTGCCGCCAAGGGCCGCCCTTCCCCGAGCCCGCAGCCCCCAGCTGATGAGGTCACCGACCCGAGGACACCCCGCTACCGAAGTGCCGGCTACTCTCGCCATCAGCCGCCATCAGGCAAAATAAACCTACGCTCCAGGTTTCTCTCCGCGCTCTTCAAGCGTTTCTGGACTTTTGAGTAAGAGAAAAATAAGTAAAAAAACTTCTTTTATGTAAGCGTTGCCGCGCATTGGCTATTGTGATTTAGGAATAGGAACCCAATCTGTAATTTAATTTAATTTTTTATGAGCTCATTAGGTAGGGTTAATTTTACCTAAAATTCACAGTGTAACTTGTCTGACACCTGTCAGAAATAAAACTCACATTTATTAATCTAGAATAACTTCAATCTGATTGAAACAACTCTCATCAACTTCCTTCCACCATCCAATTCAACCGATTGAGCTACGTCCGGGCCGGCGTCAATCACAACCAGACAAGGCAGACCGCCGTGACACTTCCTTAACAGATTGTTGACACTGGAATTATAGTTAAAGATTGCTAAGACGATTGATTTGTCATTGTTTATATAATGGATTTATGAAAGTTTCTCTACAATAACAGCTTTGCCCAAGGGACTTCGTTTGAATGTAACAAGAATCCTGGTTGTCTCTCGCGGGTTGCAGTTGGAATGCATGCATAACTTTATTACTAGCTGGAACCGAGGCCGTATTTGCCAGTAAACGGCCGGGTAATTCCGTCGCCGTGCCGCCGTATGGGATATGCGTGAGGCACCCCGACGTCAGGGCGACATCCGTCATCCAAGACGGCAACCTCGCGCCATCTTGGAGGTGGGGAAGAGCACGCGGAGATTGTATAGCTCTTGCTGGACAGAGATACAAAATATGCGAATTGAATATATTTGTTATTTGGGAATCGTTCAGAGCGATGTAATTCACTATTATTTTTGCACTAAGGTGGTAGCATATTTTACCCTGATATTTGTTAAGTTATCTGGTGACGTTTTATACTAAATATATTATTGCTTTAGTAAAGCCTCATTTAGAGAATACTTGTGTAACTGAAGCAGTTTTTTGGCGAGAGCTCAGTGTTTGAATTTTTTGTTTTGTTTAGTATTGTTTTGTCCGATGCTTTTATGTATCCGACGTGATTTTCATAGTATAATGATTGTACAAAACGTCTCAATCCATTGATAATCGCTTTACAATTTCTCGGTAACGTTCTGTACAATACACTTATCTACATTACTAAGCACACTAAGAAAGTCGGAAGTTCAGAAAATCGGGTATTGAGTATAAAAGAAATCGAGTAAATGTCTGTTATTCTCGTATATTAAGATATTATAACTCAGAAGTAACTTTCTAAGAAAGAGATTAGTAAGTAACATGTAAGGGCTCTCTGTCCCTTGACATCAACTGATGTCACTGCAGTGCTTTGACCGTGAGGTCCTACGGTTCGAGTACCGACGGTGTCCGGATTTTCGACTCTAGCTAGAAAGCTAGGTAGCATTCAGCCGCTGTCTGGAGGAGAATTCTAGCGGTAGGCTGCTCCGATCGGTAGTTATCCCTGGTTTCTCCGATCAACACCAGGCGAAAGCCAGAGCAATACCTTAAAGAAAGGGCCACGGATAGCGCGCGATCTTTCCTTCCTCTTCCTTGTCCTATCCTCATTTCTTACTTACACCCCTTACACTCACACGCACAAAACTATCGTACTTATCGGGAGACCAATCGGGAGCTTAGAGCTTTACAGACCGGGGAGGTACCCTATTGGTGCAGTTGGGTAAAATTCTCACAAACTGACGTAGGTCGGCGCCGAATCTTGCCAGCCAGCGGGGTAGATCAACGCCACATCCCACAAAGAAAACCTGCGACACACTTACAGAACAAATGGCTTCAACTGTTAACGCGCCCGGCATCACCAATCAATCTCTGTCCTTGAGTTTTCTCCAGGCAATAGAATGATTTTGCAAACCAAGGGTGCGCAAATTAAGACGGGATAATATCATGATTTCCGGTTATTCCTTGCTATAAATTTGCCCCGCTAGAATAAAAAAGGTGGAGTGCGCTGTGGTGGCGTCAGCAGGCTGCGGGTGACGTCGCCCTAGGGCCAGGGAGAGGAGATTGGCCACGCCGCAGCTGCCATCGCAACGCCGGCGTCAGGCGAGTAGCACATAATTCATAAACCCGGACACTGCCTTCCCCTGCCGTCCCGCCTCGTCCCTCCCCCTCCTCTCGCACCCGCTCTTGACGCACTCGATTGGAGGTGGCAGCTGGGCGCGGTCAGGACAACGGGGAGGAAGGACATGATGACGCAAGAGACGGTGGAGAGGAAGAGAGCGGAGGACGATGGACGATGGTCGGGACTAAAGGGATTATTGACGTCAGCTTGGAAAGCTGGAAGTCTCCAGCTTTCCAAGCTGACGAGATGCGATGGAATGGAGAGGACAGACGCTTCAGAAATGGCGCATCGGCGGATGACAGTAAAGAGTAGGGTGGATGTGAGGAAAAGGAATCGTTAATATGAAAGGCGGAGTGTATAAACTTTGGTGACGAGTAGATTTACATGGATGCGATTGCAATGGTATTATCGCGAGAACCCCCCCCCTGAAGCCCACCTCTGGTTGAAAGCAGAGGAAAGTTGAAGTTACGATTACTGGCAAGGCGTAGACTGAATAATACCTACATGTGGGAAGGTGAAACATTGAAAGAAATTTGAAGCAAGTTCAGAAAGGTAGGTACATAGGCGAAAATAACCAAAAGTATATAATTTAAGAGAAACTGCAACCAACAAAAGTGGGTAAATTTTCATTTCTAAAATAAACTAACAACATAACTTACTTGCAGCACTATTTCAGTATTCTTCATCGGTGCTGAATTAAAAGATTATTTAAACAATTAATTTTATTTGGTAGAAATATTGTTTAAAAATAATCTTTAATTTTAAGTATGTCTTTTAGTAATTTGTGAACATGTATAAGTATAGTATCATAAGTTTTAGAGGAAGTAAAGTATTATATTGTATTTAAGTTTAATATATCTTGTAAGTATCGATAACATATATAATGTATGCATATATTCATGCAATAATTTTATTAAATACTTGAAAATTGACTTATTGTACCATATAAAATAAATTATTATTATTATTATTATTATTATTATTATTATTATTATTATTATTATTATTATAAAGACGTATCGGCAAGAGATTGTTGTTTTGTAAGGTCAGAGAAAATACCTCTTGAAAATGCAAATGATGAAGTCCGGCTCCTGTGACCCTGAAAACAACTTTCTCTCCACATTAAATGACAACACAGACACTTTTGGAATGCAAGGTCTACTGTGCACAGAAATAATATTGTGAATCATTGTAACTACGTAGAGTATAACATTAATACTGAAAAGAGATATCATATTGCAACTGAAATTTAACGCTGATATACGCATGCGTTATTTCTCAGTACTACTTTACAAACATTCATGTGAATTGTAAAGACATAAATAATGTTTTACAAGTTTTTTTTCCTATTACAATATCCGTTGGACTAAATCTTGCCAATGCCTCCGTCCGAAAGATGCAAGACACCAATTCGGAAGTCTTCGGAACGCGAGTGAAATCGAGAAACGGATCTCTGCGGAACGGCCTAACCACGCCCTCAAATGGCGCGACCGCAGAATAGGGAATTGATTGAGGGCAAGACGGACGCGTGAGCTGAAATAACGCGACTATCAGGAGATGGAGCGGAAGGAAAAGCGTGAGAACGGTGGCCGTAGCTCTTCCGAGACTCCGGTGGCCGAGACTTGTCTTTGTCACTCTCGCGGTCGCCGCTGGCGTTTCTCCTCTTACTCCATTTCTATTTCATGTCTTTGTTCGTCTCTACTTAAACTTTTTTCCTCTCTTACTTCACATTTCCGGTTGTCTTTCTAGTCTTCCTACTCCACCTTTTCCTCTTCCACCTCCCTCTCGTCCTACTTCCTCACCGTCTCTTTTTCTGCACCTTTTCCTAGGCTCTCACTTTTGTTGCCGCCGTCTTCTATATTTTTCCACTATCTTTGCTCACTCTCACTAACTTTTCTTCCTAGTACCGCATTATTTTATTATTTTCTGTATAATTGTTCAGTCGCTACCGTCTCCTCTGCTTGTTCACCTACTACATCTTCACTTCTTCTGTCGTAGCCGTCACTACGTCTCTCAATCGGCTGTATCACTACTTCCATTTCCATTCTCACCATCATCGACTGCGTCTGCTGTGGGATAAACGACCCGCTATTTCTCATAGAGATAACGTTCACTAAAACCGCTGTAGCGACGGACACCCTAAAGGCGGCCATTGCTTCTGACGGCGGCTGCGATCCCTGATCTGGATCTTCCTTTGTAGTATGCACAATACGTTGGTCGGTGTGATAAAAGTTTATGTGATATTTTAAAATATGGAGAGAAATAGTATTATTTTTCATATCTTTGAAACTTGAGGTAGGTACATTGATGTATCGTCAGTTTTGGCATCGTACGCTCTATTTTAGTTATTTATTTTTGTTCGAGATACAATGTCTTGCGAAACTATTACAAATGGAGGCATTTGATAAATGTTCTATGTTGACCTCTTTTGTTACAACCGTTACCATGGTTTTTTCTTTTAACCAATTTCATTGTTATGGATTTTTGCACTAAATTAATTATTGTAGAACCGTAATCATATATTATGAAGTTCTTGGATTACCGCTACACGTGGTAATGGAATGATATAGAAGTTGACTGAATATTGTATGGAACTGTGAATTTCACAAAAAAATAAACCACATGCTTGATATTATGGATACAACTTAATGATTTTTTCAATTGTCTAACCTAAAGAAGAACTCAGACAATTCTTCTAAAAATGTTATTTATAAATTCCGTCTCTTAGTTTGGTTTGCTTTGCATAATGATTTTCGAATCAATATAGTGGCGGCTGGTGCCCCAACAGACTGGAGGTTGCACTTTCATCAAACATATTGGTAAAAATGTACGGAATTCAAATTAATTAAAGCTAAGTGAAATAAAAGTCTATATTGAAACACTACCTACATAATGTTTTGCTTTGGGTCCGCGTAAGGCATATACACCTCCCGCGCACGTGGTTATGACTTTGATTTCCACTGGTCACTTAAATTCGACTCCAGTACATCGCAACAAGCACTATTTCTTCGACACCTTTTACACAAATAAAATTATTTAATTTCGAAACCTTCACTACCCTGGTATATTTGACAATAATTAAATCTTTGACACACATTCATATTCACAAGAACGTTTGCAAACCGTTGGCCGGCCAGCTGCAGCCACGGGGGACACTAAGGGACTTCCGTCCTGAACGGCCACCATTACACAGAGAACTCATCAAATGTACGTTTTGAATCAACAAAGCTAATATCAAACGAAAACAACTTTTCTAAATATCATAAACAATGCATTGAATATCTCCAATAATTGACTGAACTTGTGTACTTTCAATGGCAAGCGAAAATCATAAAACTACGTTGCAGTGAGTTCGACCAAGACGGTTGCCCAACCAAAAAGGCTGTATCTTCCCCGTGTTAAATCGAAGAACTAAGGAGTAAAAGAATTAAATTCATTAATACAGCCAAGAGCGTGGTGCAATTCCTGGTAAGGCACCAGACACTGGAGAGACCGCCAGTTGGACGCTCTTTGGTATCTAAATGATTTCATATACTTTCATATTGTTGCAATATCTTGAATAATGAATGTTTTAAAAGGAAAATATACGTTTATTTCTAAGGTATTATGAGATCTTTTTCAATTTCTGAGTGTTGTGCAACCGTGTAACCCAAGCACGAGCCGCCACTGAATCCATATAAATACAAACTTTCTTATTTATGTGCGGCCAATAACTAATACATTTCAAAAACGTAATTGATAGGCTTGAAATACGTATTAATGGATATTGAATAGTAAAATTATCAAATATTATTAAAAATATTTCATAGTTATTATTATTATTATTATTATTATTATTATTATTATTATTATTATTATTATTATTATTATTATTATTGCTTCTACATCATACGACATAAAAGTTTTGAAACAATTTTTCAAAAAAATGTTATTCTTGTAAAAATAATACATTGTTTGGGGGAAAAAGTTTCATGAAAAGTGTAAAAATCTTGTAAAGGTCGGTTATGACATGGATTATGTGATAGTGGTGTAACGTATATTTCTCAGACATGGTATAAACATTGATAAGATATAATGAATAAGGGTTACCATTTAATTAGCTTGCATTTAGTAATACTGCTTTCTTTGGAGAAATGATATGCTCTGATATATCATTTTGTATGTTTATCATCATTATGTATATCATTTGGTATATAGTTCATTTTTGTTTTTCTTTTATTGTAAGATTTTGACTGTTCGTTATACTTTAGAAATAGAAAATTTCCGTCGCAACCCAGAGTGTCGGCGGAATTTCCCAACTTTGTTTTATGCGAGTTGATTACAGGCTCTGAAATAGGTGTATTCGTCGGGGAGCTCGTCGTAGAGCATTTTTACGGTCAGATAACGAACATGATGTATGTAGTGACACCAGCACTTTTGTTCCTTTTGTCTATTTTCTTCTTTCCGCCGCTACCGCTGCCGCCACCACCGTAGCGTCGGACCTCTGCGCCGGGAGAAATAATTTTCTCGAATAACCGCCGCATCTGCCCTCGCCGCCGCCACCTCTTGCGACAGCCTCCGTCCTCAGCCCCGCCACCCCCGCCCTCCTCGCTGCCTTCCCCGCTTCCACCGCCGCGCCGCTCCGCCCCGCCGACGCCCTCGCTTTCCTCGGCCCTCCTCATCCCCCGTCCCGCGCCCGCCTCATCGCCGCGCGAGGGCATCGGGGATGGCGCTCCGAGAGGCGCACGGCGGCGCAGAAAGTGATTCGAAAAGTGCGGGGGCGAACCGCTCGGCCGGCGGCCCTCCCGCGAATCCAGATGAAGCAGAGCGGCGAGGAGCCTGGGCGCAGAGGGGCCGATGTGGTTTGTAGCTAAGCGAAGAGAGTATCGGTGTGAGTTGTGGCGAGTGAAAGTTGGCAAGTGAAAGTTTTGAGTGTTGAAATTGAAATTGAGTTTCATGGAATTGGTGAAGTGATGAGTTACCAAGTGATGATTTTGCAATTAACAGTCTGCTTGTAATCTGGTTGCTGGAAACGAAAATATTACATTTTAAATAATTCGAATATGAATGCTTATTACTTGCTAATGTATGCCAACATTTGTAAAATGCGCAAATATCGTTCATGTGTAAATATCTTGATGTTTTCTGATACGTGATATAGAAAGTAATTGAACGATACATGTTTAAAATCCAGTAGTTTTGAAGAGGATTGCCAAGGAATTTTTAAAAAAAGATAGAGAAAGATAATTACGGAAAATTGGAGTGAGTGATTGAAAATGTTCAGAAAGTGACCGAGCTACATGTGAAGCAGTAAAAGTATTTGTGAAGCAGTAGCACCGAGATTGTAGCGCCACGAAGGCAACATAAGCAATCGGGTGGCAACGCCTTCAAAATAGTGCCTTTGCCGGAGAACGGACGGCGAAGGAGTTGCCCGTTACCGGGTTGGCTCTCAGACCGATACCGTTCTCGCCTGCTTTACCTCCGCTCGCCCACCCTCCCCATGCCCTTGATCCCACCGCCCCCGCCATCCCGCACCATCGGCCACGCCGAGTTCCGACCGTGCGGATGGTAGGGGCGGCGGACGCGAACGCCGACGATAGCGAGTCTGAGGAAGGAAGGCGCCTTCACACAAAAGCCAGTTGGACGTTAAGTTTATGCGCGCGCTGCCGGATATGGGCACATGAATTAAAAATGGATACACGGGGGCAGCGGCGACGGAGGCGGCGGCGGCGGCGGTGGCGGCGGCGGCGAGCACGGGGGGCGGGGCGGGACAGGAAATGGACTTGTGATTCAGGCGCCGGGCGCCGCCAGCTATAACTCGCGGCCGCCTCCCGGATGCGCGGCGCAGCGCGGTTCTCCACGCTCCGCGCCGTCCGCGCCTCTTCAGGTGCTCGCCATGCGCTGTGCGCATGCGCTGACTCGCCTTCCGCGGTGCGGAGATTTCGATCGGACGACAACCACGAATGGGCCTCGATTCGCGAGACATGGCTATCCGAAAATAGCCGTTTTTTAAAGATGGTTGGTTTGTGATATGACCTAAGGATATTTCATTGAGTAAGAAGCGACTTCGAAAAGTTTTCGTGGAATGTCTATCAAGAGTCACTAGTCACCACGTCGCAGGTTATTGTTGTTCTATGAGCAGAATTTATGATAATTTAAGACTGAAATATTAAGGCAGTACATACTATTTCAACAACTCACCATACATTGGCCATTCTTTTATTTAATGAACCGTTAAATTTGTTAAATTGTTGATTTCACAAATTGAACAAACTGTAAAATTTACGTACGAGGTTACTCGGAGGTAGTTGCCGAGAAATGTGTACCGTCAGACAGGGTCTCAATGTGCAGAGATTTGAGGATTTTTTAGAGAGCCACAATAATTGAGATATCTCGGAATGTAATCACGAGGAATGGCTGGAAAATGCGAAATTCACAGAGATAATAGATCAGTCTCTCCTATCAACTGCTGACTTAGTAATCATTGCATCATAAGACAACCAGTAAGATAAATAATTGCCTCTTGCGGTGTTCTTTCTTCTTATACATAGCTATTCCCCTCATAACTTTCCTACTTCACCTACTTACCATATTCACCTCAAAACATTCTGCATTCACTGGAGTCCAGAAAACTAAATAATACCAACAATTCTCAAATCGACAGACACACTATTTAGGTACATCTATCCATCTCGACACTTCACTACTTCTACGTTATATACCATAACATCCCAGCACCATCATGCTCTCAATTTGTGGAAGAAACTGCGAAGTTCCAATATCTATCAGTAACATGTGTAAATCTGAAGAAATGAACTCTAGCACATTCTCACCCAATACGGCACAATTTTGTCTCGTTTGACGGTACACAATAACACAATTTACAAAAATACAAAACACGCGAACAAAAAATACATTGGACAAAAGAAAACAAAAGTATTTGGAAGTAAGAATAAATTTAAAAAAATGAAAATACACCAGTTTTAATAAATTTTCCTTGATGGATGACCTTGCGGTTTAGATCATTCGTCAGCGTGCTCGCTTTCATTGACGTGACCCCGGGTTCAATTCCCGGTCGGGAAATATTATAATGTGCGTCTTCTTTGAAATGTCCCAGTATATGGTGCTGTGTGAAGATGAAAAAACTCACTACTCAGGTTGAAAAGACCAGAAAATGGCATGGGGATGTCTTCGTGCTAACCACACGTATCCCCTTTACCCATTGCCGCCAGGCAGGGACGTTGCTGGTAGGCCATGGCCCGTATGCAGGCTGTCGCGCTAAGTACAGACACACGAAAAGATTAGTCAGAATGAGTGTAATACAAATGGGTACAATACTCTACATTAGTGTAATATCAATCGTAAATTATAATTTTAAGTGATTAAAACTCTTTCATTTTTCTCGGTTTATGTTATAATTCCAATTTTTCCCTTTCTTCCAAATTAATTGTTTATGTCGTATAAAGTGCTATTCTATTGACAGGTGTGTTAAATCAATTTGTAATTTTATACATACAAATGTTATTAAACCGTAAATTTTGACCTAAGCCGGTGTGGAGTTTTGAGATCTGACATGATAGGGTCAACTTCAGTCAACTTTAACGAAATATTATAGTAATGTGGCTCTCAGTCAATAAGTTTTAAAATATATTTTGACGATTTTAATTGGCACTAACAAGACAAACTTGTCAAATAGATTGTTTTAGACTAAAAGTTTTTTGAGGCAGTTTGTGATGACTCAGATATAATTCTTATAAAAAGTGAATTGAAATTTAAAAAAGTGCACTGGCTTAGCCAATCTCCGACTGTCTAAAATAGCTTCTTTCCAATGGAGTCAGCAGAGAACGAACAAGCGCACTTGCAGCTTCTTTCTTAGTTGCTAAGATCGAGGTTGCCATCTTTGTTCAGCAGTGTGTAAATCCCCCTGGGAAACAGAGCAAGAAACCGCCGCGAAGACAAACATAATTCCAGGGCGGGCATCTTACCACTGTAGCATTTGGAGGGTTCTTTACACCGGTGGGCGCAGAGGGGGTGAGATGGGAGGCGGCAACTGGGTGGGCGCGAAGAAGTCAGCTGTGGAGGAGGGGGAAGGCGTCTAGGAAGGAAAGGGAAGGAAGTAGGGAGTGGGAGAGAGGGGAGATGGTGAAGCAGCTTTAAGGCTTGAAGGGAGCGTCGACAGAACCCTCTCTCCAGACACTAAACAAAGCAACACGACGCCGCAAAACACGCCGAAAGATGATGGAGGTACGCAAGTTCAACAAAATGGCAAGGCGCCTCTAGTTGGACGTGGGAGAGAAAGAGCGAAGGGTGAACGAAATATTACATGGTTAGGAGGTGGTGTTGGTTACTGGACTGCAATGTGACAGGGAGCAGAATTCTGACTTGATGAAAACTTGGAATACGTAGTTCGAGAAGAAGGGTTCACGTGAGTGACGGTTAATTTTATGTCACGACGACTCATTACAATAGTGCCGGCGGCATGCAGTGTATTGGTCAGACTCCTCGCCTTCCGCTGCTGGAACTGGTGTGAAAACCCCGGTCGATCCATGAGGAATTTGTGGTGGACAAATGCAATTTGCAGCGGGTTTTCGCCGTGTCCTCCAGTTTCTCCTGCCTCTAATTCCACTATTGCTCTATTCTTATTCAAATCTCATCATCCTAACCATTACATCATCAAAATTATTCAACTATCGCTAAGTATGGCTTAGCACTGGTATCATAATAAATAATCTCATAATAGTGCTCTTCTTGGAGTAGCTCACGTGCTTAACAGTTCACAGTAATTTTACCATCTTGGCGCTATTTACACAACTTTCGGAAAATTGCGTTTTAGAACGACGTTATAGCCTTCTGAACTATAATTAAAATATATTTTACTATTATTACTATTTGCAAAGCGAAAATTTCAATAATAATAATAATAATAATAATAATAATAATAATAATAATAATAATAATAATAATTCTTGGGGCTGCAATAGACGGAAGCAAGTAAGAAGGAGCGACAAGACGGTACAGTATCAGTCCACACCAAGGAAATTAAAAAACTTTACTACAAGATAATCTGTGCCATTCTGTAGCATATCTAGCTTATTATTAGTTATTTATTATCCTTGTTCGACGAAATGTAGTTCAAAAATGATTATGTATACTATGTAACATAAAACCCTTGAAAGACAATATAATCATACATCTACAATGTTTGAAAACAATACTAATGGTAACTAACTACTAAGGATACCCAGGAAGGGTCCTTCACAAAAATACATACAACATTGTAAATTTTCATTGTGAAAATAAAAAAAACATTAGGAGTAAAAAATAGATACTGAATTTAGTGATATTGAACCTATTTTACAGCTAATTAAGCAGGATGTAGTAGGTCTTTAGAATATCTTGATTAGATTTGTGAAAAAAGATTGACTGATTTACCTGAAGTGTTCAAAGGAGTGGCTGGGCAAGATGAAAGAGAAGAGTAGAAATAGGAAGAAAGTTGTAGAATCCAAGTTTTTGGAAGTTCTCTAGATAATTCTTTAAATTGTGATCATTTCTAATATACCATGAGCTTTTAAAACATTTCTTAAGAATTTATTTTGCAGTACTTCCAGTTTTTGAATACAATATATAATAATAACAAAGACAACAATTAATAATTAGCCTGTCCGGATAGCCGAGATCGCTAAGGTAGTATTGTCGTGGCGATCTCGAACGGAAGGATTCCGGGTGCGAGTCCCGCCTCGAGCATGGGTATATTTGTGTATGTCTGGATGTGGGTGTCGTCCATTCACCCGTCATTATTATCATTATTTCCATCTTCCATCCTCCCAAGACTTAACATTCCTGGAGGATGAAAATCGGATACAGCGTAATGCTGATCACTTGATGAATCATATGCATTCCCCTCCCCCAAAAAAGTAGGGTCCAAATGTTTATGACTTAAAAATGTTAGAAATATGCGAGCATTTATGACAATAACTACACGTATAACTTTTTTTTTTCATTTTTGAAACCTTCAGGACACTTCCGCTGTTTAAGTAATCATTGAATTGAAAATATACTTTTAAAATCTAGCACATCCACAATTCACCCCTTATCTTTTGGCGCCCCATTAAGACAATTCTGCCAGCTAAATTTATGAATAGAAGCGGTTAACCTTGGCCAAACCTAACAAAACTAAACTAACCTTCCTTTGCATCTGGTACTTTCTACGCTTTCTTTTTCTCCTTCTACCCTCCCAATTCTCCTACATACATATGTTTATAGGAAAGACAATCATTAGGTACAACAATATTCTAATTAGATAAGTTAGATGTGAAAAATCTCTTTGAGAAAATTGCATAATTTTCGTCGTAGATAGAATCATGCTTAACATACATTTTCCATGAAAATTGCACAAAGAAAAAAATGACGTCATAAATATCCGGGCTCTAATAATAAGTGTGCGAATAAATATTTTTCTTCCGTAGATGCATGTATTGAGAAGTATAGTCGTGATATTGACGATTCTTGAGCGAGCGGGCAAGCGATCGTGTCGCGGATTCTACATAACACGGTAAAGTGGTAAAAGCAGTATAGTGTGATACGATGGAGACGGGTTTCGCCCAGGACGGCAACAGTGTCAGCGCGGGAGGCCCAGCGCGGTGGCCGCTGGGGGCGAAGGGCAAAGGAAGGGGGCGGGGCCGACTCTGAGGGCGACGGGCAGCGCGGACCCGCGCGAAGAGAAGAGCGGACGCAGCACGGGAGCGCGGGAAGACAGATAGCGTTCTGCTGTCAGTGGAGGATCTGTGGTTGTTTGTTTTTGTCCCCTGTCACGGCCTCCTTGACTGATTACTGGCAAAAGCTTGGTAATCGATACACGGGGAGCCGAGAAAGCTTGAAAGCTGCGAGTTGGCGCGACGGAGGAAGTTCGGAGAGAAAGAAAGCAAAAGAAAGAATTTTGTGAGTTGAATAAATTGAGGTAGAGATAACGTTTCGATTATGGAATCAACGTCTACGAATTCTGAAGAAATTTTCTTTATTAGAAAGAATAAAGAATGGTCATAAACAGAGGAAAAATGTTGCTGAAAAAGAAACAAATATTCTACGTCTGATGGGATAGATGAAATTTCATTTGTAAGAGAACCATCACACTCGTTTCGTATGATTGAATGGAATCCATTAAATCATAGCTAAAAGAAGTCAGTGAATTGAACTGAAAAAATCAGTGAAAATCGGGTCCACTTTATGGAATCGGTGAAACTTCATTGTTCATCAGTGAAATCTGTGACAACTAATTGAACCAGTGAAGTAAATATCTGTTGCAATCAGTGAAAACAAGCCTCACTTATTTGAATCAGTAAAATATCACACCGCTTCCTCAGTACTGTACTACACAAACCCAAAAATCCTGCTATTGATAAATCAAGAGAAAACACTGTATTGCTTTAAACAAATGCTTCAGAAACATAAAAATTTAATAAATACAATTCAATAAATGTATATTTCTATTTGATGTACTTTTTCCCTTGATTTCTCAAAAGTAGGATTTTTGGGTTTGTGCAGTATAGTACTGGCGTAGCGACATATAGTGTAAAGAAAGTCGAAGTTAATTAGGCACAAATTTATTGGAAGATTTTATAGAAAAATGACCTTGAATAGCGATGTCTACCTATTAACTACAAAAACAATACAATAGACATATACATTTTGCCTATGGCAATAGACATTGGGTCACTCAAAATCTTAACTTAAAAAAAGTAAAAATACAAATAAACATTTGAAATATTACAAGTACTTGGCAAGTTTTATGGCAACTTAATGAACTTCCTCTACTAATTGCCATTTTCGTAATTAAAATCAGAAGCATTGTCAAGATTCAAATTGGAAATTTTGCAGGGAGGAAACAGCACTGCATGGCTTTGTTTCTATTTCATGTATGTATTTATGTGTATATATGCTGCTAAAAATACAAAAAATTGCTAATGATGTTGGGTGTGCCATTGTTGTAAATATTAATTTAAACAGTATGTATAATACTGCAATGGGTGAAGGAAGGGCTGGTGTTAAAAACCATCACCCTGAACAAAACAATTTTTTTCTGGCCTTTCACCCATATCAAATGGCGGAACATTTTTCTTGAAGGATTTTCTCCATTCCAATTCCTCCAGAGGCAAATTAGAGCCCTCCTAAAACAGAAACATAGAAAGGTCAAGAAGTTTTGCGAGGTCAAAATGGTTATTTTCTTAAGAGTTACATAAGAACACTTAAGTTACATAAGACGTTTTCAAGTTAATAACAAAAACAAACACGTGGTATGAACCATGTGTTCATGACCTATGAACAAGACGAGTCACAGAAAAGCGAAAACTACTTACCTAACGCAATTAAAACACAATCTTCAGACATATATCAGTTTTCTCAAAGGAAACCTATATTCCACTCGTCGCGCTGTGGCCTCTGCTTACATACACAACACCAGCGCGTGAATGACTGAACGATCAGTCGGTATGGTGGGGCGGCACTTTTACATCTGACGACCAGTGAAATGGCGAATGGCGGTCATTATGAAAAGGTTCGCATATTCGCTGATTGGCAGCGAAACTACACATTTCGACTGAAGATATCAGTGACTTCGGCTCTTACTGATTGAATCAGCGACAATTTCATTGATTCAGATTCAGTTGATTGGTTAGTGATTCAGGGCGCGTCAACAGCTTACGTAATTAGTCCCGTATGTTAAGTGCATGTTTTTTCCTTGGGAGGTGGCGGTGATCTTCCCCCGCTGGATGGCGAGATCTGGCGCCGACCTACCGTCGTCTATCGGGGTTTCCCTCTAATCAGGACTCTCCCACCAGTGGGGCACCGCCCCAGTCGGGACATGCTCCAAGCTCCTGACCGGTCTACCGGAATATGTGGTTGTGTAGTGCATGTTAGTGTAAGTGTGTGTGTATTAGGGAAGAGGATAGGACAAGGAAGGAAAGATCGCGCGCGGTCCATGGCCCATCTGTTAGGGTACTGCTCCGGAGTTGATCGGAGAAACCACGGAAAACTACCGATCAGAGCAGCCAGCCGCTATAATTCTCATCCCGACAGCGACTGAATTCGATCTAGGTGAAAAGCTAGAGTCGAAAATCCTGCCACTGTCAGGACTCGAACCTAGGACCTCCCGGGCAGAGGCGCTGCAGTGATATCAGTTGATACACTGAGCTCCCGCTCCCGGTTTCAGATTCAGAGAGTGCAGCTTTTTCTGCCGTCAAATGAAACACAACTTGCATGCCCTCGGTGCAATGAAATATACTATCTATATCAACTGTCTTTGAACCCCAAAGACATTAAAATTTGCTTCGCTTGTGGCGAAACACGAACGTAAACGCGTATACATCCGATCCGGAAGGGAATTCACGTTGAAAAATCGCCTCGCGGTTTAGGACCACAATGCGCGGAGGCAGCGCGTTTAGCGGTGGGAGAGCGAATTACCATGCCGCGCGTCGTTTGTCACCGAGAGCGGCCGTGGCAGCGGACATTCGCGGCGGCGACGAAGACGTCGGCAGCACGAGGAGCGGGCCATGCGGCGGAGGGAACGATGGGAACTACGGGGCTGACAGGTTGGTTTTGTGCCGCCCCACACTGGTTGAATAGGGCCTAAAACGTGGTCATAATTACAAATGCCTGGGTATTTGCGTAAAAATTGGTATCAATGGGTTGTTGAGGTCGCTGAATTTGAATATCATAATGATATTTCAAAATTCAAAATAGCGGATCAACTCATTTAAAAATAAACAAAAGTCAATAAAAATATACATGTGGGATTCTGGAGATTACTGATTTCGGATATCATAATGAAATTTCAAAATTCAAAATGGCGGGTTCGAAATGGCTAATTGACTCAAAAATTAACCCATTATGTGTAGAAATACTGAAAGAATGGTTCTCGCGGTTGCTGATATCAAATATCGAAAATAAATATCAAAATTCAAAATTGAAGCATGAAACTGAAGGAATTGTGCGTAGAAATATGGTTATACGTAAAGTACTATCTTCGAAGTTGCAGAAAACAAATATTGCAACGAAATTCAAAACTGGTGCTTTAAAAAGATATATCGGATTTAAAGAGCAAATAATTTTTTTAAAGGGAAATGTGATTTAAGAGAGTTTTTTACTTCCTTGGTTCATTGATTTACTTAACGTATAAAAAGTAAACAATTGTTGTGGTCGTAAAGTAGTTTCTGCACCCCATTTTCTGTGCTCTGGAATCTCTACCCCCTTCCTTTTCCTACACTATGTTTTAAATTGAATTATGAAAAAAGAGTTTTTGGTAACATTTGATATATTAACTGATTATATTAACTCAACTAATGTTCTATTCTTTGAAAAGAAACTCCTACAATTTGTCATTCACACTATAACTTAATTGCGTTAGAAACACTTTTATGGCAATTTATGATTTCATGTCTTATCCTAATTACACCGATATTGACGGAATATCTTGCCCAAAATCGAGATGATTTTAGAATATCTGTGCAAATCCTATCGTTGAGCATTTATATATATTTTCATTCTTTTGTCATAAAGGGAAAGAGGCAGTGAAATGAGACACATAACGTCCGAAGTGGATTTACTAACGACTGAAGATTCCCGGGAGATCCAAACTGAGCATCAGGACACAGTCATTATCATAGGAGGGCAGAATGACATTAACTTGGGCGGTAACTTTACACCTGAACAACATGTAAAAAAATTACAATGTGCCGCCCAAAATACTAACATTGTAGTCTCGACTCTGCCCTTCTGGTACAACAGACCAACACTATGCAGCGAGATTAAGCACGCAAACCAACAATTAAAACTGCAACTGAGAGAAACAAATGTCACACTTTTTTAAATAAATTTCCTCTCAGCAAAACACTTCACCCGGCATGGTCTTCACATGAACCTTGCTGGAAAACATGCAGTCGGTAACAAGCTAGCACAATACATCATCAACTCCAGTCCTACGCAGTCTCCTGCCAAAAATCCATCCCTTTCACCTTCCTTACGTTCTCCACCCCCCACCCTTATTTCGAACCCTGTTGCCTCTTCCTCTGAACCTACTCCCGTTTCTCCCATTCCCACCACCAATTCATCTACACCTGATGTCCCATCTTCCTTACAACCTGTCACTGCCGGGACACACTACAACCTTCGACCACGCACCTGAGGTAAAAATGGAGTAAATATATAGCAACTACAGTCTGATGCAGCAGAAAAACATTCGTGTAGGTACTTGCAAAAAATAAACATTCTTCACCATAATGTTCAATCCCTTTCAAATAAAACTGAGTTAATCGAGGCAGTTCTACAGAGCGATCTAAATCAAATGGATGTTCTTTGCTTTACAGAACATTGGTTATCTCCTAATGAACATAGCATTTTCCAAATTTCAAACTTTTACCTCGCAGGCTTTTATTGCAGAGAGAGAGAATCGCATAAAGGTCCTACGTATGGGGGTTCTTGAATTTACGTTAGAAGTAATATTGATTCAATCCCCTTGGCGAAATTAAGTGTATTTTCCATTGAAAATATTTTCGAAATTTCTGTTGCACTTCTTACTACACTAAAAGTGATAATACTTTGCATCTACAGACCTCCAACAAAGAAAAATGCAGATTATATTTTGTTCTTAGAAAACCTCGAGATAACACTTAACAAAGTCAGCAATCGCTCTTTTGAATCCATTGTTGTATGCGGAGATTTTAACATTGATTTTCTGGTCGAATCTTGCGAGAAAGAAAAGTTTCTCAATTTAATTAATTCTTTCAATTTTGACATTACAATTAATGTACCTACACGGATCACACAAAATCCGGTGAAGGCAGTGAAGGCAATTGATCAAATTATAATTAACAAAACTACTACTCGATATGAAGTTGAAACAAAAGATTTAGGATATAGTGACCACGATGCACAAATTCTTACCATTATAAGAAATGCGATCACTGACACAATAAATAATTCACGTATGACTCGATTGTTTACAAAAAGTGAAATAAAATTATTCATTGATTACTTGATGCAGGAGTCATGGGAAGCGGTTTATAATACTGTTGATACAAACGACAAATATAATTCTTTTTTTCAACTCTTTCTTTACATTTTAACACTTGCTTTTCTCTTCCAAAAAGAAAATTAAATATTTCACGGAAAAGCAATTCTTGGATAACACAAGGGATTAGGACATCTTGTAAAAACAAGCGAATTCTTTCTTTCATTTCTAAACGTCATAACGTATTGCGAGCCACAGTTCCGTCCGGTACAAGCCGTAAGGCCAGCACCCGACCTGAGACGTCTTGGAGGGTGGCGAACACAATTCGCCAGATGGTCAGCTAGCTCAGTAAGACGTCCCAGTGTGGACGCAATAAAAAAAAAGAATAGGGGGGCAGGGTCGTGAAGATCGTTTTGGATTGGATGCAAAATTACACACAACTCGAGTGAGAATCACTTTTCACTAAATTCAGAATATATTCTAGAAATATTTGCTGTTATAACAGATACATAAAATGGCACACAGAAAAATCAAATACAGAATACTCTTGACTGTCTGTAAGAAAAACCCACACACACACTAATAGGAATTCTAAGAATCGTTAAAATATTACTTTATACAAAAATGAAAGAAAAAACACATTGAAAATCAAAACTAGTACTTCTGACTTAACATTACTTTCACAAAAATGAAACTCTCTCTCTCTAAAATCCAGAGAATGATTACTATTATAATTTGTCTCTTACACAGACTCTTAATCACTAAATTACAATATCAGAACTTTGAATCCTTTTAAAAGAAAAGATTGATTCTGTTCTCACGTATTAGAAGTCGGAAACAAATGTACTTTTACTTTCTTTATCTTTCAAGCATGGTAAATATGTTACCCTCCCTTTCTTTCTACCTGACGGATACAGAATAAGCTTCCTGATTAAATGAATTACTCCTATCCCTACAAAAACAGTTCATTTAGTACGACCTTACTGTATTCTTTTCTTGGCCGCGTCGAGCAGTCAGCTGGGCTTTCTTCTACACCTTCCCTCGGAGCTGTTTCGGCCTTGAAGTCTCGGAGCCACGTGTTGAGAACGCAGTTAGCCACCAGAAATGCATTCTTCTTCTCGTTCAAGGTTTATGTTCTTGCGTACTCTCATATAAATTTTACTTAGTTTCCAATTACGATTAATGACCAACTGGATATTTAGAGTTAAAATAGATCCAGAGATCACCCTCTTTTATACGAATACAAACTTTAAGAGAGCATATATAAGAAAAAAAACTGGAAAGAGAAATGAATGCAACTATTAATTACTGCCATCTATTCAAAACTCCTCTCCCTAATTCTCCTATTATAAATTCATAACGTCTCTTCTTATCTTTCTTCTAAGATTACGTTTAAATCAATTTATAATAGAATATTTACCTCTTCTTACCTTCCTGAAGAGTTTTTCTCAAAGTTGCAAATCTGAAGTCCGCTGCAATATCAATTCCTGGCGTGCCGTTTTCAATACGTCTGCCCAGTTCAGCTGCTTACCTCAGAAAGAACTTTTTCTTTCATCTGACTACCGGTCTCGCCCTCGGTCTATTGTGGCGGTCTCTCTTGATCTAATTTCCAGTTAGCAATCCTAATATTCATCCGCGTTGGCGCGCGTTCAAAATACTCCTTTCCCTCGCTCTCTTAGGTCGCATGTGACACGTTTTCGAGGTCTAAGAAAACGGACGGTCACAGTATCTCAATATTTCCTTATCTACTTTAAAAAATACAAAATATTGTTACGAAAAGTCATAAGGCAGGCTAAAATCATGAAACACGATCAGGATATTTTGAATTCAAATAACAAACCAAAAGCAATGTGGATTATAATAAAAAATACCACCAAATCAACTAGAAACCCTGTAGAGAATGTTGTTTTAAATATAATGATATAAATGTGAACGACCCGGCAACTGTGGCTAGTCTCTTTAACCAATATTTTTCGAGAATTGCTGCCGATCTCACTAAGGGTCTTCAGCCACAAAATTCAATAACAGACAGTTCACCCAAAGTTTTAGACACGGTGTTCGTTTCCGAAACTTCTTCCTATGAAATTCTCAAAATAATAGGTAAACTAAAAAATAAATATTCGTCCGGTTTAGATGAATTCCCAGATGCTTTGTTAAAGACCTGTGCGTATGCCATTATACACCCGTTAACTCACATATTTAATTCATCGTTATGCACCGGAACGTTTCCAGATATTTTCAAAACAGCTAAAATTAAGCCGCTCTTCAAAAAAGGCAACAAAAATGAAATTCAAAATTATTGGCCCATTTCTCTTCTATCAGTTTTTCAAAAATATTAGAGAGACCTTTTTACGTACGAATGGAAACCTTTCTCAGTAAACACGACGCGCTTTCAGATTGCCAACATGGATTTAGAAAATCAAAATCAACGTAAACAGCTAATTTTCTTTTCTTAAAGATGTCACCTCATCATTGGATCAAAACGAGGCACATATTGGATTATTTATAGATCTCTCAAAAGCTTTTGACGTCATCGATCATGACATTTTACTTTCAAAATTACCTTCATATGGAATCCGTGATATTGTTCTAGATTGGTTATGTTCGTACCTTTAAACAACGATCTCAGAGAGTTGAAATACCTTACGGGAATGATGGAACATTATGTACGCACCTTTCCGACTCTTTGCTCATTGCACGTGGAGTTCCTCAAGGATCGATTTTAGGCCCTATTCTGTTCCTACTTTACGTAAACGATATGCCCTCGACGATTCGAAACGGAAGAACGGTTCTCTTTGCGGATGATACGAACATTCTTTGCAATAATGAAACCGTAAATAGTACAATATCAGATGTTTCAAATTGGTTCCGAAATTAATAGTAAGTGAAAAGAAAACTGTTTTAATGCAGTTTTCCATTTCAAATAAACAATTCTGTGCTCGATTGAAAATGAATGGTGTACCATTGACTGATGTTAAGGCAACAAAATTTTTAGGTCTCTCAATTCAGTCAAACCTTAAATGGAATGTCCATTTAAATTAATTGAACACAAAATTAAGTTCATTATGCTACGCGTTCAGAATTCTTGCAAATTCAGTCAGCCTTCACACAGCTCGTTGTGTATATTTCGCCAATGTTCACTCCTGCCTGAGATATGGCATAATATTTTGGGGAAATACATCTTATAGCTCCCAGACTTTTAGATTACAAAAACGAATTGTACGAATAATAACCAAATCCCACCCACGTGATTCATGTAAGCCTCTCTTCATTTATCTAGGAATTTTACCATTACCTTGTCTGTTGATTTACGAATCAGTGGTTTTTGTCAAAAATGACTTGCTTAAGGGCGGGAATATATTTTCAGAAAATGCCGATGTCTATTACTATAACACTCGACGTAGAAATCATATTCATCAGGTGACAGTATCAACAGCTCAATACAAAAAATTCACATACAATACATGTACATTATTTTACGACAGTTTGCCAGATGACATTAAACGATTAAATTCGATAGAAAAGTTTAAATCCCAAGTGAAATCGTTTCTGCTGCATAACTGTTTCTATACAATTAGCGACTATACTGAGCATCACAAGAAAAGTAACATTAATTTTGACAATGATACATAATGCATTATTTACCATTTGGACTGTATAAATGTGTATAAACAACCTGTAACAACTATTGTACTACCGCCTTCGGGTCAATGACCCCCATCTCGAACAGGTTTTTCGTCCAGTTTCCCTGATCCATTGAGCAAATGCTGAGATGGCCCCTTGTTTTGTTTCTGGACGTAAATGTAACTTCATTTTCTGTGCACGTCTTCTAGAATTCAGTGGGAAATACAATTATTCAAATTAATGTTTCATGTTGTCGCAGCAGGAAGTTATATTCCGAAGGTCATTGATAAGAGCCAAAATTTATTGCTTAGTTATCCTTGAAAATAGATTTTATTACATGGGAGGGTTGTGTGTTAGTGTTTTTTTTTTTAATTTAAGTAGTATATGACTTAGTGTAGGGATCACAGAATTTTGAAAATGTGCACACAATTCATTTTTCCCCATAGCACGTCATACGCAGTTCGGACTGTTTTTTGACGTAAAATTAAAAAGAAATCATGAAGATCATGACACTGGAAACAAAGAAACAAAGATCACTTCGATACGTCACTGCAAGTCAGATGTTCAAGAAAGGAAATGCTTAAGAAAACATGCCGTCATCCAAGGTCAAAATGGCCATCAAAAATTCAGCTGACACATTTCCTTGTATCATGTGGCGAACAATTATTTACAAATAATTTTATCCTTATCCCTTGTCCTCAGTCCCAAACGAATGCCACCGTCATCATTGCTGTCTTTGTTACTTTCGTTCCCATATCTTTTCTGGAGACTCTCACACAAGCATAGAGCACGTTGCGGTAGCGGGGAGAGGATGCATTAACAAGAATGAAACTAATTAATGAGAAATTTTTTGAACATTTAAAAAGTGATATTGAAATGAGGATGATTAGTTACTAAATCATGGGATGAATAACTTAAATAGTACTATAAAATATTTTCTAAATGCTTAGTATAATATACCATTCCACTTAATCTATTAGTAAGATGTATTACAAAACATGATATTATAACAAAGGGCAATGCGAGTTTTCGCGTTACAAATATCTCATACATAACGAGAATTGAATAATATCTATTCGCCTTGGGTTTTCGTGTTCTGGATCAACCATTTAGCTACTCGCATTCCCTTTTTCTCAATTTTTCATCACATTTACGTATTACCTCACCGTTTTCACTCCTTACGTTACTTTCCTTACTATTTTTTTTATTTCTTCTTCAAATTCCCTTGCGATTACGCGTCTCCGAGCAAACACCGTCAGCAGCCATCCCCACTCTAAACAAATTCAGCCACACCCACTGTTTGCCACTTTATCCTACCTTACTCAAGTCTCGCATATCAGCAACAACATCTTCATTTACCTCTCCCTTCATCTTAGACTGCCACACGCATGCCATCCGCCACACCCTTGTATTACGTCCCTTCCATCACGGCTGCTGTTTTCATTTTCGTTCAGCCTTTCCCGAGCCTCTGCAAATCCAGTCTCCGGTCCACTTACCACCATTCCCGACGCCTCTTTTGACGTGTGACCAGTGCCAAATTTCCTTTCAGTACCTCCTTCATCACCCTGCCACGTACCGTGACCATACCCATCGTCGGCAGCTTTTGCAGCCGCTGCTGCCGCTACACCGGCCATCATCTTTCTCCTTGTTCGTCTCCTGCAGCCACCGCCACCGCGGTTCACCTTGATGAAAAATGGATTGCGGCGGAGCGGCTGCGGCCGAGAGGGGTCGAGGGGCGCGAGGATGATGGATGGAGTCGCCGCCTGATGAGCTCTACATGCTGCTCGTCGCCGTCATTGTCGCGTGGGCGCTGCCGGGACGCCATCGCCGCCACCACTCGCCCCCCTCTCCCTGTGAAGGACGTCTCTCACACTCCAGGACATCCCGCCACACCCCTCTCCTGGGATAGGGATCGCCAAAATTGCAGATGCTCGATTCTAATGTAAAGAAATGCCGGAGAAAGAGCGATTTCAATCTGCCGGCACCCCTTTCTAATCTTCATGCCTTCGCCGCTTCATGTGTGTAAATGCGCATTGAGTAATCATATACTGTCCCAAAGCAGTTACAAAATTTTAAGGGTCTAAAACCTCAGAATACTTATTGGTTGAGTTGATGGAATAAAACTATCAATTGAATGCAAATGATTGAGAGTTAACAGACTTTCAAATTTAGATTGCTCTTTAATTAGTGTATGAAATAACGAACAATAGTTCGATGATGCCTTCTATATTTAGGAAAAGTAGTAAGGATTATTACGAAAGAATTGTAATAAAGTATGTTGTATTGTAATAATTGTAATAATGTATGCTTTACCATCCCTATTTACGCAAAATATTTTTTACGAATATTTGACCACAAATATTGATTATGCTGTAAGGCGATTTTCGAGAAAGTTACACGACCTTTATCTTTTGCTGCTTTCACAAGAGTGACCGGATACATTTGTGTTTTCGGGTCAGATCTGACCCCGAAGCTGAATTTTCTAGATTCCTACCCCATGCCCTTTCTCTTCTTTGTGCTTAGTCTCCCACTCCACACCACTTGTCACCGTGGCCCTTTCGTGTTTTTGGTGCCTTGTGTTTGGGATCATTCCTCTATACAGAAGGCCTAAAGTTGCTGTGGACGTCGAAAACGAACGGGGATTAATTTTGGAAATGCAGAACAATGCTCTGGTTTAAGCCATATTTGTACTTCGAGATGTTATCTTATATTCCAGCATTCGCGCATAGTGTTGAGGTTGAGTTGGCAGTCGTTGTGTTAGGTTATAATTTATTATTTGTTTTCATTTCCATTCCATTTATCACATTTGTCATCTACTAAGACGCTTTTCTAAGGGATGAGAACAAATTGTTATCGTGTCTTTGTACTGACACACGATACTCACCTCCCTGGATACCCGGATTGAGAAGAAATTTTACCAGATTGTTCGGTACCTTTAAAACTCCCTCAGACAAATTTTTGAGTTCCCTGACTATTAGTATGGAGACATTTCATGACCTTACTGTCTTTCGAAGCGCGGAAATCGTCGCTCGCCGCCGGTTCTGCGGTCACTCGTGCGCCGCGCCGCCGCGCCGCCGCGCCGCCGCGCCGCCGCGCCGCCGTGCTGAGGCTGTCGGCAAGGTGTCCATTGCCCTAGAGGCAGGCAGGGTGAGAAAAACGGATGTTTACATGGCAGGTTGAACAAGACGAAAAGGTCGAACACACGCTTAAACAATCCTAATATAAATATTGCAAAGATGTGGGTTCTTTAAAATGTTAGCTCTTTATATACGAAAAATAGACAATTACCTACATTTCACTTTTCGGTTTGAAACAAAGTTTTCTCAACAATGGGATTTAATAAAAAATGTCAAAACATAGAATGTAATAAAGAATGTAAAAACATTTGTTTACGATATCCTTACAACTGAATCATTAAGAACGCGTTTCAGACTCCGCACTTCAGACTAAAAAGAGACCAACGAGCATGGCCTTTCTCATCAGTAGACATCGGATGTTTAGGCACTAAAAAATCGTCTTTTAGGCGCCTAAAAAGACACTGAAAATGTCAAGAATAACGAGAAAAAAGCACTATAAGACACATTAAAATGAATAATTGTTTGTAATTTTTGTCTGTATTATTTTGTAAACTTAAATGCACAATTATAGGTATGGGGATAATCAAACCACAATAGTAAAAATAAATAATATATATATATTTATTTTATGCCCAAAAGTACCTTTCTGGAACAATATTTTTCCACAGTGGGTCTCTAACAAAAAGGAAAAATTCAGTGATTAACATAAAGGGAAACAGTGGTATAAAGAATAAAATAGACAAAAGAAGTGAAATGAATAATACAATGATAAAATTTTGAAAAGATAATTAACAACATTGAAATAACTTACTGCCATACAACGTGGATAACACCTAAACATTTAAAATAAAACGGATAAGATCCAGTGATGAATCACTAGGGTGGCCGCCATCTTGTAGAATGGTAGAAAGTGGAAGCCCACCTAATACTGGTGGAAGGGGGGGAACTGGAAAAGAAAGTGTCATAAAAGGTTTAAAATAGAAAGATTTTTAATAATAGGATGTATATACTTGATATGAAATCAGAATAAGAAAGTTCTAATTTTTTTAATTCCAAAAGTCTGTATATATATATATATATATATATATATATATATATATATATATATATATATATATATATATATATAATCCTCATACCTATAATGGATTACCACATGATATCGGCTACCACCACGGACTTTAAATGCACCAAACAAGTTCGTACACTTTAATGTAAACTAGATTTACACATTTACAAATCTTCTACATTTTATTCCTAATAATTTGCATTAACCAGAAATATTTTCATACTACTAGTAACTTTTCAAGAATCACAATTTCAGATTTGCGGAGAAGAATCTCTCAACATCTAATGATTTGACTTAGAAGTCCTACACTAGCAACACAGAAACCTTCTGGGAATTTACATTTATTTCCGCTTAAAATTTCGGTGCCCTCGGTGTATCGACTAGAGATGGGCTTAACAGATTTTCTTCAATAACTGTTTCCACAATAACAGTTGACTCGTAATAGCTGTTATCATTAATTTTTGAAAAATAACAGGTCCATGACCAGCAACTTAACATCACCGACTGCTAAGAGTTAAATTAGTTGTGGCGATTGCTAGGAGTTAAGCCACGCAAAACTAATAATGTTGGTAGCACCGTATAGATTGTGCAGCTATCTTACGGCGCTTGCTTGCGCGACTTTCCCAAACATGTTTGGTCATAGAAGCAGCTGATATGAATGAGACTGGATGAACTGCCAAGGACGAATAGTAATTCATATTAAGTGTAGCAAATGTGTATAGAATATTACTAAAATAAAAGTGATTCGGGTTCAGATGGCAAGTATTCTTTCAATTATGCAACGTGCATAGTGAAGTGACGAGTGCTAAAAATAATGAGGAGAAACTGTTTTTGCTTACCAATAGTTAAACGGTGGTAATGACTGTCGAATATCAAGTGTAATGGGAGTTATTTGACCGTAACTCATTTTATTTTATCGGGCCAAGGGAAATATTAGTTGATCTCACATAAGCAGCAATGGGACAGAAATAAGTTAACAAACATATTGTACGGACTTAATTTAAAGGACAAACTTCTTATTGTAGTGTATACAATGAAATGTAAAAATATTGGGGCACATGGTGTGTAATAATGACGAATTATGGATTAATGAATCTATAATTCAAACACTCACAAATCATGATTGATTAGCTGCAGTGAAGCTGTTATCGTACAAAATGGTTGCAAGAAAACCTTGTAGTAGTTCGGATTAGGCCCAGTAGTTTGCAGTTCTGTGCATTTCAACCGATAACAGCCGATAACAGGATAAACGAAATAACTTATTTTGCGTCACAGTTACGAACCGTTAACGGTTAAGAAATAACAGTTTATTAGTTAAGGGCGCATCCCTAGTATCGACCATGTTCTCAGAACATGTCTGGTATTTATGAAATAGCGAAATGGAGAAAAATCAGTTGGTATACTTTTAGGAATTCTCTTGCATTTTAAAATACGTTGACGTGAATTGATGATTTCGTGATCAATGGTCACTTTGGATCATGTCCAATTTTCCAATATCTTTGAATTGTATAAAAAAATACATAAAAGAGAAAAATGTCCTAAAAATACATTTACGAAAAAAAGGCATTCATGCCAAAAAAGCAAAAATAAGCATCATAAAACTTCACCACATATCATTTGTCATGACTCGTCCACATCTATTATCGGCCTTTAAATAAGTTCGCTAGAATAAAATAGGCATTTCCCTAAACATCCGATGTCTAGTCATCAGTCATGAAAAAATAAGCGCGCTAGAAATTTGACACCGGTTGATAGACATCGCAAAACCTCCCTGGCGTTGTTGATGAAACGGTTTGCCCGCAGTGGGAGGCGCGGAGGTCAGGAAAGGACTTGACACAAAACACCTCTGAAACTGAAATGCTATGGAGTATTAGAAATAGAGTTATAGCATCCATTGAAATTATCTTTTGGAAAACATATGAATATTGCTATAAAATATAATTGAATTGTAAAGTTAAAAAATAAGGGTAAAATGCATCAGGGAAACAGAATGGTTTCCAAGAACTACTTTTAAAAGTTAAAAGGATTAATGTCGTAATATATCTTTTGTGCAATATGGTTGCCAGGAAACTAATATAACTAGTAATATAAAATACGAATGTAGTAAATATTTACACGTGCTTTTTTAAATAACAGTGAGAACTTGATTTTCTAAAATGCTATATCATTTTCCTTTCCCTCATTAAATATCCACGTCTTATTTTAGTGCATAATAATAGGAGCATATTTTATCAAGAATCTGCTGTAAGATCGCACTGTTGCCCGCCGATATGACGCTCCTAAATGTTGTGTCACACGCGTTTACGCACAAAAAGAGCAATGAAAATTGAGATAGTTGAGTTTAGTTGCGGAGTGCAGCATTTGTTGAAATCACGTCCACATGCGCGTCGTCGATCCGCGCGTTCACACCAAAGCGGCGGCGGCGGCGGCGCCAACAGCCGTCACAGCAGCTCATCCGTCGCGTGCGCCCGGCGCGAATACGATCTGGTCGACGCGGCGGTGGCTGGGGAGGCAGGGACGGGCCCGGCCGGCCATCGTTTGCTCATCAGGGCCCTGCGACACGTGTCGAGGGCCTCCCGCTCTCCGCCACCGCTATCACCGTCTCTTCCTCGAACCAAACCCCTCTCCCTCTCTCTCACTTCTCTCTGTCAGCCTCTCTCATCTTCTCTCTCCATCCCTCCCACCATCTCGCCCTCTGTATCCTCTCTCTCCCTCCTGACTTCTTCATATTCCTTTCCTCTGACATTGAAGCTCGCTCCCTTCCTGTCCCGTTCCTCGAACCCACCTTCGCATTCTTCTTCCCACCCACGACAGCCACGCGCGCCTCTCCCTCATCTCTCCCACCCACTCGCCCTCTCTCACCGCTCTCATATTCCCTCCACCCACCGCCACCAATGCCCATCCTCTCTGAATATTAGATCATTACCCCACGAGGTAATTTGCCCGACGGGAGGCCCCGCGCCGCGCGCCTCGCCGTCCGCCTGCGCCTCCACCCTCGGCACCGCACCGCCGCCGCCGCCGCCACCCGCCGGTTCGTGTCTCGGCGAGGTAATGTCTTCATCGCGCCCGCCTAATTCGGTTCCGAGGGCCTTGCCGAGATGTTTATGCGCCTCCTTTGTGCGAGTTTCGCCGGAAATTTGCGGCGCCGGTGCCACCTGAAGACCGTTTGGGCTGCAGCGGCGCCCGTGCGCCGCAGGCGAAGACGTGCGCCTGGCGGGCGGTCCTCGCGGAACGACGCTCAGACCGTTGGGGCGTAATTAAATAGACTTCTCGATGGCTTCTCCCGCGTCAAATTTCCTTTGTTACCCTGTTGCTTCATGGCGGCCGGATTCGATCGTTTAAAGGAGGGCAATGCGTCCACCTCGATGACCGACCCGTGAGGAATTTATGTCAGGACCAAAATTTGCTCTTCTATTATGTTTTTTGATACTGTGTTTTAAAATAACGCTTGATTAGCAATGCCTTTACGTTTGAATACGTTTGGAGCACCAATTGACATTTTTAGTCCAAATGTGAAGAACGATTTGTTATTTTCAAAGTGTCCAAAGTAAAATAGTAAAGCTTGACGGACAGGTCATTTCCCTAACGAGAAGAATTTATCCATGTCATGCACTGCTCAACACTTCTTAAGGAGATGATATATATATATATATATATATATATATATATATATATATATATATATATATATATATATATATACGACTCAGTTCTCTGTGTTTACGAATTTAAAGACCGCTTTCTCATTATGTTTTATGTGGTCTCTATCTCTTCGACATTTCAGTTTACAAAAAGTGGTATGAAATGATTCCAAACGTGAACTACAGTGAGTTTGAACACATCATTTTGTAATGAAGTACATATATTACATATTTAATTTCTCGGAGAATATAAGCTTTATGCGAGTCATTTAAATACAGCCTCCATCTGCAGGACGGATTTCTGATTTATCTCCATACGGAGTTTTTACGTTGAAAATCTATAGTCTGTCTTGTGTATTCTGTATCTCATTTAGCTTATATGTAAATTTCATTTTATTCGCTTTTAAATCTACATCGACAATGTTACGGATGTCACTGGTTGTTTATTTCTTTCGACAAATTTATTCACTTTGTGAACGTACGGGAATAAATTGCACATTTTGCACGAATGTTAAATTAAATTCGCTATCTTGTTTATGAAGCACCCTATTATGTTGAAACTAGTGTATTATGCGAAAATATTTATCACTTGCGCCAGGAAGACTAATATTCGTTGTTTTACACGGGCGATTATGCACAATTCAAGGTGTTAATCCCCTCGTGATATTTATAGAACTTTAAAATATGGACAGTTCCTTATAAACCTCCACATTTGCTTACAAGCCCGTGAATACTCAATGAAGGTCGCCATTGTGTAGCCTCTCTAAAGTGTACCATTAATACTAATTTACCACAGCGTTACTACAGTATAAATATCATTCTTGCGCTTTGCCCTAACGCAAACACTGCAAAATTAGTAAATTCCAAACTCTCTTCCATTTTGAAGCGCAGGCATACGGTATGCACATTTATTTGGAAATATATGTTTACACAGCACTGTACATTTTGGTGACCGGTCGCTATTTATATGCAATAACATTTCCCTATGCCAACACGCTAACACAAACAATCAGCAGGCAAGTGGTTTTCTCCGCACGCGGCGGCAGACAGCGTCGCCTAACTCGGGCCGCGTGGTTTCGAAATTCAGGATGTGGGGCGTGCAGCAGGGCGCCGGGGGCGGGAACGGAGGGGGAATCGGGTGCGGCGGGGCCGCCGCGGCGGCGGCAGTGGCGAGGGTGGCGAGTCGGGGCCACGATGCCAAACTTTAGCACGCGCCACACACGCACTGTTTAAAGCACCCAACGTTGGTTTCCCACTGTATTACTGACTCTGCTAGCACGCCACCGCCGCCCCCTCATCACCCCGCGCCCCTCCTTCTCTCGCCCTCTTGCAGGCTCGCCAATCCCCGGCGCGCCGAATTCACAACTTGTTTGACCGAGCCGAATACTATGCCCCGACCGACTCTAAACACTGTCATTTTGTGTACACTTTTATGGCACATGATTATCGCGTCTGCCGGTCCAACTCTGAACACGCGCGGTCACCACCGCAGTAGCGTACGATGCTGCGGCAGAGGCAGCGCAGCGCCTCAGCTGAGTCGCAGGGTAGAGAGTGACGTTTGTTGGGGAACGTGGAAGTCATGAGAGGAGGAGTGACGTGGAGAGAGTGGTGCAGTGAGAGATGATTTGTGCCGGCGTAGTAACTTCAGCGGAATCATTGAACGTGCAGATTGTCTTTACGAAGAGAGAGGTTAAATATAATGAAGTTTGTTGAAGGAAAAAAAATATCAAATAGTGCGAAAGAGGGAATAACGTTAGACAGAGAAATGGGAAGTAGATAAGAATAAGTGTCTGGAAAAAGGAATCTAACTTGTATGGGGAGAAAATGATTTCAGGAAACAATTTGGACTACATTAGCATGGTTTGAATATCGTTAATGTAAGAGAGAATATGTTACAAATGATGTAAACATTAGAGGATCACACCGATATGTTGTGGAAAGGCCTGACTGCATCTCAGTACAAAAACGGAAAGAGACAGTAATGAAGGGCGAGCAGAGCTGCAGGAGGTCAGCGGTAGTGTAAAAGAGGCGGGTCTGGGTAGTGACGGGGTTGCTGCGAGGCGCAAATCCCAGACAGGAGCGGCGTCCGTCCGTGTAAAGTGTGTTTTACAAACTATTTGTCTATCTCTACGCCAGATACAGCCGCAGTTTAGCGATCCGCGCTCTTGTTATGCAAATGCCAACGCTGGCAGCGCCACACGTCCCCGGCGGACGCGAGTGACACTATGCGGCAAGAGAGCAGGCTGGAGGGTGGCAGATTGGCTACACTGAATCGGGATGGTAAGGGGGACAGAGAGCTGGCAAAATATATAACAGAAAACAAATAACGAAGAGGCAAGCAGGGAAGAAGACGAAATTATGAGTAGGCAATCGGGCATGCTGGTGCCAAGGGAAGTAGTCATTTAGCGAGTTGTCTATTTGTCAGTAGTGAAGTTCGCTAAGCAAACAAGTAGGTGAGTAGACATCTAGACGTCTTTAAGGTAAGTTGGAAGGTAGGGAAGTGAACAAGTCGGGAAATGGGCGAGTGTCAAGGTGAATGGAAGTGTACGGGAAGAGGCAACGTGCGAAGTCCGGAGTTTACGAGTAGGAAAGTCAGCGTGAAGTTAGAGGGTAAACTAAACGAACTAAGAAGTAGACAAGCCAGCACGCGAAAGAATGTGAACGCAGAGGAGGAGACAGGCGAGTGAGCGAGCGGTAAAAGGGCAAACGAGCCAGCCGGGGAGTCGGGCGGGGCAGAGCAGCGATTGGCGAATGCCGCGCGGATGGTTGCGTTGATTCGGTCGCAAATTTCGCTTCTTTGTGTCCCTAGGGAGGGATGTTTTATTGGAAACGCGGATTTTCGACGCGGTGTGGGCAGGGATAGGTTAGAGTTTTTACCTTTGGATTGTTATCTGTCGTGGTCATTGCGAATATAGAGTGAAATTTGAATAATATATAGAAAATTTAAAATCTGCTTATAGTAATTATTTTTTCTGTTGATTTGAGAATTTAAGTGCCCTTATTTAAAAAGAACAACCCATTGTATTGTGTACTATCAAATGCGTAATCACAAATATTGGCATCAGTCAGAAAAAATTGATGCAAATATGTAACAATGTACCATAATTGACGTTTAAACAGAGTGTGTTCAGTGTGTGATAATAATAGTTTCTTTGCGCGAAATAAGTTCAAGAAAAAGACTGACGAGTAAAACTCTTTCAAATTGTTCATTCATAAATATTTTTCTTGAGTGCATAAAAAATAATTACATAATTGTTCTCATCCGAAAACGAAGTGAACATAGCCTCCCCCGTCGGATATTGCGTAGAGGAATCGTTCTGTTCGCATGTAGCCCAAAGGGTGGTGGTGGGACGTTCTCCCCTTGCGTAGGCGTCCCTTCTCGCTGTCCGTAAATGACCGGACAGCCCATCACGAGGGGCGCGGAGCGGAGGGGTGCGCGAAGACCATAATTTTGAAGAGGCGTCGCAAAAATGGCGGCGGACGCGCCGAGCCCCCGAGCGGCTCCGAGGAGGCGCTATAAACACAAGTTATTACGTGGACCGTTAGTGCAGGTCTGTGTATCGGTCCAGGGATAAACCCGCAATGTATCATGCGGGGCAATAAAAATTTCCAATCCATGTTTGTCGATGGGATGGGTGAACGAGATGATTCAGAATGGCAAAAAGGGGAGCGAAAGTTAGGCGCAGTTTTGTAATAACCATGATGGTTTTATGTTGGATTTTTGCGGCAAGGGAGATGTGATAATTCTGCGTATACGACTGGTGCGTTCTCAGCGAGAGTGTTTAGTTTTGATATTTTCCCATTCGTCTTTGTCATTACCGGCATTAACCATTCGGAATTAACGTGTACGTAGTGACACTTTAAATCTGCGTCATCCGTCATGACTTTATAGGTGTAAAGTTTTATGGTCGCACGCATCGACACAAATTTGTTGACGGTAATATTTTTGGGCGAGAACGTGAGCGTGTTCCTAGATTAGCACTTGGCGCAGCGGCTGACGGGTAATAGGGAGGGTGGACTAGTGAGTGAGCAGGTGAACACAGTGGCGAGTGGGAAAATGAGTTAATGAGGGGTATACGAATGATTGGAAAGAGGGAGTAAAGGGTCGAAATTGAACAAGACCTGACAAGACGGGATGGAATAGAACGATGTAAATCTGTCTGAAATGGAATGGGGTGGAATCATTTGGGTAGAGATATATCGTAATGCAAAATGGTACACGTTGGCAATTTTCGAGGCGATATTTATGTTAGAGAAATTATGTTTAGCAAAGTATGAGACGATATCACAAAAAGTGACGTAACATCTGCTCAGATTACATTATATACCTTCTCTTGATATTACAACAATACGTGTCAAATATATGAGCAGCGATACGTCAGAAAACATTCAATGCTTGCAGCAAGTCCGCAAGATGAGCGAGTTGACACTAATGGATTGTCTAGAACAATAGACTGTCATTAGGACGTATAAGATAGAATGTAGAAGGATATGGGGTAGTGAAGAAAACAGCTTCTGTCATGGCAAACCGTATTTTGGGCGTAAAAACTTATTTCAGCTTTTGACTAGAGGCTGGTGTTAAAATATCAGCAAAAGTAATTTGCATAGAATAAAATATAGAAAACGTGTGGTTATAGTGATAGAATTACATCGATTCAGTCTTTGGGTTCGGAAACGATGTCGATTTCAACAACCGCCTCATTTCTAGTGAGGATTTCTGGCACCGTTAAACCCCGCGCCTTACGCAATCCCAGAGCGGCCCTCTGTGATTGCAACCAAATCCCGTGTTGCGCATGCCTTAAAATTCCAACGCGGCTAAATTCCTTTCTGGGACACCTGGTTGTAACATTTGGTGTCGTATAGAAGCGGGATATAGCGGGACTGTACCTCATGAGCTTAACGACCTGCCATTATCAAGTGTTAGTTCACGGCTTAATAGCTATGTTGGAAGTTAATCCAGCACTCAGTTGGGGATTTCGGGCTGCTAAAACCGTACACACGCGCCGCCGCCGCCAACGTCGCAGCAGTCCTCCACCGCCGGCGCCGCCGCCGCCGCCGCCCCAATCCACGGTTCGTTCGCTTGCCGCCGCTCCCCCGGCTTCAGCGAGGTTTCTTCCACCACTTCGATCGTTCGCGTGGAAGCGAGCATAAGTCCTGCAGGAGCCGGCTATGTGTCGGCGTATAGCTTATCGGTTCGGAACGACTCGACGGCGGCGGAAGGCGTTTTAACGCGAAGGTCCTCCGGAGAATCGGTTTCGGCCGTGTTTTCCGCTTGCCGTGGGGCATAAAGGAAAGTTTGGGGCGTTAGCACGTTCTTCCGATGCGCCCGCGCTCGCCCGCCACCGCCCTCTTAAAAGTTCTTTGTCTTTGCGCGCAGTTATGCGGCTGGAGAAGAGTGAGCGGGGTGGGGGGGTGGATGAGGGCTGGCGGACGAGAGCCCATCGTGACTGCCCTTCGTGCGAAGGGCTGTGGGGAAGGGAGCTTTGTCTCGACCCTTGCGACAAGACTCCTACGTTGGGAAAATATTATAGAAAAGTGAAGGTGTTTACGTTACTTCACGATGTGTAATGTATACATTGTTTTGAATACTGTCTGAAGGATCTTTGACCGTTTTTGTGGAATAATTTGAAACTTAAATATTATTCATTCATCTACATGTGAATTATGTATTCTACCTTGTTATATTTCTGAGTTTTTGAACTGGTTTTGGTTTTGGTTTTCCTATTATCCTTTATTCTTCTTTTTTGAGAACGAAAATATTGCCTTTTTAGTTCATGTTTGAGCAGAAATGTATTCCTAATTTTCTATTTCTTCGTTTGGAAATTATTTTCTCAGAGTTTCCGATAGATGAAATTTATTTAGAAGAGTTAATATCTTCGATATTCTTTACATAATTATTTGACCTATGTTTACAATATTAAAATGCTGTTTGATGACAATGATAACTTTTGGTATTAAATTTCTTTGAACTGATTATGAAATAGAATCTCTAATAAACCACCATACAATTACTGGGAGCATTGGAACTGTAATATGTCGTACTACATCGCTTTCCACATCTTTCATATTTAAATATGAGATTCATCAGTACACTTTGTTCAGTTACTTTTCTTTGTCGTCTGTCATTTGTAAATTCTGCAGCACTCTGTTATAAGATAATATAGTATACAGAGAGAAGCAATATTTTGCGCGGGGTATATTAGATTCTTTTAATCTATACTTCCCTGGTATCTCATTAAAATACAACCAACTGTTAGAGAAATGAGGTAGATCTCGAATTAGCCGGCTACAAATGCCAGCGCGTCGCCGATTCATTTGCCAGTGGGCTGCAAATGCTCGCACGATATATTGGCGACCCAATGGAAGCACAACATTTCCGAGTATAGATCGATAAGCAATTTGCATGCTCGGCAAATTTGCCAGATTTTACCGGGCTTGGTGTGAGAGTGGTTTAACAGCTGACCTACGCGAACATATCAGAGTCTGTCGACCTAGAGTCGCGTAGGGTTACGCGAGTGTTACGTTGGTTGAAGATTTGTTCGTTTTTGGCTCAAGCGATAATTTATTTAAATGTTGATTAGGAATTTGATTTTTTTAACTGGTACACTTTAAATTTAGAAACAAGGGTTGTGTGAACCGATTTCAAATGCAAAATTGCATGCGGTATCAGTATCATGCAAGTATTATCATTATCCATACTTGTGTGAAATAGACGTTAGATATGCAGATGTATTGATGATTTGTGAGTTATAGTTAGTTTGCATTTGAATTGTTCAGAAATTAATTTTATTTCTGTTAAAAGGTACCATGTTTTTAATATACATATCTGTGAGAAAAATTTCAAGAATTTGTACCGTTAATTTTTTCTTCTACCGTTATTTTCATAAAAAAATTGGCATAATGAACCTATTTTAAACTAGTAGGTTTGAGCGGTATAATGAATATTTTCCTTCTCTTAGTGTTATTTCTCAACAACCACTAATTTTTTTGAAGTGCATGATTCATTCACAGACTTCGTTTGAAAATAAATTGAAACTTTTGCAATTTTCAAAATTTGAAAGTTTGAATGAAAAACAGAACTGCTCCATATTTATAAATATACTGCCTTCTAATCGTGCAAAAAAGAATGAAAAATATTCAGCTATTTTTCAGAAAATGTTGAATGTGTCATAGGGGGTTCATGTAAAGTAACGCATTTAGTACGTTCAAAGCTCAAACGTTTCTAGTCTGACAGAGTTATCCTTAACACATACTAATCATCATCCATCAAGACAGTCATCTCTATTTTGGAGTTAAAAATTTCTTTGTCTCCTAAGCCATCCTAACAATATTTGGTACAGCAATACAAAACGTTGACGCAGCAAATAGACCTTGACGTATGTGAGAAGTTACTGCTCAAAAGAATCGAAAAAACGGAGTTTACGATCGAAAATTCTAGAATGCATGTTTGAGGTGCATCCAAAAAGTTTCCTCCTTATACCATAATATAGGAAAACGTAAAAAATTCTTAATAATATTGTAATATTTAATTTTATAAAGGTTACATCTTCTGACATATTTTTACACACATCGCAAGAATTTATGTGATCTTAGTTCCAAGTCGATTGGCCTTCTTTTCTTTACTGTGACCGCGACGTCCAACATGCGCCCATCTGCGGCGCCGGGGACTTGTTGAGGCAGTTGGAGCAACGGAAGGAAACGCGGACACAGTCGAAGAGGCTCCGGCCCTCCTCTCCCATTCTCCTTACCCATCCCCTTCCTCTTTCCCCTCCTTTCTCTCCGCCGATCTCGACCGCCCCCACCTAAACAAGACGCGTCCGGCCGAGTGACGTTTTTGCTAGACCCGTTCCCCGCCCTCCCGCGCCCGCTCTCTTGTTCCTCTCGCGTAAAACGCAATAAAAGAATGCGCCCTACACAGCAGACGCGCCTCTAGTCCTCTTCGCGGGGGGGGGGGGCAGCTGATCATTACCATATGCCACATCCGAAACCGCTCGCCCTATCTCGTAAGTCACGATGAATTACTGCTTCCCAGCGCATTCGGAGAGCGGCGCAGCGCAGCTGGCGGACGGAGGGGGTGCGAGTGAATACGTCCGGAGGAATACGCCGAAATAGAACGAATGAGCGATAAATCGCGAAATCTCGGAGGCCGTTTAGTTCCCCTTCCTGCCTCCTGCGATGCCTTCCCCCTCCTTCCACATCCCTTTGCCACTCGAGTGCTCGTAAATACGAGGCCGTACGAGGAACTTAGTAACTGCGTTCCAGATGCGATCCGTATTCATTAACTTCTGCCTTGTTCTGTGTTTTTTCTACATTCCCACTTAGGCAGCCTACTGTTTCAGGATTCTGATTCTAATCGTTCCAGGAATGCTTTTTTGTTTCTTTTTACAGCTGATGTAAATTAAGGACTGAACAAGTTCTCTATTATGCGAAGGGATTCGCCTATTGTTTAGAAATAATATCAATTTTCAGGATTTAGTAATTGATTAGACGTTCTACCATTTCACGCCGATGAATAAACAGCAGTCGCAACTCATGAAGAATAGAGTTAACAAGGACAAAATTTATTAAGTGACACAAACGGTATCAAATTAATCTAGATATTTAAGTTCGCATGTAGGTTTTTCCATCCTTCGATTTTTTACGTAGATAGTTAATTATTTCACCGTTTATCAGCATTTCCCGGTTAAATATGCATTCGTATTTCATTAGCATATGTTGTATATTAACTACTTAATTTACGTGCTGGCGGCTGGCAGGCGCCAGAGACCACTGCAGTGGTGGCGACGCCGTAGCGGGCGGTGAAGGTGGCGGTGCGTTTCGCGCATGAGGACGTGTCAACAGGGTGGCGTGGCGGTTCACAAGATAAGAGGGCCTGCTCGCTAAAACCGACACGCAGCGTCCGCTGCCACCACCGACACTACTGCCGACACCGCCTGTAAGGCTTCCGCCACTCCGACATTCTCTTATCTCCGTCATCACCGCCACTCACTCCGATGTCGCCACCGCAACCAATTGACATTGCCAACACTACCGTTACCATCGCCTCCAGAGACATATCCAGACACCACTAACCCCACTTCCACCACCTCCAATCTTGTCACCAACCCTGCCATTACCGTCCCCACTGTCACCTTACACCCCCATCGCAACCGGTACCGCCACCGCCTCTATTGTAGACTTCACCATCTACCCGTACACCCCCACAGAGACCGCAATCGCCAACGCCAAGTGCAATGGCCGAGATATCGCATCCAGATACGGTGACGACCAAGTCATGCAGCCGCGAGAGGTCAAGCTGGGGACGTCGGAGTTACGCGCGTAATTAATATGTAATAAGTAAGTGCGTAATTAATGGCGGTGCGTTTCAATTTCCCGTCCGGGCGAACGGCGATAAAGGCGTCGCGGCGCAGAATCGGCGCCACAGCGCGTGTGGCGAGGAGGCAGCTGCCCCTCAAAGGTCGCGGGCGGACGCGTGTCTCTCTCCTTGCCAAACATACATGCAATTCCTAGTTTTAATACATTATTGCAATTCAACTACTTTTGTCATTGTAGAAATCAATAATTACTACTCCAGTTGAATTAATTAAATATACTTTCCTAAGGATGACAATAATTCCGATAAGAAACAAAGTTCTACATTTTTCCTCTTCTTTTTGCCTTTGAAAAGTGAAGAACCAAACGGTCATTTTGATTGTGCCACAGATGATCAGGACACTGCTTTCATCTTCACCGCATAACTCCATTACATGACATATTTTGCTGTCATTCAATTTAAATAGCTGACTACTTCTTGTTAGGCAGCCAAGTTAGAGATGTCAATTGAGAATCGTTACGGAGGAACGTAGAATGCTATCTTCTTAGCAATAGGCTTCCCTGAGACTCCATTTTATGTTTTTCCAAAAACGTAATGAAAATGCTTAAGTATTTAGTATTCACCAATTTCCTTTCTAATACACGTGTTTCCATAGAAGTAGGGAGCAAACATTTTGATATCACTAAACCTATTAATAAATGAAAAATCAACTATCATTCTTCTTTATGTAGTAGAAAATAACGACCTGAAAACTAAATTATACATCACAAAATATTTTATCTTTCAATGAGAATCTCTAAGAAATCGTAGCTATTTCCAAGATTAGCTCAGACAGATTGAAAAAATTAAAACAATTATATGGTATTTTGCATCATGTAAATAAATGTGTGACCTTATAAAATAATAGTAATTTTAAATCTCAGACAGTTTTTAAAATGTAGATTATAATCTCAATTAAGATGTTCGAATATAGCTTAATTAAGTGTATTGTTATCAATCATCTCTCAATCTATCAATTTTAAATCAAAAACTATATTAGTAAAGTTCACGACATCTAAAATAGTCAAAGAGAATGCATTTATTTTGAAAACATATTCTTTAGAAATGTTAATATTTTGTCAGAAACCTTAGTGGGAGTTAATAACTTTTATTTACCATAAACACATATTCTTGACGGTGGAAGTTTCTTCTCGGGCGAAGACACCATAACCGGTATATTCTTAAATATGGATTATGGCACTGTAATTACCAAAACGCACTTAAGGAAGCGAAGTTGCTGCGAGTTTGCCCGACACAAATGGCAACGCCTTTATGCCTCGTATGCTTCCCGCGCGTCTTTATGCGATTTCTCGCCCCCAGCTAATGGTTGTTCCTGGGGTTACACATCGCTCTAATGAAGACAAATGCTTTGCGCGAGAAACAAGTCCTGAAGTACGTCTTGGCGTCGTGCGAACGGGGCGCCTGCGGGTCGGCGAGGCAGGCGCGCGGGGCGCGGGGGAGCAAGTTGCAGAAAGCATCTCGGCCGGCACGTGCAACACGGTGTCGTATACTGTCGTTCTTCCGGCATCGCTCCGGCATCTTTGTTCTTCCTGCACTTCTGTGGCACCGAAGCTGCTACTGCGCGGGCGTCGCGTCTTCCCCGGCGCCCACTCCCCCTCCCCCGCTGCTTGGCGTCGGCGCCGACGGAGCATGCCGTTGTCGCTACTGCGGCTCTTCCTCGCGCAAAGCTTAGGCTGGTGGTGGGGTTGCTGCTACCTGTCTTCTTGCCGAGAAGTGTGTGTTTATTCGGCTCCTATCATGTGGTGCTTCTGCGATAAACCTGCTTCCTGTGACTCCGGTGCCTTAACTCGAGTCCTCTTGTTTACTTCGATGCAGACTTTCCACATTTGACCCCTTTTGTAAACATTTGTTTCTTGTGCTTTCTCGAATTCGTAATATATTTTATTCAGTGTTTTTTACTTCATCCTCTTTGCATGCACGATCTTTGCTACTTACCCCAATTTCTGTCTCTAACCGGGAGGTCCTGGGTTCGAGTCATGGCAGCGGCAGAATTTTCGACGCTAGCTTTTCAGCTAGGTCGAATTCAGTCGCTGTCTGGAGGAGAATTCTAGCGGCCGGCTGCTCTGATCGGTGGTTATCCGTGGTTTCTCCGGTCAACACCAGGGGAATGCAGGAGCAGTACCCTAACAAACGGGCCACGGACCGCGCGCGATTTTTCCTTCCTCTTCCTTGTCCTATCCCCTTCCCTTACACACACAATTACACTAACATGCACTACACTACCACATATTCCGGGAGACCGGTCGGGAGATTAGAGTTTGCCCCGCTTGGTGTGACCAGATGGCGAAAACGTGGCCAAAACCTCAAAAATTAAAATTCATTTTGGGGGTTTCCGACCATTTCACTTGAAAGAGGAATGTTTCGCAGATCTGTTGTGAAAGTATGAAGGATAATTCCTGTACCTGCTGCGTGCAGTGGAAGTTTGAAGTTGGAGTACACGGTCAGTGCTGTTCTAGCGTCAGAGGCGATAGTAAGCTGTGCTTTCCAATAGTTATAAAAACGTTCTACAAAATTATTTTTACTGTGTTTTGCAATTATGAATGTCCCTGTTGGTGGTAAGTAACACAAAAATTATGTTAATTTACTATGGATTACGATTATTTATATTCGCTGCAATGTGATATAAAATCTAAGTAGCCTAAAAGTAATATATAACACAATATAACACCTGCAAATTTTAATGACAATTTAGATTGTATATTAATCATTCAGTTAAAAGAAAATTTGGCTGCATCTTGCTGCAGATTCGTGTTTTATGAAATATTTTCACAGTGTATATCTCGTAGCGGCAACCAGCATTACTGAGCGGGGACTTAAAACTAACAATCATTCCATTCTCAAGTTCTGTACCGGCAAATATTGTGAATTGCTTGTGATTATGAATATTAGTCATTACAATATTACATTACCTCTGAAGTTAATAAGGTATGGCCGAGTATAAACGCATATTCAAGTTTTATAAACTATTGTTTTTCTGAGCACACGCATCTCTGCGACACGCTGCATTAGAAAAATTAAGTGATTCGTTCAAAGAATTCAGTGAAAAAAAAGTTTATAATTAATCATTTAAATTGCATTCACCTATAAGATTACTTGATCATCTTTCTAAAAATGCATTTATCGCGCGGATGCTGCCAAATAAGGTTTACTGAATAGTTAGTAAAGAATGAATGCGTCGTGGCAGTGGTAAAATAATTTTGCATGGAATGTTATCAGTTCGTCGAAATATATTTTTATATATAACTAATTCTTCCGAATACTCGTGAATTAATAAACGAGATTTTCTTTCTGTGATCGTATAGAATGTTTCAATTTTCCTTGAAGGTACCCCGTGGTAGCCCGATTAGTAAAATTAATCGAGAATTTAGTTCACAATTTTTTTCAAATATAATAAGTGCGCATAAAGATTTATAACTTTATTCACCGAATAGAGTCATTAAATAAGTTGTGAATGAAGCAAACACTTATTGCAAATTTCTGCAGTTTTAGGTTTTATGACTAATTTCTTATGTAGGTGTGCAACTCGCCGCCGAACTGTCATAGTGAAATACATGAAGAGTTCTGTTCAAAGCATTTTGTACAAATAAGAATTGTGTATAACGATTTATAACTCGTAGAAACGAATAGAATAATTCAAAAAGTTATAAATAAACCAAACACGTATTGCCAATTTATGCAGTTTCAGGTTTTATGACTAATTTATGTACGTGTGCATCTCGCCGCGGAACAGAGTCATAGTGAAATATACGAAGAGTTCTGTTCAAAGCATTTTGTACAAATAAGAAATGTGTATAACGATTTATAACTCGTATAAACGAATAGAATAATTCAAAAAGTTATAAATAAACCAAACACGTATTGCCAATTTATGCAGTTTCAGGTTTTATGACTAATTTATGTGCGTGTGCATCTCGCCGCGGAACAGAGTCATAGTGAAATATACGAAGAGTTCATGGGGTTTTGTACTATTAAGCAATGAGTATAACGATTTATAACTCATATAAACGAATAGAGTAATTTTATAAATTATAAATAAAGGAAACCTATATTGTAAATATCTGCGGTTTGAGGTTTTATGACTAATTCCTTATGTGCGTGTGCATCTCGCCGCGGAACAGAGTCATAGTGAAAATGTACGAAGAGTTCATGGGGTTTTGTACTAATAATAAATGCGTATAACGATCTATAACTTATATAAACGAATAGAGTAATTTAATAAGTTATAAATAAAGTAAACAAGTATTGCAAATAACTGCGGTTAGAGGTTTTATGACTAATTTCTTACGTGCGTGTGCATCTCGCCGCGAATCAGAATCATAGTGAAATATACGAAGAGTTCATGGGGTTTTGTACTAATAAGAAATGTGTATAACGATTTATAACTCATATAAACGAAAAAATTAATTTAATAAGTTATAAATAAAGTAAACACGTATTGAAAATATCTGCGGTTTGAGGTTTTATGATTCATTTCTTATGTTTTGTATTTGTTGTTTCTTATGTATGTCTTAATTTCGGTTGCCATATTGGATCCGCCATATTGTTTTGTGTAATTTTGATATCAGATATGAAATCAGCGACATCGAAAACCCCCATGTACAACTTAGTAAATGAATTCGAACACATTTGAGGTTTTGGCCACGTTTTCACCATCTGGTCACACCGTGCGCTGGTGGGAGAGTCCTAGTTCGGGGGAAACGCTACTAGCCGACGGTAGGTCGGCGCTCGCCATCCAGCGGGGGAGGATCACAGCCATCTCTCGAGAAAAATACATGCACTACACTAACGGGACTAATGAACAAAGCAGTTGCACTCTGAAACACGACTCAAACAAATTATGGAACATATTTTATGAGATCAATTTGGGACTTTTACAAGACGTTGTTTACTCTCAATTTTTTACTACCAATAGTTATTAGAACTTTTGAGATCTCATTAACAGATCTTGTCCTAATTCTCTTGCAAGATTTGTATAGTCCTTATACTTCTACAATGTACTTGTTTATGAACAGCCTGAGATATGTATTTCCATCAACAACGCAATCAACACTTACTCCAAATCCCGTATTTACTATGAAATATCAGCAATTGGCAATGCCGCCCACAGTCTTTAGCGCTCAAGCGAAATTGTCGACGAAGTCATCGTCATCCTCGTTGTCGTCCCCATCATTTTGTTCGTCTTCGTCACCACCGACGTAAACCCTGAGACCACGCCGCCATGCCCGTGACGCCGCCTCAGCGCTCCGCAACACCACCGCCACCGCCACCGCCGCCGTCCGTTACTCCAACGCCCCGGCGCGGGCCGAGGCCGTAAACACGTCTACGCGAACGCGCGCCACGCCCATTAACGACCACGCCGGCTACGGCCGCATAATTCCTTTCGCTGCGACGCAACGGGGTCGCACCTCTCTGCTCCGCGCCGCACACCTGCGAAGAGGGCGTCACCGCCCACGCCGCCTCCTTCCTCTCCACTCCGCCCCCGCGGCACCCATCTTCCTCACCTTACGCCCTCGGCGGCGCAGTCCGTGCTGACCCGACTCGCCTCCGCCGCCGCCTCTCGCCACCCCCGTGGGGGCGGCGGACTCGTCTTCGCTCTCCTCTCTCTCTCCCTCCCCCCTTCGCCGTCTCTCGCTCCGTTCTCCGTGTCCGCCTCGATTCTCCCCGCCGACATAACTCCGCATTATCACCGCCGCCCCCGCCGCTAAGGAGCGTGCGAGCGCCACCTCAGGAGCAACCCCTTCTCGCCCCGCCCCACCCCGCCTCCTTTACGCTCCGGCCCCCGCGCCACTCCACGGCGTCTGGACCTCCGCCCCTCCCCCCGCCTCGCTCTTCGCCGCGCCAAGGAAGTGGCGCCGCACCCCGCGAAGGGTGCGGAGGGCGCAGGAAGGGTCTGGGGAGGGACGACCCTACCTTCCGCGCTGCGATTGTACCGCAGTGCTACGCCGCCGCCGCAGACGCTCTTGCAGCACGTTACGATGGGCAATACGGCGCCGAGTTCTGCTGCCGTCGCCTTATCGCGCGCTGTATCGAATTACGTCGTAACGTCCTGTAACCATAGATATTGTACGAAGTGAGGTGTACCAGGAGTTAAGTCGATTTCAGCAGTTTACTCGTCGAAGGAAGAAACGGTGATGATGTTAATGGGGGTGACACGGCCCCCTTTTATGCTATCACGTGTTCTGTTTCACAAAATGTGTTGCATTGCAATGATCTTTATTTTTTGAAATGTAATTAATCTAACACAACATGGTAATTATCATTGATTACATTTCAACATCCCGTACAATATGACTAGCATTTTCATGGTACGTGTATGACGGTGTTATAAACAGTTGCAAAACGCAGTATGTCTCGATGGGAATGTTAATTTAGTGAGAAGTTTGAATACCATGCGTCATGTTTCCCTGGGATTTTCCCAAACACTAGAGAAATTATCTTGAAATCAAACGTTTTCGTTCTTATAAAGTTCATTTTATTCTTGCAAATAAAAGTATCCAAAGTTTTTTATGACAATCATTTATTCTGGCAATTGCACAACGTTTCGTAACTAGTTTTGTTACATCATCAGGTGCTAAAATAATGGGACACAGAAACCGTTATTCTACATATCAATTAGTGTAATTACTAGTATAGTTTATAAACAACTTCAACTGTCTCAAAAGTAAAGATCTATTGAGTAAAATTATCTCAAAATCAAACATATCTACCACAAAAGAGATCCTTTTAAACTAATAAATTTTATATAAAACAACAAAAAAACAACACAACTAAACAACATCAATACAATACCGAATAGATGCTCATTGGATTGGTTGCCATAAAATTGAAGGGGGATAAGATAATTACCAATTGGTATAGGAAGGATTGTTCTTCGGATAGAACTTTAATTTTTTTATCTGCCCATCCTATTCAGCATAAGAAGTCTGTAGTTTATGGGTTAGTATATCGGGCCATAAAATTATCTGATAATGTTTTTCACTATTCTAATTTGAACAAGGTCAGGAAAAATTTTTAAAAAATTTTAGAAAAAAAAATTTTAGAAGAGAACAATTATCCTAAGTTATTTGTGCATCTGCGCTGCATCAACAAAAGATGAAATAGACTGAATGTATTGAGTGACGAATCACGAGCTGATAGAGTGACGGTAGATACAGAACGTTCAGGTAATGAATAAACAATAATTATGCCATACGTACCTAACATACAGAATAAGTTTAAGAAAGAATGTCTCCGTTCAAATATTAAACTGCACATGTACAACACATTAATTAACAAACAGAATTTGATAAGGAATGTCAAAGACCAAGTTCCATTTATGGAACGTGAGAACGTAGTATGCAGTTTACCTTGCCAACATTGCAAACTAACATACGTAGGACAAACTAAGCGCCCAATTCAACAAAGAATGAAAGACCATTCTAGAAATATTAAAGAATCTTCTCCACGACTTAATTCTTTATCTAGACACAGACTAAATTTGTCACACGAATTTGACTTTGAGAACCCACTTATTTGAGACACCGAGGTCAGGAGATTCCCACGACTCATTTCAGAAACACTTCAGATTAAGTTAAATCAGACTCTTAATACCAATGTTGAAATGAATGTTTTTACTAATGCCTATGACAATGTGTTGTATAAAATTAAAATTAAAGATGCGGAGAATGTAGATCCAGTATAGTTGTTAAGTTGGCACACTGTATATTCATACGCCGTGTTGTTACCTCACTACATATTCATACGCCTGTTGGTGTGATACATTCCTTGACATTGGAGTGTCTGTCGTCAACTGTTAGTTATCTGATATCACCTGTAGTGAGGATGTTGATTTCGTAATGTTTCCTCAATTGTTCTACTGCAGAGGTAATTCAATGGGATAGCAGTTCCTACACTAAGGTGAGCATCTATTCGGTATTGTATTGATTTTGTTTAGTTGTGTTTTTTTTTTGTTTTGTATAAAATTTATTAGTTTAAAAGGATCTCTTTTGTAGTAGATATGTTTGATTTTGAGATAATTTTACTCAATAGACCTTTATTTTGAGACAATTGAAGTTGTTTATAAACTATACTAGTAATTACACTAATTGAAATGTAGAATAACGGTTTCTGTGTACCATTATTTTAGCACCTGATGATGTAACAAAACTAGTTACGAAACGTTGTGCAATTGCCAGAATAAATGATTGTCTTTGGATAATTGAACTTTGGATAATTTTATTTGCAAACATATATTGACAATCAAGAAGAAGTATTGATTCATTTTATTCTGTTGTTCAAATGTTTTTGTTAAGATTGTTGAAAAATAAAAGCCGTCGCGTAACTTTTCGGCAGTGAATTGTCCAAGTGTAAGTCAATTACATCGATGAGCGTAGTCAAGTTCTCTATAAGTATCAATCCAAATTTCTCAATAATTAGCGATTTTATATAAAAGTCCATTAAAATTATTACTTTGATTAATGATAGATTTTTGTAGAAAAGAAATATCAGGTGCTACAATGAGTTCCTACTTAACAAAGAACAAACTTCTTACTTATACTAGAGATATCCATTAGATTCAGTCCACTTCCAATCATCTAGAAAAGATGTGACTAAAAAGTCACAGACGAAAAATTTAATTGCTCATATTTTACCATGTATTGGAAACACAGCATTTAATCCCTACTCTGGCTTCATTTTCACGAAATAGCTTTGCTTGACTTCTCTCTAGGTAGCCGAATACGTGTTGATGATTTGTTTCTCGCTCCTCCGGTGTATCTTATTTCGACGTCTCCTGGTCTAATCTCACCTCGCCCGTAGCCCTATTCCTCCCGCGTAGTGCTTCCACCCTCCGACCTCTTCATCCGCCAGGGGCTCTGCTCGGCGCGGGGAACCCCCTCGGGGGACCGTCACGACCACTCGGTGCGCGCGGCCCGGGAGGCAGGGCGTGATGGGAAATATTGCCGGGCAGCGTGGATGACAGCGGACGCCCTGAAATGCAGCTCGCCACCGCCCACCACCCGCCTTCCCCGCTTCCCACTCACAGTCCGACGTCTTCCCCCCCCTCCCGTTGCTTACCACGGCCACGGCATCGTGCCGTGTTTCCTATTTACTCCTACTGTGCTCCCGCGCCTTGCTCACCTTATTCAACCGCTACTCACTTCCCATTCCTGTCGTCCGTCGTTGTCTCCCCGTTTTCTGCACCTTGTTGTCCGTGCACTGAAGATTCCCTACTCCTCAGACGTCATCCCGTCGGCACTGTCATCCGCGCACACACTGACTCCGCTCACTCAAGGAACGTGACTTGCTCGTGCGGGCGGTGCCCATGTTCTGTAGCTACCTCCATCATAATCTTGCGTCGCGTGCACTCATTCTATTATCACCAGTGTTTCTATCGCCGGTCGTTATCGGCATTAAATTCGCCGGTACTACAGTTACAAACCATTATGTACATTATTATCGTTTCCTCCATAATTTTATTTACTACTAGTATATTAATCGACGAGTATTTAATAATATATTTTTTTAGCTTACATTACACTATATCGAATTTGATTTAGATAGATTTTCCTTTGAAGTAAATTTCAAAACTCATGGCATAGTACTACGGCCAATAGTTCCCTCGACAAATATACTATTCAGTAGCTATTCATAACACTCACACATAAATATAAATAGATATCTTACGATCTAGGTAATTTTGAAATGAAAGTTAGTTAAATTTATTCAATTTTCAGTTTCCTTAGCTTCGTTAATGTATTTTGCCAATACCATCAGCGCCGTATGACATTTCCCGTCACAGTACCAATAGGTATATTGCAAAAATCGAAGTAACTGGAATGCAATCTGTATAATGCAACCTGCAACAACAATGCAATCCCGTAATTAGAAGTGACCATAGAAAACTTAGCGCCCCATCAGAAGCAATAGTAGAAGACGTAGTGCGATACAGGAAAAATAGAGAGGTAAGGGAAACGTGACGGATGCCACTGCCCCCGTGCAACATAAAATGAAAGGAAATAAGGTAAATGGAGCATAAGCCGAGAATGCAATGCGCTGTCTTCTCCCCTCTATTACCTTACTGCTTTCACTTTCTTCCACACCCACCACACGCTCTTTCACCACATTCTTTCCCTCCTTTCACGCTCTACTCCGGTTATTTTCGTTTCGAATCACCCCACATCTCTCCTCCCTGATCCGTTTGTTTTCGCTCAGCTCTTCACATACCTGTTTTTCTCGTTCCGCTCCTCTCTACCCACAACTCCCCGCCTGGTCTTCTCCGCTCCGCTATTCGCCATCCTGCTCTTTCCCGCCCCACTATCCTCCGCCGCACTCTTTCCTGGCTTTCTCTTTTCCTCTCCGCTTTTCTCGGTCTCAATACATTCCGACCCGCTCCTCCCCGTCCTGTCTTCTACATCTCAATATTTTCCTCTCCGCTTTTCGCCGACCACTTCCCCTGCCTTTCTCTTCCCCTCTCCGCTCATCATCTTTCCACCCTTCTCCTCCCTACCCTTCCCATTCCTGACTTTCCACGCCTCTCTCTGCTCCGCCCCGACTCTCCCCGCCCAGACTCATTAAGTTCCATCCCGTTTACCCCACTTCCGCTCCGCCACGACTTAGACCTTTCCGCTCCGTTCTACTCCGCTCCGCTCAGGCTTTCCCCACCCTCCTCGCTCTTCCTCGTTCTGGCCGCTCTGCCCCAGCTCCAGCCCACTCTTCCCGTCCCCCTCCTTCTCTCCTTGTCCTCTCACTTTCCACTCCGGCCCACTTTCTGTCCTCTCACTTTCCTCGAGCGTAGGCGCCGCATTGCAATGACGCAGAGCGGCGCGGCGCGGCGCGGCGCGGGGAGTTACGGTGGGGCAGCTTCCACGACATGGAGCGCGAACCCTCACGCAAATGTTTAGAGCCCGCGCTTAAAAATGGGCGGCGCACCGCGGTGGGCTTGATATATAAAGGTTGCAAGTACTCCTGCAATTTTTCAGCAACGTTTAGTTTAATGCGAGTGGGAAAGAGAGAGAAAGGTGGAAGAGATCTTATTTTTTGGGGGTCGCTGCGGAAGGCGAGTGAAATTTCAGAATCTTTGTTTCGTGTTGTGCTTGGGTGTAGCTTTGTAAAACAACGTGAAGTTAGGTTGTGCTTTCGTTTTCTCGCCTCGGTAAATATGCACGGATATGAGGTGTTTATGTGCAAGGACTATGTGGGTGCGTGGTGTGTGTGCATGTCCTTTTTCCAATAAATTTAATGTTACAGGATATAAAATGACTTATTTTATCGAATGGTAGTGGAATGAAATGCTGTGAATATATAATTTTAATTTTAACTTCAAGCCATTTTCCTTGCTAATATATGTTATTTATGGTTATCATTATGACCAAATCCCAAGAAAATTGCACCCATGTTATATTTTGTAACATTGCTGATGTAATAAATGTTTGCAAAGTTTTGACATAAAATATGGACAGTACTTTTTGAAACCACCAAACCACCAAATGTTCACATCACTGAACAACCAATTCAAAATCTCTTTTACCTAATTGTATTTCGCATTACTCATATTCATTTGTTACTAATTGAAAGTAGACAATGTAAAATCTTATTGTCAGTCATTTTAGCATAAAAATAACATTTACAAAACAATTACTTATATTTAATAGAATGTGGATAGATGTGATAGAGTGATAAAAATTATAATAACTAAATACTAAATAAATATTTATTATTGAATGTTAAATGTTTAATGGTTTGTAAATTAATAGTTTATTGTCAATTATATTTCTTAGACATATATTATTTAGACCTATGTTAAAGTAATATTTTGTATAATGAGGGTATACATACAGAATTTATCGTTTCTTCAATAGTTTTATGACAAAAAAATATACCATAGAGTGATTGTAGCTGATATTACAGGTTCTGTGTGGATGAGCTGGGAGACGTGCTGTTATTAAATGTCAACGATCACAAAGGGCACCCACCATGTGGACACCACATTAGTTGATCCCTCCCACGCAGCCTTCACCAGGGGCACGCGGCTCGCGCTCCACGTGGGCCCTCCCGCAGCACGCGGTCGCTGCAGGGCGGTGTAGCATCCTTTCACTCGCGCGCCCGCTCACCCGCTCACCAGCGCAAGCGCGCACCGCAACGCCACGCCGCCGGAGCAGTTGGAGCGTTGGCCGCGTGTACCGCGACGCCTGTCCTGCGCTCCTTCTCCACGCCCCGCACCACGCGCATCGCGCCCCGCCCCACACTCCGCGTGCCACCCGCGCAGAATTACAAACTCGCCGCAAACCTTGTCGGGAACACACCCAACGGCTCTGCGGCAGCGGTGGTGAGGGCGGCGGCCGCCGCACCCCCTGCCACCGTGTGTCGCCCCCGCCGCCACTCCACGCGGGATACTGGGCGTGGCAGGCCGGGCCTGGTTGGGGCGGGGCGGAACGCAAGCGGATCAGGAGGCGACATTTCCTCGATGACGTCATACCGCGGATTTGTGTTGACAGCCGGGTTAACTCTGATAGGTCAAACCTTACTGACACCGGCCCGGCCGCAGAGCTCCGGTCGCGCCCGCGCGCCCACGTCAAAACACTTGTGAATATTTCACAAGGAAATCCCCCTCCCACCCCACCGTGGGAGCTAAGCGCGACCGCGGTCGCGGAGCGCTTTTTCCCGAATCGATGCCAAATGAAAAAAAATCGCTAATTGGTCGGGATGTTAACATTTTGTCCTGGAACATTTTGCCGCATGTCACAAAGGCTTGTAACACTCCATCGTCAGATCAGAGCGGGTGCATCCGTCCCAGAGGAGCGCTGGTAACATGGCGTATTTGCCCGTATCAATAATGAAATGCAGGGGCTGAGGTTTCGTGCGGTCGCAAGTGGGCCCGTTGCATCCGGTCGACCGTTTCATTTTATACCGCGTCGGGCGCGGGCGCGGCGCGCGTGGGGCGCTGAGCGAGGGGAGAGTGGGGCGGGGCGCGGGGCTGGACGGAGCGTAGGGAGCGCGCGGACGGAGGGCGTGGCCGGCGGAGGCGGGACGCGACGCGACGACCGGATGGGGCTGCCCTGCCGGGCAGACGGATGGACGAGCGGAGGGGCAGGAGGTGGCAGCGCCGGCGGCGGCGGCGGTGGGCGAAACTTGAAACTGCTGCAGCCCCACGCGATACGGTGATGTGCGGGGACGCACTACGAGGCAGATATTCTGGTGCTTTTTCGCAAAGGCGGGGGCTGAGGTGGGTAGGGCATACCGAATAATTTTGCGAGGGATGATCTGTCCCACTTGGGTGCTGAATAGAAGTTCTCTCAAGTAGCACATTGAATTGTTGTCCACACGATTTAGGCATATTATTTTATTATATATTTTTATTAATAATCAAGAGCAATTGTTTCTTTTAACCAACCATCAACATAAATGATCCACTCATTTTCATCTTTCTTTCCGAGCTCAAAGTGTCAGTAGTTCGTCATAACTTCCAGCAGCACGTAGAAACATTAGATGGGATTTTGACAAAGAATATTAATGCTTTCAAATAATACATGGAAAATATATTGTCTTATTTTTGTTAAAATAATTAAACTCGTACAAAAATATTTCATAAATAAGTTATTGTTTTAATATTTTCTTACATTCTTTGATCCGTTTATAGTATTAATAGATACTCAGAAACAACTTAATGGCATTTCAAATATTTATTTTCCATAATACATTAATTACCTCTATTCGAAATTTAATTTACGCCAAGCTGATGTGTTTATAAGAGAAGTGATAGTACTAAGCCTCTAACATTTTCACGTTTGAAAGAGTTATTTAATTTGTGTGTTATTTGGAAAACAAGGAAATTTACATATTCTTAACAATATTTCTTTTATTATTCTACCCCTACAGTAATATTTAAAATTTATGGTTCAGAATTGTTGAAATGAAATAAACACATGCTAATCGGCATATTATATAATTATTTCTAGAGCCGCGAAATACATGTTTCAGAACTTTTCTCTTATCTGGCCTTCTCCGTCTTCAACCAGGGACCCCCTGACCGCTTTGAATCCCGCGCAGTTCTTCGGCCTGCGCAGATAGTCCTTCAACTAGGGCGGGAGCAGAGCGCGGAAGGAGCGCGATCATTGACCGCGGCGCCAGGCGGACTCCACTGCAAGGTTTCCCCGCCCCTGCCCCTCTAACCCACTGCCATCCCGCCGTTCCTGCCATGCGCGCAGTCGCTTATCTGCGGAGCTGCGGCCGCGATATCATGGCGGGTGTTTGTCGGGCGGCGGCCAGAAGCAGTGGTGGAGGCGGTGGCGGTGGGAAAGACGGAGCCTCGACGGCAATAAACACACAAAAAGCGAAGGTCGGAGGGTGGTGAGGGGAGATCTCGCGAAGGGGGGGCCGGAGCAGGCACCGCGGAGACGTCTCGAGAGGAACTCCCAGAGGAATGACGGGGCGGGGCGGAGAGATGGGCTTGTGGCAGAAGAAGATGGCGAGGAGACGTGGAGTGGAGAGCTCGAGTTGGCGCTGTCAGAGTCCTGAAGTCGACTGAGGGGCGGAGCGAACGCCAGGCGGAAGATTAGGGATTGTATCAGAAAGAGAAAGTAAAATGTAAAAAATTAAAGAAGCAAAATATACGGTAGAAGATTAGAAGATCACTTTTAAATTAAAAGAAACACTGAAATCAATAGAAACCAATAGAAATAATTAAAATAGAAGTAATTTCATGATTTGCTTAATACATGAAACAAAGTAAGTGACAATTTATGTAGAGAAAGGAGAAGAAAAAGTAAAATGGAAACGCCGTTACTCGACTAGGCAAAAAATGTGGAAAAAAATGAGAAAGTTTTGAGAAAATAGTCTAAATATAGTTTTGAAAAACAATAGGTTAAGAGTTATTAAATTAAGTTACTATTATAACGTCAGAAAGTTTGTCATGATAATTAAAGAACAATTTGTTTTAATAAATAAAGTTCGGATATAATATGCAATATTTAAAGAAAGATTAACACATGTAAAGAAGAAGCGATAGACCTAGCATGAAACTCCCCAGGTAACGTGTGACTACTAGTAAGGAAAGGGACTTGCGAGGTTCCATGTGGGCAGTGGTTGTGGAGGGCCGGGCGGACATCACCCCGATGTCCCAAAAGAAACGTCGGGATGGGCCGAAAGGACGAAAGGTTTACGCGCGGAGGACGGAGAGCGCAAGCAGAAAGACGAGTGACGATCCAACAGGCGCGGGGAGGGGTCGGACCCGGCGCGGGCGCAGGGCGAACTCTCCAGAAAGTGATGAATTGTCGCAACCAAGCAGATTGCTTCAAACTGCAGCTTCCAGAAACTGCTTTGCAATGATTTATTACACACGTATGCAAGCGGAAACAGGCTCTGGGGTCTCGAGCCGAGAAAGGCCTAGCAAGAACAGATGAAAAGAAAAGCTTCCGACTTCCCTGGTTCAAAGAAAAAAAAGGAAAAGCAAGAAGGAAGCGAGAGGCGGAGAGAAAGGGAGAGAAGTGGAGATATACTTTGTAGTCTATGCGACTAAATAAAATATGATGTGAAGGTTGTGCGTGGTACGCTCGGGTGCTGGTGTCGAAGCCACGCGCTACGCGGCAATGCACCCACTCGCTTCGCCTCGACCTCATCCCTGCCCCCGCCCCCGCCCCGCCCCCTCCTCCTCGCGCGGTGACATGGGGGAGGTATTTGATGCACGAGGAAAAAGTTGTAAGAGGTTCTGTGGACCATGAGATAGGAAAGCATGGTGAAAGGCAAAAGGGATCTGGTTTGCGCGAAGGGAGAGTGCCAGCAATTCGTTTTCGCCCAATCCGTTGCGTGCACGTGCAGTGCGCGTTCGCGCCGAATAATCGTCATTGCCTGATGGTCTTCGGTGAGTGCTTTCAAATGAGTGAGCCTTGAACTCTCTTTATGTAGTTCGTGAAAAGAAATGAATATTGAATAAGGTTGTTTTATTTTGAATGAATTTACTCTTCCTTTATATAAATATATCTTTAAAACAGAATAATGAAACTTATATCTCGTTAAATGTCTCAGAATTTAATGTGATATAAGTAATAAAAAGATTTTAAATTTATGGAAGACTTAGGTTATATCATTCGCGGGGAAATCGTAGTGACAGTTAAATCTCGGGTAGTCGTAAACGTCTAATACGTACCATCGCGTATTCTGATAAGTACTGCCGCCGTTTTCCTTCTGTAAGAAAATATTACCTCAAAGTATATGTTCTCTGTGAAGGAAATATCAGTTTTGTGTTCTTCGATGCAACAAACACAATAATTCTTTTACTGATAAATTCCATTTGAATTTTTTTCTAGTTCATTATGAATCCATATACAATATTTGAGTAACTCCCGAGTGTGCGGATGTTTGTACGTTCGAATGTGCGGTTCCGTCACCGACGGCTAAACCAGCCTTTTCGAGCACCAATCGAGATATATGAGGTGTCATTCGACGAGTCTCGGTCTCCTGATGGCAACTTATTTTTTTTTCGGATCCGGACAGAAGATTCTAAGAAATTTCTAAAAACGTTCTTTGCATATTTTAGCGGCGCGATCTTAGTGGATAGATGGAGCATTAAACCAGTACCATCTAAATAAATCTATGGGTGGTGTTGATTCACGTGTTGTTACCGTAGACAGTGTCAGTGGTTTAAAAGCTTCGGCCAAGATTGGTACACTTCATTCAGGAATTTTTACTAAAGATTTTCTTGTGAATGAAATTTCTCAGAAGAAAAACTGAAATCAAGTTTTAAAATTGTAGATTATATACCCTTTTTAGACGTTAGTTGAGAAGTTCTTTTTTATTGTCAACCATCAACAAATATCGGGAAATATAGTTTCATGACACTTCTTGGCTCATCAACAATATTGAAGACGGCATAGCCCTTAGGAATATTTGTGTGATATTTTGTCGAGAGCATAACAAGAATTGAAAATGTAAATAAACTCAACCTCTTAAAATAACTTAATTATAAGATAATTTATTATTTTTTAATATTAAAACCGGAGATTACTGCATTAATATTGTGAATTTTCATTACAGAAAATAAAAAATGTATTCCAGAAAACAAAATAGTTTACATTTACAAAAGCTATTTACATGAGAACCTGTGTTTTGAAGATATTTGTTCCTCATTGCCATTATTCACTCAGGCAGCGTGAGATCTTGCTAATTAGCACGTGCAAATATGCGAGGACCGTTTTAATAACATATTTTTGTAATAAATATTCTCTCTTTTGTTCTAATGTTCTTACGGCTTATGAGAATCACTTAAATTTGTTAATAGTGACTGGTGTAATCAAGAAAAACCTAATTGCAACAATTTTCCCTAATGATAATTCTAAATTTTAAAAGTTCGATTGACTTCTCTGTATTTCGTTTTCTTAAGATGCATTTTCGTCTTTAGACCTAATACACAATTTTATGATCCATTGCATATAAACAATTTATTTGCCACTTTACATACAACTCCTTTGAAACATGAACTCGCCATACAGTGCTCGTATGCCGGGAAAGAAAAGTTGAGTTAACGGCCCAATGCTTTGCTTCAACCTGGGCTCTGGGCTCCATTCGGACGCACAACGCGTACGGGCTAAACGATCCCACAGCGCAAGCACGAAGTTCTCTCGTGCACCCCAGCAGGAAATGTTGATAACTTTAGCGGTCTGAATTATTCGTAAGCAAGATAAAGAACGAGAGACTGGGATTTATAGATAGACAGCCGTGACGAATGGTACGTCCTGGAAATTAAATTATATTTTAAAGGGGATGGACTTGAGCTCTCGCGAATAATTCACGGAGATTTTTACTGGAAGAAGCGCGAATGCGCAGCTCTCGCTTCGAAGGCGTTGACAGAGCTAATCTTCAGCGTTCGACAGCTGAGCCCCTTTTGTTTCGGCGCAAAAGGTATGGAAAACAGAGTATAATGTAATAAATAAATCAAAACTGAAAGTGAGCAGAGAAAAAATCGAAAATACATGGAAAGCAAGAAAAATGTAAGAAGCGTAAGGAAGTGACGGTTATATACGTTCAAGATATAACTAAATATTTTTCTCAAAATTACCGTTGTATACTTGTATTAAATTAAAACAAAATTCCATTCGTATTGCTATTGTAAAATAAAAGCGTACTAAAGGAAATTTCATTTAGTTTCTGTATATTGCGGTATATATTTTTCTAACGTGGCAGCTAAAGATATTATCTCCAAGATGGCATATGGCACGACTTTTTGCGTCTTTATCAGTCCTGCCACAAGTTGTCGCATGGTCGCGACCGTATCAAGCCGTGCTGCAGATCAAGCGACACTAGCGGCACGACCGAGAAAGACGAGAAAAGGCGAGCCATATTCCGTCTTGAAGATAATATCCTCAGCTGCCACGTTAGAAAAAAACAAGTATAGTGGAAGTTGCCTGACATTGTCCAAGCATTTATTTGCCAGTCATTTACTACCGAGGAACATAAATCAAATCTACTTACTGTGTACAACTAAAGAAATTTTATTTATTTCCCCACCATGGTCCACACCTCCTCTACGTTCCGCTCCACCCGAAACCGCCCCGCCCCTTCCCGTACCGCAAAATCCCACCCCGCTCCGATCTTCCTCTCCCCGCAGTTCTCCTCCCGGCTCCTTTCCGATCATACCCCCGCTCGCATCAGCCCACTCCCACCCCTTCCACCGACCAAACTTGTTCGTGCCGCCCTCTCTCTCCGATCAGCCTTAACTCACCGAGCCCCATCTTACCTCATTCTCCCTGTCTTACCCTTCCCGTTTCCGCCAACCCCTCCTCGCTCCGACGTACCCTGCCTCCCACGTCTCTGCTTTGCACCTGGATGCAGGTCGCGCCTTGACCAGCCCCAGTCCCCTGTTATGCAATACTTTAATACACGTATGCTGCGCAGGTTGCATCAAAACAAAAAATATTTGGGCGATTTGTAAAAAAACGTGGGCGGCAACATTTTTAAATAGAAAACACCCAATTTGGATTCTCGTCCGCCCAAAAGTGTTCGTGCCAAATGGGGGAATAAAGACAAGAGTGTCTGAAAACATTTTGTGATCCGAAATATATTGTGCCAACGGCAGCCGAGTTGTTGTCAAGGTCAATAAACCCTATTCTAGTATTGGACCTGAGGACACGGCTAGCTGATCAAGTAAACAATTTATGGATTGGTTGAGAAAGCAATGACAGTCTAGGGCATAACTAGTTGATTATGTAATCAATTTAGGGATTGGCCAGGAGAACAGTGACAGTCTATTCACGACGGAAGTGCGTCGAATGTTCTGGTGAAAAACAGTAGAAAGAAATAGGCCGAGTTTTGAAGGGCTGAACAAAAAGTTTATTTTTACATATACATATACACATGACATATGTCGTGGTGCTGTGCGGGTCGCTCGCGGATGATTAATTTTGTGAGATTGGGGCTTCTGAATTTTTCTTGAGAGTGAATAGTTAGCGCACTTTGAGTAATTCTTGAGTGCGACGAACGGAAATTAGAATTTTCTCGGGATGAAATAACGTGATGGACTTCGAATAATTTGCTGTGTAAAAATGTGTAACTTGTAATTTTCGTGTGTGAGCTAATAATTTCAGACTAATAGAATTTATAAGATCTACAACAAGTTGGGACAGAATATTTTTGCGATGTGCGGAAATTAGAATTTGAATGAATTTGTACGCAACAGGACTTGGAATAATTCTGAGTAAATAATAGTTTGCTGAACTTTAACATTTTGGTCGCGTAGTCAGAAAGAACTGGGAACATTCGCGAAGTAAATTAAATTAGAACTACAAGTTATTGAGGCGTTGAGGATCAGTGACTTAACAACATTTGTGCAAGAGCAGGAGAAAAGAATCTGGTACTTGGGCTTTGGTATTCACGTCACCGAGAAGAAGAAGAAGAAGAAGAAGGAAGAAGAAGAAGAAGAAGAAGAAGAAAATGGTTCTTCGTGGTGCCCTCGTTCAAGTGCGCGCGAAGACGGGTACTGCAAGATAAAGTTCGAAAGAGCTCATGACCAAAAGATCATTCTTTATTTGTTACAAATTTTTCAAGTCATATTTTTGCCTGGCATTGAGAATAAACCATAAGTTTCTTTTGAAATAGAACAAACGATTTTCATTTGGCCTATTGTAGCTAATAAGTAGCTAGACAATATATATTTGTTTTCAGATTCCTCGCCACTCTGGCAGATCGGATAATCGCTATTGTAGGTAATAGCGATTATTTCTAACGAAACCCATCGACCCAGCTAGCGGGATATTGATTTTATTTAGATAACGGTTGAAGCATTAATTTTAATAATATTAACGTAACCTTTTCCTGGCGCCCATGTTTAAAACAAATTCGGAATGGGTTACATCGAAACGCCCAATAATTTTATAAGCAGTTTGTGTGTGGGCATTGTTATATATATATATATATATATATATATATATATATATATATATATATATATATATATATGGTCGTGATCTGTGGTCAGTGCAGTGGACTGTGGCCAGTGCATCGAATAGTGGTCAGTGCTTAGGACTGTACAACATTGTAAGAGAAGTGAACAGTGAAAATAAATACTCAAGAGAAGTGTAGTGTAAGTAACTCAAGAGAAGTGTAGTGTAAGAGAAGTGTGCCGTATAAAGAATAATCAAGTGAAGACTATCTGTGCATCAAGTGTTTTCTGTGATTGTGTTAAGAAAAGAAATGAACGCCTTTTCTAAAATAATACCCGAGCTTTAATTGACCAGCTTGAATCGTGATATATATATATATATATATATTTTTCAACAGAATTTCCCCGACTTCCGCATCATTTCTACCTTCCTCCCACCAGAGTAATTAAAACTCTTAAGCATCAGAGATATTCTGGAGGGGACCTGCTTTCATTTCAATTGAATTTTCATGAGGGCAATAGTGTTTGCTTTCAATTTTCCCATTTTTTTCGCGTTATTTGCATTTCTTCTCCGATTCTCCGTTCTGGATCTTATTTAATTTACATTTTCTAACTTCAAGTGTTTTGTTCACCCACTTTCCTCTCTTTTCTTTTGGAATTCTTCTCCCACCCTTTTAGAGTTTTTATTTTCCCACCTACATATAGCATGAAATCTGTCTTTGAACACGTTGTGCAAAATTCGATTTGAACTTTCTTGTAGAAAGATGAACGTTGCATTGTTATCCATCATTTCATCACGAAAAATAATTCAAAAGAGACTTACGTCTTTTACGCAAATATGTGTATTTCTAAATTACACTTGTTTGTATAAGTGTAATGATTGTCTGCATATTTTAAAATAGTCATCGCAGTGTTTGCATTGATGTTTTCCTGTCATGGTCTATGCATAGTAATAGTCTAATCTTTCGTAAATTTTCACAGAAGTGTTTCAATCAGTACTGCCAACGAAGTTGAAGTTATAACTACTAATTTGATATTTTTCCTTGGGTAAAATTTGAGTTTCTCAATTTTATTTTGCTTAGAGTTAATGAAATTAAAAAAATAAGATGATCTACGATAACTGTTTTATTTATGCATTTCATGGTTAGCTGCTTGTTTCTTATACGTTAATGGGCAATGGTGTATATTGCAAACAAGTTAAGTGTTGCAAATATTTTAATAATTGATCTTCACAGAAATGTCATCGTATAAATGTTTGATATACATTTTGTTTATATTAATCTACAGAACATGACTAATGCAACCCTCATTTACTCTGATATCAATTTTCTGTTTGAATGAGTGCTCATCGACCCATGTAGTACGAAATTATACAAATACCCTACCTACAAACGAGGGTTAGAGTTTCATTTATCACTCACCTGAAAAGGTATTCTCGGACGTTGTGCAATGGAAGTATAAAGAGATTTGGTAAAAGCGCAAAGATAATTAAAATGATGGAGAAGGAAGCACTACATAGAGGACGAACTAATTGTTTGCACTGCGCATAGTTTTCAAAGATCTTCCAGAACAAACAATTTATCATTTTCAAGAACAATGCTCATTTGTACCTATGTTTGTTGCGACATAAGAAAGTAGAAAGACAAGATATAATTAGTTGGACTTCGCAATTGCATTTATAAGCATTACATGCATGCATGCAAGCATGCAAATACTAACAATACGAAAAAGCTAGGGCTGTGTAATAAGAAACGAAATGTGGATGATTTCAAAGTCATCTGCACCTCGAACAACCCAACTCCGTAGCTGCACAAAATTACGCGAGTGCTGGAAATCCCGAAGACTGCGTGGGCCGCAGCCCAGCCGCCCCGGGCCTTTCGGAGCTCCGCGCCACCCGAGCCCTCGCGTGAGCGGCGCGCTCTGGCGGGGGCTTTGACGAACTATAATTGATTGCGTTGCATCGACCGGGCGGGGCGGCGCGGCGCGGCGTGGCGCGAGCGGCACGCGGAGGAGTGGCGGGGTGCGGGGCTGGGGCGGGGACGGGGGCGTCCGCGCCACGGGTGGCTGCGAGCAGCCATGTTCGCGTCGCGAGGAGCGGCCGCACGGCGGCCGGAGACGCGGCGCAGAAGCTGCTGGCGTGTCCGCCGCCGCGTTGGGAAGCGACGCCGCTGACAGGCGGAGTGGCAGTTGGGTGAGGAGTAGGGGTTAGACACAGCGGCATTGTAGGTGACGTAGGGGACATTTGCTTGATGAAATTATATTTCTATACATTTCAAGGGTGAAAGTAAGCGTTTTCAGATACTTTCAGTAAACCCAACAGTCTTTCTGATATTGATCACAGTATAATCATAAATTTGTTTATTGAATAATTCACAAAATGAATAAAAATATCATACATTTCGAAATTTTATTACGTTTTTATACATAATGTGAGTCTTTCCCTATATTATTACTTTATCGCTTTTACTTCTTAAGAAGAGAAAGTATTGTAATCGTGCACCGAAAACAGACATTTTTTTTTAAAATTATATTTTGATATATCTATTCTTACCCTTATGTTGATGGAGTATTATCCTATTTACTTTTATATTACATGTAATAGTGTATTATTTCAAAGTGAAGATTTCAACTGAACAAGAATGAAATGATGTAGTATGATTATTATTGATATTACTAGTTTCCAATGTGTGCAGAAATTGAAAAGCAATGAAGTAGTTTCCAGCAAAGTGTTTAGGATTTGTGCAAAGCGCGAAGTGTTTAGGACATAGGAACTCGGATTAATCCGAAAAAGTTGAGGCCGCTCCCATTAAATACTTCCTTTTCACAACTTGAAATTTGGAATAGCAACTGTTTTTATTATCTTAGTATTTAAGACAAGATTTAATACTCTATTACGAGCTGAATGAAATGTTACTGACGCATTAAACTGTTTTAGAAAACAAATTCCCGTGCTGAAAATTCTTAATTAAGCAAGTTGTAAATAAAAAAAGTTTAAATACAGTGTTGTCTTGTTCTTTAATTCTCAGTCATTAATTCTGTTAAGAATAATAAATTAAGAATTATAATTAAATAATAAAAAATACAAAAGTGTGTTGCAGCAACTCTTGTTGTTGGAGTCCTTTCGGGCCATGACCACTTCCCACTCCAGATTACAGAGTATGGGAACCTAATCAGAACGTTCCCAGAAAAATTGTTGTGAAGACTACATTATTTCATAGAATTATGAGGCGGCTTATTAAAGAAAATTTGTACATTTGAAAGCTCTTATTCTAAAATATATCGCTCCATTCTTATATAACTACTTTATAATCTAATTGTGTAGTTGAAATTAACCAACAAGAGGCACTAACATGTATGCCTACAGTAGGCACTTCAGATAACATAATTACCCTATGAAGCAATAATTATCCTACGGGATGCCATCATTGGCGATGAACATTTTCCTGCCGAGTGGTTCAAGCCTTGCACCGCATATGTAAACAGCGGCGTGCGAGCATTACAGTCTTTAGTGCCCTGTGTTATGCGATGTTCTCATTGCCTGGCTGCCGTCGTTCTGCGGCAGGTATTTTGCGCGTCCATCTCCAGATCGCAGCGCTAAAAAGGCCAAAACACGTATGTGGGGTGAAATGTCTTAAAATATTCTGAATGGTCCGCGAACAAACAATTTCCCCACCAGAAGACCGACACGCGTCGAATGAAAATTCATTTATATCGAATGGAGGTCGGGAATGAGTCTAACCGTCATTGACGGACGGACCCAGGTGTAGCGTCGTGGATACAAACACATTTCAACGAGCGGCCGCGTGACGTAGGCGAAATGTTAGGCGTCCACGTGCTAGCCTTTGTTATAGAGAGAGCGGATGTGACGTTGGGGGAAAAGCCAGGAGGCGGCGTGGAAGGGGTGCGGGCTACCTGCACCAGGCGCGACGACGCTCCGATCTCTTTCGCTTCGTGTCTTCGAGGAGTGCACATCTGGCAGGGAGCCGGTCGGCGAATGCCTGGTTAGGTGCGGGCCGCGATCGTGGCGGATAGGGCCGGCAATGTAAGGACAGGGAGACTCAAGGACGATTCCGTAAGTAGGATGCGGCGCTTCACGCCATCGAATGTAAGTGACATTCGAGCGTAGTGGTGTGACAGCCACAGATTACTCTGAGTAGTAGGATCTTTTTACGTTAATTTAATTGTGTAAATAAGGTTGTTTCGGTGGTGAAACTTAGTAAATAAACCACAATTGCCACTATTGTCTGTGTATTATTGCAACCGCATGACGCCACACAGGTTATTCGAATACTTATAGAACGTTATTAAAGCATTCATGAATACTATTTTTTTAAATATTAAATTTATTGCAGTGTTGTACGAGAGTATTTGATTTGTTTATCTTGCATGGTGTGCGTGCTGCATTTTGGAAACCTGTGTTATGTGGTTTTCTTCGGCAGGTTCTTTTCGCTTCGGTGCACTTGGAGTATATAAATGCTAATATTGTGTATGTCCATAGACTTATGAATACTTTTTACGAACTTTTCCATCAGTATATATACTTTTTGTGAAGAAATAAAATTAGAAATATATTTTCGATGGTTTGGTAGAAGTGATATATTTATCCTAAAATATGGTCATTTATTTTAAATACAGGGCTAACATTCATCGTACTGCATACGAAAAATTCAAAGTACTTTCATAAAAATTTCGTTAGTAGATGGGAATAATTAGTTATGGATTAGTTCGAATATTGTTGTAAATTATTTTCCTAAAAATTTAATTATTCCCCACTACTGACAAATAAAATCTAAGTGTTTTATTTTCATTAAATTAAAATATATGTAATATTCCTCCGAATTTTGAAAATATTTTACTTAAATATGCGATGTTCTCATTCCGCGGTTCAATAAGGAATTTTTGGCGTGAGGTATCTATTATTTTGCGTTCGTATAATTCCAGAAATTCCTTGTTGAGATAGATTTCGTTGAACAGAAGATGTATATGTGTATGCCATTACGTTGATGAAGACTGATGGTATAAATGTAATGATATCCCCTTTTCAAATGTTTCCTCCTGTAGAAGATTCCGCCGGATGTCGCTCCTGCAAAGGACAACGCACTACAGAGCCTCGGTGACTGCGCCGTCATCGACGTCGGTGCCCAACCTGTAAATCAGACGCCGAGCGGCGGCGGCGGCGGCGGCGGCGGCGGCGGCGGCACGGCGCCAGTCGCGTATCTGCCCGGGCTATAACTCAGCCGTTGCGACGCCCGCGGTGAGACGGGCGCATGACGCTGCCGCTCCCCAATCCCTTGCTCCCTCTGTGCTCGCGACGCGTACGCGCTCGTCCTCGCTCGTCCTCACCCCTCAACCCGAGCTCCCTCCCGCACTCGCTTGCACCCACGAACCCACCCGTGCGGCCACAGGCTGCCTGCTGAAGCGGAGTGCTGCTATTCGTCTCGTGGTCACTTTGCCTCCACTTGCCACACTTACCGCTTGGTGTGCGTTTTCTCAGATGAGCTTTTCGCTTTTTATTTTTCTAACCTTTTCCCCTGCTACTTCTCAACCTTTTGCCACCCCTCTTGCTAATCGATCCTCACATCTCCCCCTGTCACGTCCACCGTTGCTAGTTTTCTTTTTCACTCTCCTCTCTTAATCCGCCGCCTCCGTCATCCTCACGCTCGCATCTCCCACGTCATCTCCACCGGCCTCCTCCCCCACCACCGCCTCGCTACACCCAACCCCGCCCTGCTCCGGTTCCCTCTTCGCGGCCGAGATTTACACAGTCACCTGGGATGCGCGTCACTGCGGACTGTGATAAATGCGCAAGGGCCGCCGCGACGAGCGCCTCTCTCGCTCGCCTGCACTGCGCCCGCCCCCCGGCCCTGCAGCCAGGGGCAGGGGACGGCAAGGGTCGCAGGAGGCGACAGTGCGTGGGCGGCGTCGCATGGGCGAGCACTGCGCGAATGCGCCGGGCAATTCCCGAGAGCCGCCGGCGCCGCCGGCTGCGGTGCGGACACGCCGCGGTTTGCTGACTGCATGCGCGGGAAGAATTAGAACGCCGTTCAATTCTCACTCATGTTAGGGAGACAAATGCCAAGAAATTGGTGTACTGCGCAAGAATCGAGACATTTACCTATTTGTCAAGTTGTTTCATTTATCATTACAGTTAAGAAATGCTGCAGTTATTTAAATCGACAATTTATTATTTTTATGATCCGGTTATTGCCAGAATACTTTAAAATGTATTATATTAAAGCATATTATAGCAAAACACATTGATCTATGAAAATGTGTAAAGATTTAGTGATAAATTCATTGATGACGTGTACCATGAACTGCTGAACAAAACCACACAAAATGGTTTTCCAGAAAGTAGCACACAAATTGGGCAAGTACTACAAATAAATTACTCCCGTATAACCTGCAATAAATTAAATACGTTCACGAAAACAGTCTCCATAAATACTGGAATAAGTATAGAAAATATACAGTACTACAGGTTTTTACTCACTAAATATATCAAAAAGGTGATGTTCCATTACGCAACACGTGAACATCAGTGGCACACTACTTGTTCCTTGAGGTCGTGCTTTCGCATGACGTTTAGGTGTATCGCGAACGAAGATGCACTGAATATGTGAGTAGGTGGACTAACATGATTAAATATCTGCATTTTTCAGTCAAAATTAAAACTGTTTCATGAAGGTTGGACTTTCCGGAATTGCTGAATATTAAACAAAAGCATTGACATTGCAGAAAGTTTCTTGGTTTCCTTTCAATTTCTGTGTCAATTGCAAATTACTATTAAAGATTCTTACTGTGGTAAAAAATTCGGCAATTATGTAATAATAATAATAATAATAATAATAATAATAATAATAATAATAGCAATTTTATAAGTTTTTATTAATTCTTTCAAGAAAAGAGAAATGACCGAAAATGAATTCGCAAAGTGGTAAATACTTTTAAAACTTTTAAATTAAGTCAATATAATATTGAAATCGTTTGGAAGTAACTAAAGAAGAAACAAATATACAATATACTGAAAAATACCGAATTTTTGGTATCGAATCTATGTTTTTGTCTTGTCATGTAGGGTTTTGTCATTCCAATATTTTGAACAATATTCTCTCTTATAATGTACTTAAAAGTGATTTTTAGTTCTTAAATTTTTAACGTTGTGCAGTATTTATTTAGTGAGTGGTATAAATTATAAATTAAGGGTATAAGTATAAATTATATGGAGTGTCCGAATGTTCACATGTTTGCACAGGTAAAACAGGACGTATAATGTGCATGAATATTAATGTACATTATAAATGGAAAAATGTATGACAACGTTATCCATTATTTATCTCTCCTGCTCAATCTTAGTACGCACAAATCATGAATCTTCCTAAACTAAAAATACACTTGCAGGATGTACGCTAACCACTTTCTAAGTTCACAGATTTAGTCTCTTAGGAGAAAAAAACGTGTTTTTTGTTTGCACAATCAGCTAATAAGATATTTGGTAATAATAAAGAGTTATTATACCTTCTCATTACTTCTTATACCTTCTTATTTACTTTCTCATACCTTCTTTTTTACATCTCCTTACTTGTGTCCTTTGATACATTAGGTTGATTGAATTAATGTTGTAATGAATAATATTTTGTTACATTATTAAAAGCTTCAACTTTTATTTGTGGGGATTGAATCTTCGTTCCAAAAGTTTCATACAATGCGTATTATCGAATACGATGACGTATAAAAGACAACACTAACACTTCTTGTTAATATTTACAGCTAAAATTCTTGAATATTCAAAATTCAATCCTACTTTCTCATAGCGTATCATATTTAATGAATAAGTTTAATTAATCTACATTTTTAAAACCCTAAGTGTTTTCCTGTAGAAAGAAATTTGAGTTTTCTACTCAAACAACGATGTGTTTTTCTTTGAATGAAAAGTAGGGACGCTAGATGAGCTGGCTCTTTTTAACAGCTTTTGTAATACAATCCTATATTTTTATACCTTAAAATTTATAGAATGAACACTAATCTACTGTCATTTGTTCATTAGGTCGTTTTCAAGACAAAATATATTGTGTAATTGGAACGTAGTTGATCTTGAAATTTTGTTGTGGGATTGATATATCAAAAGCAGTCGACGTCGCATGAGGTTGAAATTGGGGTAGTGAAGGTAGAGAACATATCGAGTTTCAGAATTGAAATTTTTAAATACAAAGATTAGCGAGTGTATAAACGTAATGTCCAGCAATCATTTGACAGACACCTTTTTGTGTTCCTTCACGAAATGTTTAAAGTGTTTGTAATTATTCATTACGTTTTTAATTAAGGTGGTTAGCATAATCCATCCTAATGTCATATGTAACATACATACACAAATCTTAATATAAAACATTTCAAATATAAAAAAATGTTTTTTAACTCTTTAGTGACTTTTAATAGTGATTGTTTTATTCCAGAATTTTTAAATCTCTCTTATTTAATTACTTTTGGAGAGAAAATACTGAAACAATGTTTTGAGTTTTTCAATTTTCCGAAGAGTGCATATGTTGCACCATCCTTTTGTGTGTTCCCTCCTCGTAGGAGTTCTGCTTGTCTGTGTATTTAAGGCACCATAGGTTTTAGGTTAGGAAAAAGAAGCTTTCATCTCAACTGAATATCCTGTTTTTTTTTGCTTTAAATGTGGTAGTGATATTCAGATGTGTTATCCTTTTCTATTATTAACAGGTTTTAGAATATAAATACTAAATTTAAATAAAATCATTCATTTAATAGAATACAGGACTATCAGACATTATTTGTTTATATATTTGGTGACATGATGTTTTGTTGAAGACTTGCAAACGATCTACGGGAATCGGTCGGCATATTGTCGACTGCGGTGAACGTAAGGGCCTTGTCAGCGAAGCAAAGATAGGGAATTTTTTTAAGTTAGAAGACGATCAATTAGTGTTTATAAACCCGATGGTCAGTAATTGTCTGACACATATGTATCTTTACGAAATATTTTCAGTTGTTAATTATGTAATTTTTTATATTAAGGCAAGATTTCTTGCTGCATGTTACTGCAACATCCATGTACACGTACCAATTGGAAGTTACACTGGACCTTGGAAGTTATAAGACATTCTTTATGTCTTCTCTCATTCCATTCGTCTTCGGAATAAGCACAATATTTTTGAGATTTTCGACTTTACGTTTAGTGTGCATATGTACGAGGTGTAGTACTTTTCTTCTGTAAGTTTCGTACAGCTCTTTTATTTTGTAGGATGTAATCGCACGAGTTCAGCTAGTGATGATTTAATACATATATTACATATTAAGTATTATATAAAAATGGTAATTCGAGTATTTTTAAAATGTATCTAAGTAAAACTACCGAAAAACTACTAAAATGGAAAAGTGAAGAGAGACCGTTCAATAAATGTAATTCGGGAAAGCTGCAATTCGAGTTATCCAAACATTTATGAATATCCTCGCCTAATTTGATCACTGAACTGAAACTTTAGACTCGAACGACATTTCTTGTACGAGTACACATGTTGTAAGTGAATGTGTTAGAACCAAAAAATTATTCCTTCAGTCTCAAAATGTTACCATATCTAATGTTTTTTTTGTCTGTCGTATCTGGTCCGTTACAATGTTCACAACACAATCACAGAACTTGCGTTTATGCATATTTTCAACGGTTTGGGAAATGAAAATACTTGAATAGTGTCGCTTATATCATGAACCTACAGGTTGCCAGGTCGAAAAACATCGGAAGGTATGGAATAAATTTACTTTATTTACAGTAAAAATGACAATTACTTTATTTTCATTTTGATTGTTTGATGTTTTAAATTGGTGAGTCTCTGTATTATAATATTTTGTTATATTAGTATCATCTCAGTAATTGTCATCATTTTTTTCCGTTACACAGTCTAGCCTCAGGATGGGGAAAAATTATTTCCCGAAACGTCGCTCCGAAATTTTCTAAGAAACTCTTTTCTTGATTGTATCTTAATTGTTCTTGAATGTATATGAATTAAAAATTGGTTGTATTGTATAAAGCTGTTTGTCAAATCTTGTGGCCAAATTCATTGAAATATACTAAATCTCATAATTGTGTAATTCAGCATTTGCAGATAAATATTTTAATGATATTTCTCTCTTCTGCGTGAAGAATCTAATCATGAATGTTTGTCATTGAATTTTATAACAACGAATGTGTAACAATAATTGGTTTTATTTTTATTGTGAAATCCTTTCAAATATATTATGTCATTTCTATTTGTCAGGATATACTAAGTCGTCATAAATAATTATAACGTGCTACATCCAATGTTATAGATTCTAAAGCATTTCGACTGCTTAGTTAAGAACATATTAAATATATTTATTAACTGGAAGTTCACAAGCCAACAAACAATTGCTTCATAATTGGTCGTGTGTATTGTCAGGTGGCACGATCACGGATAGCGACTAGTTTCGGTCCATTCTACGTGTCATTTTCTCATGCTCCAACGAGGTCTCGTGGCTGTCGAACGAGGTTCGTACGCATGTTCGTACGCATTTGTACGCCGGTTTTCGGCACGGGTGGCGCGCGTTCCATGGGCGAGCGTTCGTACGCATGTTGACACTACCTGCGCTACCAGCGCCGCGCCGCCGCCTCCGCCACAGCCACCATTCCACCCGCCCCCCCCCACCTCCGTTACAGCTGCCCCCTCCCCGCCAGGTGCTCCCTCACCCCTCCATGCCGGTCTCTCCGTCACTTCCCCCGTCCTCGTCCTTCCCCCTCACCAATTCCTCAGCAGCTGGCGTCCCCTCATCCTACCTTTTGGTCTGGCTACCCCGTCGCACCCCGGTCGCCCCCCGTCGCCCCCCGTCGCCCCGTTGACCAGGTTGCCAACGCCGGCGTGTCCGCCGTGGCTGCGGCCGGCTTCGCAGATAGCCACATCGCGAGCGCCGATAAACTTCTTCCGTGCACTCGCACTCGTTAGTGGTGTAATGAATCTTTGCGCCTCGCATGTGTCTGCATGTGATTTATGAAGGGCCACTCGCTCGCTTCCCCCGCGAGTGCTAGACGCGGCGATAAAACGCGCGTGAGCGATGACTCCGTCATGCCTTTGCACGCGGTGCACCCTCATCCTCGACCTTGGCGTCTGCTGGTGTTGAAATCTGCCCCAAATAACGTCTTCAGATTGCCGGTCTGCTAAAGTACCATACTTTGCATATGGCAGAGTACTGAATCGCCGTGTTGTTCGAGAATTCCCAGACAGGGAAATTGTAGGTTCGAGTTTCGAAGGTGACAAATTTCAGTCATAAATTAAATGGAATATATGAATGAAATCACATTCTAGATTAGAATTAATGAGCCCCGATATACTGGTCAGCTGGTTTTGTGATTTCCTGTTCTGTTTTTATGAATAAATTCCATGCGTATGTCGGGTCAGAATCTCAAAGAATGAGCCACGGTCCTTGAAGGAAGAGAGAGAGAAAGGAAGGAAGAGAGAGAGAAAGGAAGAGAGAGAGAGAGAGAGAGAGAGAGAGAGAGAGAGAGAGAGAGAGAGAGAGAGCGGGGGAAAAGAATGAACTAGTCTGAGCAGTATATGCGTGCCCAGTTTGGTAGGTGGTGACAGTATACAACGTGATACGCGCAATTGCCGCAAAAACTCCCACGAGTTTGTCAAAATTTCACACCTTGTACATTATCGAACACGTAATATTCGGAGCATAATCTCAGAATAAGATGAAGCACTTTTCAATTTATTTTCTCTATAAAATTTATTGTGAACTGCTTCTTACGTTTTTGTTAACAAATATAAACGCAAATACGTTTTGTATCAATATTATTTATTTCAAAAGCGTTGGTTTTAGATAATTATTAGTCACTTAGAACAGTGGTTGTGCATTATGAAGTCTGCAATATTTGTTCCTTCTAAACTGATATCCTTCTATTCTTATTTCATAGACTACACAGGTTTAAACTTAAAAACGATAAATATTGTATCGCGTTTTTCTAATGAATTCATATTTAAACTATACAGAATCCGACGCTGATTCCTTGCATCAAATTCCACGTATAAAGCCTACAAACACCTACAATACACAGCATTTTAGTTGGACGCTTTTACACTTCTCAAAATCTGATCATTCTTGCAGCTGCTCTCACAGAAGAAAGCAACCGTCACGTCAGTTTCACGCAGAATTCGCTGCTCCGCGTCGCAGATAAAATAAGAGATCGGCGCCAAAGGTGCGGGAACGACCGAAGCGGCATGGCGGTCCAGTTAAGTTGTCAGGCAGCGCCGCTAGGTAGCGGGCCTGTCCACAGCGGGTGTTTATTTGCGGCAGAGATGGGCCGCTTGAAGTATTGTGTTGTAGCGGCGGGATGGTGGCTTCGGAGGCGATGGCGATGCGGCACTCCCGAGCCTCTGCCGCGCCTGGATATTGGAGAAACTTCCATCCCGGGATACTGGTAAACAATAGGGGTGACAGAGAGAGAGGAGCGGCGAGCGAGGGTGCGGGTGGCAAGGCAGGGAGGTATGGATCAGCTGGGAGGCAGCAACTGGAGCAAGACGAGGCAGAAAAGTACGGAGGAAGACGAGACTTAGCGAAGAAGATCGATGTCTGACCATCTGGGGCAAGAACTAAAGGGGAGGGGAGAGCCGGAGATTGAGAGAAAGGGCAGGGTTGTTGAGGAAGTTGGGGGACGAGTAGAAAGAGAAAAGAACAGCTCTCTTGCGAGGAGAAGAGCACGAGACGAGAAAAGATGGTTTATATAAAAAAGATACTTGCGGTGGCTAGATGCGTACTTATAGTCTAGTCGAAAGAGGGACTTTGTCCAGAGGAGTGGTGCAACGCTCGTGGATGCACCTGTAACGCTAACTCATCTGGAGGGCAAAGTGCTTCATCATTTTTGCATTATGGCGAGCGTATGCTAATCCAAGGGCCTCGTATCACGTTGCATTAAGCGTCTCGAAAAACTGGGACTCTGCGAAATACTACGGATACTCGTGGACTTTTGCGTTTGCTTTTGCGAGAAATGCACTTTTGCCTTTTTTATTAAAACAGAAAATATTGCAAAATCTACAATGCTTTAAAAATTACACATTTGAAATTTGAAATTTTCTTTGTGCATCGTACAAATTGCTACGCTGATTGAAAGTAATATTTTACGGTCCTTACCGTCTATTGCCGCGAATTGCTTTTACGGTGTTCAGGGAGGGAGGGGCTGAAGATGATAAACCGGCTTAGATGACCCAAAGCATCAACTGATGTCACTGCAGTGCCTCTGGCAGGCAGGTCCTGGAGTTCGAGTCCTCACGGTGGCAGGATTTTCGATACTAGCTTGTCAGCTAGGTTGAACCCACCCGTCCTCTAGAGGAGAATTCCGGCTACTGGCAGCTCTGATCTGTAGTTTTCTGTGGTTTATCCGATCAACTCCAAGCGAATACCGGAGCAGTATCCTAATAAACTGGGCACGGACCGCGCGCGATATTTCCTTCCTCTTCCTCATCCTATCCTCACCCCTTACTTATACACACTTACACTCACATACATTACACTACTACACGTGTCAGAAAACCAGTCGGGAGCTTAGAGCTTGTCCTAGCTGGATCGGTGCCTCACACACTGGAGGGAAATACCTGGTTGGGAAAACTCCTGCAGGAGACATAGGTCAGCGCCGGATCTCGCCATTCATCGGGAGAAACTCACAGCCACCTACCACGATAAAACATGCGCTATACTTACGGAATTAATCACCTTAGCAGTTCACGCGCGCGGAATCACTAATCAGTCAATCAATCGAAGATGATAAATATTATCCAGTGTGGAATTTGATAAATTGTCGTGAAAATTTCACACCCATATGGTGTGAAATTTCGTATAACTAAGATACAAATTTGACATTTTCCCACGATTGCTATATGCATATGTCATACATTAGTGTTTGGCAGATATGCAAGATATATTTGACTGGATCTGCTAAACACAAACGCATGATGAATTAGCTACTAATGAGAGGCAAATGTCACGCGTGTGAGTTAGTTACATGAAATATCCGACATGTTCATTGGCAAAAAGTGAACATCTTTGACCCCCTACTCACATGCTCTAGAAGTTTTTAACATTTATTCTGAAATACATGTGTATTTCGCATTCATAATGAGTAAATATAATAGATTTTTTAATGGAAAGGTAATAATACACTATTAAGTTTCGTGAATATAGCATTTTCGTCTTCTTCGATAAATCTACGTGTAAACTTCAGATTTTCGGAGAAATCAGAATAACCAGTAATTTTGAAATTCATATTTATATATTCAATATTGTTACTACTCTTAAATTTCATTCTCAGAAGAATGGAACCAAAGAAGAACGAAGATACTCCATACTTAAAAAACATTTACAGCAAAATCATAAGATTTTGGAATAGGAAATGAATATGTAATAATGTGCTGATCTCGCTTACATAATTATATAATTTTACTATGGTAAGCACCTAAATACCCAGACAGTGTTATGATTATTCTTAATGTCACTGTCACTCTTGTGACGTGTGTGATGCCGCATGGATATAGGGCACCGCTTCCCGAGCCCACTGTCCAACGTGCCTCCGCCCCTTCCGTGCGGCCTGCGCGCGTTGCCATTCGCTCCGGACGCTGCGGGCCGCTCGTTGTAATCGCGTTTCGAGTGTATACACGCGGCTTTGATCACGCCAGCATATTCTCAATAGCCACTCCTCCCTCCGCTGCCGCGTTGCAGCGGCAAGCCGACCGGCACAGTGACGGCGGCGGCGGCGAGACCGCGCGGGGGCGGCGTAGGCAGCGGCGGCGGCGGTGGCCACTGCCTGAGTGGACGAGGACCGGCCCGCTGGCTTTCGAGTTCGCAGTTTGTAAGGCGCGTTTGATGTCGCCGCCGGCGTATGGGGGTTCCACCCGCTTCCTCCAGCTCCACTACCCCGCCACCGCTACCGCCTCCTTTAACACCGCTGCCGGTTCCCCGCCGTGAGTGCAACGGCGTTCACGGATCGGGCGTGCTGAGGTTTGATGCTTGCAGCGAATAGATAGTAGTGCCTCGTTACTTGAGTGTATATTCGGAATACGGCCTTGTGTCTGTTTATCCGTCTGTTCACCTTCCACGCATCTCCTACGGCGATCCGTCTTTCACTGCGCCCCTTCCCAGCCTCTTCAAGCCCCATCCCGCTGCCTCACCCTTTCCTCCTGGCTCGTTCCCCTCTCCCAGCCGTTCCCCTCTCGCAGCCTCGGATGTCTCTGCCGCCACCGCCGCCAGCTGGGGTGGTCCTGCGACATCCCCTTGGGTATCTCGCGGTTGGAGCCAGGCTGCGATAAGGCACAGTGGGTTAATTACCCCAGCTTTGTCGGGCTGCTTCTTGTTTCTCTCTTAGACCTCTCCCATGGCTCGTCTCTCCTTCTCTTTCTCTCTCTTTCTCTCTCTCTCCCTCGCACTGGCGTGTTGGCTCGCTTGCTCTTCTCTTTCCTTACCAGTGGCCGTCGCTCTCACGCTGGGTGAGCTTGATGTACTTAGGCTCTTAAACCAAACCTCATATCCTTCCTTTCTCTATATAAGCGCTTCCCCCCCCCCATCGCTGTCTTTCAGCCCGGCTTCTCAGTCCCACTTTTCGCCAAACCCTTCCTCCACTTTCAAGACCTTCGCCTCTCTCCTAATTCCCCTTGTGTCCCCGCATACGGTAACCGCTACTTGATCGATGTAACTATACAATGGTTAAGACAAATACGATATTAAGGTATTATGCAGCGCGGCGCGCGTCCGAGGGCTCGGACCGCGCAACTTGGGAGGCGGTGGTGGCGGCGGCGGTGGCGGGGACGGCGCGCGCAGCGGAGGGGCATTGTGTGGTGTAACGCGCCCGCGTGCGCCCTTTACTAGCCTCCAGCCTTGGCCATGTAGCGTCTTGTTCGCTCAGACACCGCCGTCGCCTGCGCGCTCTTGGAACGCGCCCGGCCGGTCATTGTGCACCCAGCTGCCCTCCGCTCGTGCACCTCTGAGTTTGGTCAGGAGACAAATTACATTTTTTTCTTGTCAAAGTTTTCAAGTATTTTTTATCAGAAAGATCTTCCCTCGGTTGTGAGAGTACGAATGTCGGAGTTTTTTCTGAGTATATTACTTCTAGAATGTTGAGAGAATATCCCAAGTCTTACGAATTATTGACGCGATATAAATATTTAAACTGCGATTGACATATATGTCTGCTCTAGAGGAGAATTTAATACCACACATAAAGGTCATCGTTACATAAAAAATTATAATTTTCTTATTTTTAAAATTTATTTTTGATGTAGGATACTATGTGAATAAGTGCTAGGAGAAGTTAATCACGAGTTAACCACACATTTTTTCATGAAATTCATATAAATATGTTTCAGTGTTTAGTTTGTATGTTCTCAGTAATTGTAAATTGTCAGTTTTCAAATTAATAATAATATAGTAAAACTGGATTAAAATAGTTTTCTAGTTTTAAAGTATGTTATAAACACATGGTTTGTATTATTTGATCTTATTTTTTAACATCTATTAGATTCACCAAGAAATTACATACTGAATTTAGATACACACTTGGAATCGTTTGCAAAGGCTTCTGATGCATTGCAGAGAAGCTTTTAAAAATGTTCTTAGTTTGGACTGAAATGATGTGTAATTTGTTGGTGAATCTAGTTGACAAAAGTAAGATCAAACAATACAATTCAATATTATAATATTATACACTCGAAGAATTTTTTCAATTGTATATGATCTCTGCTGCAGTTACCGTCAAAAACATTACTTTTTGTCGCATAAATGTACCGAATTTCCCTTAAAACAAAAAATGTGCTCACCAAAGTGCATCGTGGAAAATGACTGTTCCTGGACATCATTTTAGATGAAAATAGTGCGCAAGGAAATGTAGTGAAAAATGAAAATAGAAAATATAAATTTTTGAAACGAATCTAAGGCCTATTTGCAGTTCCAGTGTTTTGGCAGCTGGCAGTAAACTACATTTAAAGTATCTAAAGCGATGTAGAGATGAAGTTGCTCTAGATGGAAACTTCGTGTAGCGCTCTCTGCGTGGATTCCTTGAATTGATGACGCCGCCGAACATCGATTGAGTTCCATGATTGATGCTGGGCGCCTCGGCGGCGCACTTGACCCAAAGGCCGGCAATGGGTCTCGGTCCAAGAGCGCCCCTTCTCCCCCACCCGTCCCAGCCCCATCCCGCCCGGCCCCGCGCTGGCAGCGCTCGCTCCGAAGCGCCCGAAACGCATCGCCGGCCTAATTTCAAGCGATCGTCGTCTGCGGCGCCAAATTGATATCGAAACTTTGTTAAGCGGCGGGACAAGGAAAAACGACCAGGCAGCGCCTTGATGAGGCTGATTGCCTGACCCCACGGGGACCCGTCCCCACCGCAACCTCCCCACATCCCCACCCGGGTCTCTTCACTCCCTGCTGTGATCGCTCAACAGACCCGCCCCGCCCTCGTCTCCTATGCCCCCCCCCCCCAAGTGCCTCCTTGCATCGTGCGTCACGCACCGGTCCTGCCGTCTCCATCGCCCTCGCTTTTTCTACCGAACTCGCCAGTTTCGCAACGTTCATCGTTTCTGCCCACGCTACTCTCTCTATTACATCTTCCCTCTTCAGTTATCGACCCTACCTTCCTTCCTGTCCCTCACTTTCCTCTTACCCTACCATCTTCTCTATTCCCGTCATCCTCTCCTTCCACGCTCCTCTCTTTCCTCGCTCTCTCCGTCCCTGCCGACTTCATCGCCACTACCTTACACCTCCCCACAAATTATTCCATCCCAACAAGCCGCCATTACCTCTATACGTGACGCTACCGTCACCGTCGTCCCAGACGAAAATCACTCGCCTCGATGTTCCCTCCCTCGATGTCCCCCTAACCCTCGTCTTCATTTTCGGCAGCGCCGCCTCATCACCTGTAATCTCGGAGTAACCGGCCGCGCACCGGTTAACCTCGTTGCGTTTGCAATCGATCAACCGCCGTGACTCGCCCCTTTACCGGAACATGATACTGGCGCCCGCCTCCCGCACACGCCTCGTCTTGCCAGCAGTCGCTGCTGCTGCCGCTGTTGCCCTTGCCACAAATCAGGCAGGCGCGCTCCCTTCCACTCTGACCATCCTTGCGGTAATTTGACAATGGAAATTGCGATTGATATATGATAGTCGCAAAGTTTGGGAGGCGAATAGAGGGAATTTAGAAATATATTTGAGAAATATATCAAATTTCATGCCCCTGTTCCACATTTCGTATTCCTTAACTTGTAAACGAGAAGTTGTTTTTTACTGCAAGTTACAAATAAAATTAATTCCATGTTCATTTAAAACTATTACACTCAGTAAAAGATGACACAGGTGAAATTACAGAATACCCTCTAACTTTTTTTCTGATCATGCAAATGTGATAGTAAATTTGTCTTTTAATTAAATTGAGGTTACAAGAATGTTACTTCTTATGATTTTTTATATGATCTCATTGTACTCATTACTTACAAGAACTTTAGAATTGGGCCTAATCTTAGACTCGCCTAACGGTCTTCATTCATCGTCTGAGAGGTCTCATTGTACTCATTATTTAGATGATCTGAAGAATTGTTATAGAATTTATCCTCATAACGCTGTTTGATATTTTCAAATTTCTTTCACTGAAGTGTAGTTATTATTTAAAAAATATTAAGTCCCAATGTGTATATACCTCTGCATGTTCAATGATTTAGTTAACGTTCTTTGTATTCATTTGTAATAATCAATATTCTCAAGATAATTTAAATTTTATCATTAATATTTTATTGAGAATACTTATTAAATTTTTATATCCAATGGAAACATTGCAGAATTAGTTAGACTGTTGGGGTTTCTTTCATTTTATTTTTTGAAAGGTTATAGATTTCTCAAATGCCTTGAGACTTCTTCGAACTGCTTTAGTCTTAATTTTAAATTTAAAAATAATTTGCTATATTTGCTGCAGAAGATTTTTATGTCTGTTAAAAAACATTCACATATCATTGATAGTTAACTTTAAAAATCTTATCATCGAAGTTTTCTCCAAAAACTTTGTATAATAAATTGGTATTGTTGAGCATTGTAGATTCGATTATTATCAAATATTTCGTCATATAAAAGGTAACAATATTAAGTATAATCTTATAGATATTTATGAATCAACATCATTTAGAATCTGCTCTACATTAGCAAAGATGCCGGGTTACTTCCTTTTAAATGAATTCATGGACGCAAAGCCTTGAAAGGTCATTACAACTGAATAGGAAATTAACCACCAAGGATCATTAAAGACAGAGCCTAAAACGTATATAGCACGTACATAGACGTACACACATAGACGCGATCATAGAAGTTCGTATATTATAGTACATTCAGATTACACTGAGTAATAATAAGATTTGCCGCAACCTAAAAATGCTTTATAATCGTATATTTCCTTGCCCTCAATATGAAAATAAACTTTAAAGTAATCCATAACATAACGTTTTCCTATTTTCTGAAATTTCGAGTATGAATGTTACGCGCGGGGAGCGAATTGTGCTGATTTTCCTCATGCGCTGCTTCCCGGCGCTGCTGTGATGTCGTAATATATAATCATCAAACTATTGTAATAAATCCTATTTTTTTCACTGTTGTCAACATTGGCATGGTAAGAACCCAAAGAGCATTTAACTGACTTACGAACTTAACGGAGTACTCCACAAAATCACGCCGCAATTTGTCTGGTAGAATATGACTCAATCCAGTCGCTATGCCGCCTCGACAATGGTCACTCGAACCGGAAAGAGGATTCTCACTTACTTGCACTTACAATCACTTAACTACCACACATGTCGGGAGCTTACAGCGCCGGCTTGGGTGGTGCCCCACGGAAGATATTTAGTTGAGGGAAACGCCGTTAACTAACGTGTCTGTCGGCGTCGGATCTCACCATCTAACAGGGGAAGCTCACTGCCACCTACTACGGTAAAAACATGCACTACACTTACAAAATTAATGGCATTAGCAGTTCGCGCGCATGGAAACACTAATCTATCAATAAATAAATAAATCCAGTTTAATTTTTATATTAAGAGGAGGAAAATATTAACAGATGCGGAAGACTTGGGGAAAAGTTTGGGAGAATTTGGGGAAATATTCGTGATAATATTTCGTCAGAATCAGGTAGTATGTGAGAACCTCTGAAGAGCACGTTAGGAAAAATATAGGATATCATGAGAGGAACGTCATGTGATGTTGCTGGGATAGATGCCTGAAACATATCGTCAACAAGCGAGGAATCATAGGGTGGACATACGAGGGATCATGTGTTGAACATGCGATAACTTAGTGTTACCTTAGTGAACGAGCAAGGTAATGTGGGTGAACTTGTGAGAGAAAATGCTAGGGGACAAACAAAAAACGGAGGGGGGAATATACATTGAGGTGATAAAAGTCAAGGCATACCTCCTAATATCGTGTCGGATCTCCTTCTGCCTGGCGATGTGCGGCAACTCGACGTGGCCTAAACTCGACAAGTCATTGGAAGTCCCTTGCAGAAATGTTGTCATTTCTCTGTAAACGTTCATAATTATTGCGAAAGTGTTCTCGATGCAGGAGTTTGAGAGCGAACTGGCCTCTTGATTATGTTCCATAAATGTTTAATGGGATTGATATCGTTCAATCTGTGTGGTAAAATCATTCGATAAAATTGTCCAGAATGTAATAAAACTTATCGCGAACAATTGTGATCTGGTGACACGACGCATTGCCATCCATAAAAAATTCATCATTGTTTTGGACCGTGAAGTCTATGAATGACTGCAAATAGTCTTCAAGTAGCTGAGCATAACCGTTCAGTTGGAACAGCGGACGCAGTCCGTTGCCTTTAAAAAACAGCCCACACCATTATGGAGCCACAGCCTGCTTGCAGAGTGCCTTGTTGACAACTTGGATCCATGGCTTCGTATGGTCTACACCGCGCTTACCATTAACTCATACGAACTGAAATCAGGAACCCTCTGACAAAGCCATAGTTTTGCAGACGTCTAGGGGCCAATCGATATTGTCACGCGCCCAAGAGAGGCGCTACACGCCCATGTCGTGTTGTTACCAAAGGCACTCGGGTCGGTCCTCTGCTGCCATAGTCCATTAAAGCCAAATTTCGCTACCCAGTGCTAACAAATGCATTTGTCGTATGTTCCACGATTTATGCAGTTATTTCACATAGTATTGCATTCAGTACCGACAATTAAGCAAACGCCGCATTTCTAGGTCATTACGTGAACGCCACTATCCGCAGCTTTGTATGTGGTGAGAGGTTATGTCTAAAATTAGGTATTCTCGGCGCGCTCTTGACACTGTAGATCTGGGAATATTGAATTGCCTGACGATTTCTGAAATGAAATGTCCCATGGGTCTATCTCCAACTACCTTCAAAGTCTGTTAATTCCGGTCGTGCCACCATAATCACACCAGAAACTTTGTCATATGAATCACTTGAGTACAAATGAAATCTTTGCCAGTGCACTGTCCTTTTATGCTTTTTGTATGGGATATGGCTGCCATCAGTAGCTTTGCAAATTCCTATCCCGTGACTTTTGTCACCACACACGCACGCACACACACACATTCACACACACACAGATATATTTATATTTGTATATATATATATATATATATATATATATATATATATATATATATATATACACACACACACACTCAACAACACAATCTCTGATTTTTTACTAAAAGAATGAAATTACTTTTATCGACTTAGCGAAGACATTGCCAAGAAACAGATTGTACCTTGTTTCAAAAAAGAACATACAAGTTGTGGCCCAGAAAGTGGCTAGCGTCTTGAACAGGTGTCTGAGAAATTTTATTGTGCTTCGTTTGAATGGCGTCTCGGAGAGCCATATCTACGTTCTGCCTGCCGCCTGCCTCACCACACCCTTGCAGCTCGCTACGATACATGTTGCAAAGAAGCTGCAATACAATATATATTTATGTACCACCGTAAAACCCCTCCTTGAAAAGACCTAACGTGTTCCGATGCCACTGTGATATATTTTGCATTCAAAATGTACTTTATGGGTGAGTTGGAATACCAAAAACCTATTCTTCGGCTGTGGAACATTAAATTTTATGTAAAGATGAACAGGTGGTCTGTATTGTAGGCGATGACTTTGTGTCGTGTATCCATTCTAGTATATTTTTTGCTTTTCTTTGTGAAAGAGTGGATACTAAAATGTCTTTTTTTGTTGCAGGTGAGTTACAGTATTTCTTTCACTGATCATTGCTTTCCCGAGAATGGTATGTAAGAAAATAATTACAGAAACTTTTTTGCACGATTCTTTCATTTTGGGCGAAAATTGAGATGAATAAGAGATATTTCAGTATATACTTCATTATCTACGTTTAGAAGTTCAATATCTGATTGTAATCCATTATTAACTATTTAAAAATATAAAAATGTAGATTAGCAGTTCGTTGATTACTCGTAGATGTATCCTGATTTCAATTGTATTTGACATGCTTTAGTTAATAAAACGTGCAATATGGTAACAATAGTAGGATACTTAAGTCTTGAAATCATTTACGTTATTTTCAAACTTTCAAATATTTGACAGACAATGTAGCAATGCATGGATTTTCAAATGGATAATGTCAGTGAGCCGTGTGCTACCGTGAAGAATAAAATGAACATTTCAGACACGCAACATTCTCGGACATGGGTAGTCATTTCTAATAAATAACGTTTCAATTCGCCAAACGCTACAAGTTTAAACCATTCTTCATCTTCCATTTCCATTACTGAAGTTCTTCTTCTATCCACTCTTATTCCCTGTTTCATTTTCTGTTCTTCAATTTGGTTCCGGAAACTCAAGAAACCTCTCAGTTTCCGAACAAGAAGCGCAAACTTGAAAACAAAGCATGCTATCTCTCTTCGATCCGCAGTCGTATCTTCTTCTGTATTTCGTTCCCTCTTATATTCTCTTTTCATTTTCTTAGCTTGTTCGAACGTAGGATCTTCTCTACTCATTGCTACGTCACAAAATTTCGGGCCTGCCGCCACTGTGGGCGAGCTTCGCGAGCGATGCGGCATCAGCCCAGCTGCCATCTGTCGGGAGCCCCGGCAAGCAGCTAACACGAACACCTCCTCCTCCATTGGAGCGACGGAGACCATCACGTGGAGACAGAGAGAAAGAAAAAGTTTTCACAATTCAATTTCTTTTGCTACACAACGTTTTAGACCACATTCAAGTGCTGTAATACTTCGGGATATATTTCAATTTTCTTTGCGAGATCGAGGAGAAATCTGTCTCTCGGATTCTCGGCAATTCTCACTATATATTTCAAAATAATGAAGTTGTCCGGATGTCAGTTAAAGGCTTTTAAGAAGTCTCGTCGAAGTATGAGTGGAGATAAAATAAAGTACTTACAAGATAATAAAATAATCATTGAATGTAATGCACTTTTTTTTCAAAAATGTTAACAAAAGTTTTGAGAGTTTTCATTCATACCATGATTCATATCTGCTTGCTCTAATTTAGTCGTATCTATTTCAATGCAATCATTACTTCTGAAATTTTATTTCTTTTACCTGATATTTTGATTTGATATGTAGTACTTTATTTTATCAATATGTTAATGATATCTACCTAGTAAATCGCGCCTGAAATTAATATTTGAAAATGAAATAATATTCTAGGTTATGAAGTAGAATTTTCTATTAAATCCTATTCCTATCATGACAGGCCAAATTGAAATGCATCTCTTCACTTCTTATTTATATTTTTCCCTTTTTGTACCACATGCATTGTATGATTTAATAGGAGGCAAACATAGCGAGTAAAAGTTTTAATACATCCGAAACGATAACGAATGTCATTAGATTATAATTTTTTAAATAAGGCCAAGTGTTATTCTTCCCAATTCATACTGTTCCCCCAGTAAGGACACATATATTAAGAAAGAGAAACACCACGTGTATCGCTACAAATATTAAAAAAGAGAAACGCCACGTGCCATCTATTGAGCAGACCGCACCCACCTCCAATTGCAAATTTCAGAGCATCACGAATTCGTAACGAGTCAATCGTACCAAAAGGACTTCTCCGGCGTCTGTTCTTTCGCCGCTCGGTTAATTCCTCGGGCGCTAATCCTCGCCACGTGGCAATTTGAAGGGCGTCGTTAGCAGTAGCGCGTCGAGGACGCGAGTGGTCGCGCGCCGTCCTGTAAGGAAGCGCGAGTGGAGGACGGGGGCGAGGGTGAAGGGGCAAAGGCGCTGCGGCTCTCCAGCGCGTCCTTCCGCGCATCTGCTCCCTCCCGCCCCGCCCCCTTCGCCACTCCCCGCGCGTCCCGCCTCGACCCGCCCTCCCGCCCGCCCTCGCGCTTTCGTATTTCTAATTGCCGCATGCAAATGAAGATAGAGAGATATTAGAATGTATAATTGTCTGGTCGTTAGCATGGTAATAATAGGAATTAGCCGGCTGGCGGTGGGTGGGTGGTTTCAGGTACACGTAGGCCGCCACTGCCACCGCCAAAGCTACCGTCGCTACCGACCTCCCGGCCCATCCACACGCTGTGGCCTCGTCGCCCGTTCTGCCTTCCGCACAAACAGACACTTGCCCCCTGCCTCCGCGTGCGCCCACGCAGCCCTCGCCGGCGCCGCACGGGCGGGAGGGCGTGTCCGGAGATCCCTTGTCACTACAAGCACCAATCATCTGTTCGCACAGCGCTTGGTGACCTTGTGACCCTTTGGCCCTGCTCTTCCTCTGTTAGAACTCTCATGATACCCTCTATACATATCCTATGTGTCAACATTTCTTCTTTCTTTTGAATGGCTTCTGTGGCGTGTAAGTCTAATCCAGGTGTCAGTACCATTAGATGTCTGAAGTCTGTGACCTACATCTTACTATTTTCGTCTCCTCCTTTCTTACTCTTAGGCTTACTTCACTTCTCTTGAAATAAATGTTTAGATGGTAATTGATAATATATTGATTTGTATTTTCATTAATTTTGATTACATAATTCAACTACCGTAATTGCTTGCTATCTACTTTCTTAAAAATTCTCGTACCAAAATGAACTATTCCTAAATTGCTATTCTCAAAAATATTTTTAAAAAATTGTTCTCGTTTTGGATTTTGACAGAATGCAAAATTGCACTATCAGTGTTATAAATAACATAAGATACAGATCTGAGACCTAGACAACTTCTTAATAGATTTGTATTATCAAGGGGTATTTCGAGAGCTGAAAACCCACCATTCCAAACATTTTAATCCCTTTAGGTCAGCGCATTAAATTAATGTAGTTATTTTTATATTAGTTGCTTGAAATCATTTTTTTCCACAATCGATATTGAGATTTTGTTGCTGATAGGTCGAGGTAATAGATGCTCCAAAATCAATCATTTCGTCCACGAAACATAAATAAAATTCTTTCAATGATAGTTTTAAAATGTTTCTTGTAAATATTTGTTTCATCTCTTTTCTTTATATTTTTCTTAATCGAAACGAAGCCTCATCTTCGATAACGATTGTATGACACTAGGCCGTGCTGTTACCACAGCAAGTAGCGAAGGATTATTATCCCATTCGGGTTTCTACAACTGGAGGAAATCCTAGCGCGATGAACAAAATGACTGAATCGGAGGTTTTGATAACAACTTGTAACTAACAAACTATATACCTATTGCAAATGCACAAGTATTAAATAAACATTTATTTAATAACATTTGTGTGTTCTATTTAATAATTGGAACTGTTTTTGAGTTTTATTTGTTTGTTTTATTTGTACTAACACATTGTGCTTTTTTTATTTGTACTAACTACATTTGACTACTAACACATTGTGTTAGAGAAAAGACGTTTCGTCTTCAATCGAGTTTTCGGTCTCAAGGACCCACGAAACATGGATTCTGACTTCACAACATGATAAAGGAAGTATCGTATTATATATATGAACAAGTGCGACAACAACTTTTTAGTTATTAGAGGCAATAAGAGTGTCGAATTCAATACTGTCTCTTCTTCTGAAGTAAGTGCGAGAAAAGGTACTTGCAAAGGTACTTGCAAAAAAATTTACCATCAGTTAAAAAATTTGATCAGGGAGTTCTTAAAATCACTGAAAAAATTTTGAAGGACTATTTTCTTAAAAATGCAAAAAGTATCGCTAATTTCATCATGTATGTTTAATATGTTAATAAATTCATTAGTATTTGTTACAGTTTTCGATTTTTCTCATGACGTCTGTTAATGAGAATCAGTATTTCGGTTACGATCTTTGTCAAAACATATTAGCTGAACCCGAATGATTACATCGCTCAAACAGAAGAACTGTAGAAACATTATGAGAGAAACACAACTATACTTGCACTATATGGAAAATATAAATCTCAAAATATTGTGACATGTACAGTATTGTGACATTCTCCAAGACTAATGAAATGGGGTTTATTAGTTCTGGAACAATATAAACTGGCTTTTCAAATAACTATATTACCCTTTAATTTACATTCTTGAAGGGAATGAAATTTTCGAGACAAATCAAAGAATTTTGAAATGAGAACTTATTTGAATTCCATTCAATTATAACCGAATAATTCCTCATAGAAGTAGTTATCAAAATGTTCATCTAATTTTCTTTCGATAATTGTACATTTAAGTTTTACCTGTTCCTACATAGCTTTCATTGATTCTTTTAACACGTCCGTAACATTTCTCTCCTTGGTTTGCACATTCTCTTTCACCTCCTGATTCGGCCCCTTCTCCTGCTCTCTTGTGCCCCTACATGCGCCAGCTCAGACCCCACACCACTAGCGCTTCTAGAGGCCCCGGATTTGCATCAAAATCTCAAACAGAATTTTGTACACCCGGGGGCTGAAATGTTCCTCGTTGCGCTAAGCCTATTCGGCGACTATATTGCTGATTTATGACGTGAAGATACGTAGTGGCGCGGGAATAATTTTAATTAATTTATTAGGCTTTCCGCTGTTATTATGTATGCGGGATTGATTAATGATAAAATATTTTCCCGGAAAACGAACGCGCGGGCTTTAAAGTGTGATGGTTAATGCCAAAAAAATGGAAACGGATTACCTCTCATTTCTCTGGCAAAACACCACCACCTCTACCTCGCCCCTGTTTGTTTGATTTACACGCTGGTGATATGAAACACCGCCCTCGCTTTCAGAGCTTTCAACGGACGATGCTATAGCCGTTTGTAAATGGATTGACATGCAAAGATTGTGAGATTGAAAATATATTGATGCAATTGATGTCAGTGTTTGAAATGTTTTTTTTAATAAAATCCTATTTTCCCCCCTCTAAACTTATAAGTTTTCAATAAAAGGACTATCATGAAAGTACAAGTATGTTTAAGCGTATGATGCTACGATGAACAACATAACATTTATAATTTAAAAAAAGGGTATTAATAGTCCGTGCATCCAAGATATTTTGAAGTATCTTTTTCGTACCTAAGGCAAATGTCAAGATCAAAACGAATTTCGGAAACTTGCTTTGAAACTCCATAGTAGGAACTTTAAATATTCATACATAAGGAGAGAGAGCACGAAATAAAATTGCAAGAGAACGATTACATTCGAATTGAATGGACAATCTATTACATCATGCATAAACAACGCTTTTACGCTTCGTTCTGTTTGTCCAACAGTGCGAAATATGATTGGTTCTGCTTGCGGATCTTGTACTTGAATGCTCCTGTAGTACGAAGCCCCGCCATTGGGAATCGACCAGAAAGCCATTCCGCTTGTCATAATGACGTCACTAACATTGACGACCGACTTTTGAAAGGCTCGTTTGCGCACATCGGAAGAGACATATGCGGTGCCTAGGACAGTAAACGCGCCGGTTTTCTGCGTGATGGGTACTCAGCGAACCGGGCAATTCGCGAATGGATCTAACTCATACCAGATCGTAGAATTAATGACATAAAAGCGCACAGGATACTAGAGAATTCTGTCCCAGCAGAGATAGCGCAATGGCAACACCATTGTCTCTGCAGCTTCGTTGGTCAAAAGATCCCAGGGTTCGAGTCTCGACTGTCAGGGATTTTCATCACGAGGGACAAGTTAAGTTGAATTCATCCACTGACGAGGAGAATTTTAGCGGCTGGAGGATGTGATCGGCAGTTTTCCTTGGATTCTTCGAACAATACCAGCTAAAAGCCGGAGCACTATCCCCCAAAACGGCTCGCGGATCTTGCGTGATATTTCCTTCCTCATTCTTGACCCCTCCCGTCCCTTGCGCACTCACCTACGTGCATGTTCTCACATCGCGAAACCAGTCAGGAACTTGAGTTCCCGAGAGGAACTTCTTAGGAGTTCTTAGAGAGGAACGTAGAGTCAGGAACTTGAGGAAATTTTCCGCAATCCTACGTGTACTTTGACACCGGATCTCACTTTCCAGCAGAGGAGGAATATAAACATCCTCCATCTCGAAACAATCACTGTCCAAGTACAGTGAAAGTACTCCCAGCAGAGTACGGCACTTCCGAGGCTGGACGGATATGTGCGTTATATTGTGGAGAGAGAAAGTGTGTGTGTGTGTGTGTGTGAGAGAGAGAGAGGAGGAAGGAAGGAAGGAGAGAGCTCACGGAATGACGGACGGACTGCTCACGGGTGACGGACTGCACGGAAACTGTACGTTCAAGTACATTCACTGTTACGGGATGACTTTTCTTCAGGAACGCGAGTGAAGAGAGAATGCTTACTGCAAACATCTGTCACTTGACATTAATGTACAACAACTACATTCCCGAATTCATTTAATCAGCTATTAAAAAGATTTGTGAGAATGTTTTATCGTCCTATCCCTTATTAACAATAGCAATACAAGGCTTATGAGAAATAAAGAAATAGGAATAAAAACCAGCGAAATAGGATTATGTAGAAAGTTCTCAAGTGAGGAATGTCAGGTGGGGGATAATATAAGTAAGGAAGAGACGAATATGAATTCAACTGCGAGTGTTAAGTAGTCAGCATAATATAAATTACGAGGATGAGGGAAATTGTGTGAAGAGAAATAATATGAAAGTAGAGGAACTACCGCCGAGTGTGTTCGAGAGAAAGAGCAGGAGAGGGACATGTTCATAATGGGAAACCAAGAGGATGAGCCCGAAGTGGGGGGGAGTGGGCCGCCGGACGAAGTCGCCGGTCATCTGCACAGGACGCGCCGAATATGGCCATCCCGCGCCAACAATGGACTCGGACGCGCGTCCGGAACGAAATCCGACAGTGATGCATTCGAACGGTCATCTGTAATTCGCCGGTGATTTTTTTTCCACCGTGCGAGGGGCCAGCTCACGCCTCTTAACCGACTTATCGATTCGTATCGACGTAGACTCGATTATTGTTGCAGCAATGAATGGAGCGTATCGGAAGCTCGGGTGAGGTATGACGCACCAGTATCGATAGTGAAATCCCGATAATATTTTATAGGGTATCCATTATCCCACCCCCTGTCTGGTACGCGCCGCACCCTCTTCAATCCCGCCCTCGTCCCCACTCCCGCCCCGTCCCCCTCGCTGCGCGGACGCCGGGCTTTGCAGTTTGGAAATCAATCATCGGCAGATCAGCGGAAGTGATGCTCGGGTGACGTCACAACAACAGGTAGCTCTTAGAATAAGCTGAAGTTTAGTTGAAAATTGACATGAGTTCTTTCCATTTTCTTTTTAGCTCGTCGTTCATGCAACCTACGTGTTTTCCTTCAAGTGTGAAAGGAATATAAATGATATCGTGACTGCGAAGAGTATGGTACGCGCACTTACGAATTAATGACCTGTCTGGAATAGCTTTTGTGGAAGTGGAGCGTTTTATTCGTAGTAGTTTTTGAATATCAATGCTGCTCATGTAAGAATGATCTGATGTTCTAGTTATTATATGTTTGCTGCTAGTGTTACATAAAATTCATTACTTTTTAGTTGAAATTATAATTATGTTACTGCTTTTCAATGAACTGAAATTAATGCACAAAATGCATTCATGTACATTCGATTGAATGTACAAAATAGTATGATTCTCATAAAATAAAAATAAAATCTACACTCACATATACGCACATAAGTTTTCAATAAAACCTTTAGCTTCCACTACATATTTTGGTTTTCGTTTTAGTACTTTTTATTTCTCCTAGCATTTGTATAAAATTATTTGCAATAAAAATTGAACTGAAATCACCTTAATAATACGATCTCAAATGTTTGTTCGAAAGTATTACAATAGATAATTATTAATATATATTAGATAAATAAATTATAGTTATGTTTTTCAATAAAACCACTGAAATTTTGAAAATTACTTTTCAATGTTTTGAATCTTTTCTACACATCCAATATTCAAGCGTCATATTTCTTTCTCAAAGCAATTTATTTCTCAATATTATATCTTAAAATGATGTTATACACCTTTTTACATTATGAGTACCGTACTTGTTAAGTACTAACACTAAAAGAGGATCTGTATTTTGACCATTCAAATATTCGACATGCGAATTCGCCGCCGCCGCCGCTGACGACACCAGCTTCTCCAGCAAGAGGGGTGTAGAGGAGGTAGGGGGGTCTCCCTACCGTCCGTTGTGACGTCACGGGGCAGGAGAGAGGCGAGAGATTTTTGTCGTCGGTCAGACTTCGTGGAGTGAGGTTATCTTGAGAAAAGAGGTATTTGTACTGTACATTTTGTTTATACATTATAGATTGTGATCAGTGCTTCTGTTGATGGAATGTACTGTGTTGGAAAGACACAGCTTCTGTTAAATTGAAACTATAAACATTCAATAGAGATGTTGAAAAGAAGACAGAGTGCAAGAAGCTTATGTCAGTGCTGATGTAATAGTCACTACAATAGAGGCTATTAATAAGCCGAAGCACTTACAAACCGAGTTGGCTTGTACAATGGCACCTAGACCAGGTGATCTGCAACAAAGTGTGCGCAGCCTTCCGTATTTGAAGCTCGGAGTAGGGCAGTCTTGGACGAATCGTGGTGCATACCATTTTTCTTCCGAACAAAACAAGGTTATTAAAGAATGTTATTATATTTATTACGTTACCTTAATGTATTGCAAATTATGCATTGATTAAAATTAAGAATGTTGTGTTATGAGACATTCATATTTATGCTTCATCTTTGCTTGTATCATTCTCTTAAAGTGTACAAGACTAGATGATTTATCATGTTGTACTGATCGTGTAGAAGCTTTAGTATGATATGAGAGTCAGAATGTGTTACATTTCTACATTTATTTGCGCACAACATTTAAACACTTGTATTTTTAAGAATAGGTTCGTGTTGATCTCTGAGGTGATAACATGTGTTTGTCATTTGTAGTTTATTTTCCAGTTTAAATGTCTTTGTGGTGTTGACACGGAGACTGAACAGTCTTCTGAAGAGACAGTCACTTGCTTCATTTTTTGTCCTTAAGGTGAGATGTACTTTAAGGGTCATTTAACGAAAAATAACCTGCAATGAATGATGCACTTAAAAAAATCAAGAATTCCATTTGTTTTTAATGCTTAAGCATCAGTTTGATAAGGAATAAGGAATAAGCAATAAGGAATGTGATAATATTGATTAAACATTACATCACTGTCATGTCATTCTTTACTGTTTGAAGTCTGATTAGTGCTAATGTTCAATTCTTGCTTTAGTCATAAGAAAACTAGTAAATGGATAAAATGATTATCTCCAGAACAAAACAAAGTTTGGTTTATATTTAAGGAAAACTTGTTTTTTCTTGGGTTATTTTTTGTTTTTTTTAATATTGTACAATGTTTGTTATTTTTGTTATGGGTGTTTATGAAATGGCATTGTGTATCTTAGTAAATGCTCAAGGAAACGTCCAATTATAAATGTTCTGTGACTAAGACTTTGTGTTACTTTTTTACAAAATCTTCAAGAGGGAGAGCCCCGAATCCATGAACATTTCACACCCAGCCTAAGTAAAGGTCACAGTATACTTAAGGCACGCATTTGATTGATTTTGGAATAAATTTTGGCTAGTTAAAAAGTATCTTTAGAAAACTTTTCAGAGAAAGTTTTGATAAGAACAACCTGCATTAGATAATATTTGAAGAAAATGGCCTGAACGTAAATGTTATTATTCCATATCCAAATATTTGTTCCTTAAGGAAAATGTAGAACATATTTCTGAAATTTGGTGTGAATGATGGAGTTGGATCTAATAAACTTTCCCCATTATTTCTCTTCTTACTAATAAAGTGCAAGTTCGTTAATGAATGTTCTATAAAACATTTATTTTTAGTGACCTGAGGCAGAATCTTTCAACGCACTTACATACAAGTTACGTACAACTAAAAAAATAAGCGAAAAATAAGAAAATAGTAAAGCCCCGAAACATGTTCTGAACTTAAAGTAAAATTGATGATACTACGAAATACACGTTTGCAAATGTAAACTTTAAAGGCAGTCCCCGAGTACCTGGTGTGAGGTCTGAGATGTTGAAGATATGTGGACGGAGGACGAGTACAACTTCCCGATGACCTTTTAGCCCTCCTGATTCTGGGCGCCGGGCCGTCTGTGTTGACCTCTCGGAGAGGTGGCGATCGCCGCGGGCAAAACAAAGAAGGCTCGCGGGGTGCAACGCTGTGCGGCAAGGAGGGTGTCGCCACCGTCCAGGGGCCTCCTTGTCACACTCTTCACTCTGTTTGCGGTCTCCCTTTATCAAAGTTCTTTTTCCCGGTATATTTCTTCTCATCCTCCTCTCCATCTTCCTTCTCCGTATTCTTCTTTTTCATTTTCATCATTCTTCCTCGTCGCGCCCTGAGTATTTTTTTTTGCTTTCCCCATTAATACTGCTTGTCATTTCTTGCATTACAATCTTGATCATTTCTCGCACCGCCTTGTCACTTTAATGGCGCTTCTGAAAGATTCCTTCTATCATAACGGTTTTCTTTTCACATCATACTTGTATTTTCTTGCCTTGGTCTTCTAATCGTTCTCATATTTCGTCCACTTCTTATAGTTCTTTCCTATTAAGCTATTCTTCCTCTAATCTGTTTTTCTTCGCTATCTGTTTTTCAATTTTGACAGGCGCTCTTGTTTTCCGATGGCTTTAATATTACGTACATCAGACTAAAATACATCTTTCATTCATCCACTTAACAATCAAGTTATATTTATATATTTTTACTATACACACTGAAATATTTTCCTTTGGATATAAATTTGGATATAAATGATTTTTCTATTTCCTGTTTCTGCCCGGGGTGTTGAGGTCGCCGACCGCAGCGTCACTCATCGCGATCCTTCTCTTCTATCCCTCGACGTACTGCGACTGCAGGTGTGTCTCGGTACACCGCAGTAATTGAATTGTGCGCCCAGAAGAAGAAAAAGAAATTTTTCTAAAATGAAATTGCACCAAGGTGTCTCACTGGGACATAATGGATGTTCGGGACGAATAGTCGAAATCGGCACCGGGAGCGGTAGCTCAGTGCATCAACTGGTCACTGCAGCGCCTCTGACCGGAAGGTCCTAGGTTCGAGTCCCGACGATGGCAGAATTTTCGACACTAGCTTGTGAGCTAGATCGAATTCAGTCGCTGGCTGGAGGAGAATTTTAGCGGCTGGCTGCTCTATTCGGTAGTTTTCCGTAGTTTCTCCGATCAACACCAAGCGAATGCCAGAGCAATACCCTTACGAACGGGCCACGGACCGCGCGATCTTTCCTTCCTCTTTCTTGTCCTATACTCATCCCTTACGCACACATTTACACTAACGTGCACTACACTATCACACATGCCGGAAGCTTGGGGGGCTGAATTTGTCCCGGCTGGAGCGGTACCCTGCTGGTGAGAGATACCTGGTTGGGGAAAACCCCATTAGCAGACGGTAGGTAGGCGCTGGATCTGGTCATCCAGTTGAGGAAGACCATCGCCCCCTCCCGAGCAAAAACACGCACAACACTTACGGGACTACTGACCATATTAGTTGACCCGACCGGAATCACTATCAATCAATTAATCAATCACCTAGATTTCTCAAATAACGAAAGCTGTGTCTGATTTTTTGTGGGTATAATTAAGGGAGGATCGGTACACATAATATACAGAAAGTAATTTCATTCTGTAAAAGCGATTTAGATATTTTCTCGTAAAGAGATGCAAGGTTTGGACAATATAATATAAATACCATGCAATACACAATTTTACATCTTGGCGGACTTGTAAACCTTGCCTCGCGGTTGCATTGCACCGTGCACCTGCCATATTTCGAAGGTTATATTGCAGGGTATTATAGGTCAGCGACAGTGAACGCAAGACTTGTGTTCACTTAGTGATCACAAATCGTTAGTGCGCGGTTTGCGGGAGTATCTGCAACGAGAACAGCTGAACTCTGTAGAATTTCACGAGCGACAGTTCACTGTAATGCCAACATAGTAAAACATTATCGGTGAGGAAAAAAAGTGGCGGTTAAAACAGGGCGATAGCCGAAGTTAACTGGAAGAGAGCGACAATCATTATACAGGATTGTGACTAGACAACGTAAAACTGGGACAAAAGTGATTGCAGATCTCACCTCTCCCTTGAGTAATACTTTTTTGCCACAAAAACGTACGGCGGAAACTGTACAAAGCTAAGGGCTTCAATTGCAAAACCCTTCATAACGGAAGCCAACGCAAAGCTGCGAAAGAAGTGGTTTAATGATCACGAAACCTGTAAACTTGATGACTGGAAGAATGTAGTATGGTCCGATGAATCATCGTTTACATTGTTTCCTAAAAACGACCGGGTTTATGTATGGAGAACTCCAAACGTATTATTGTATGGAGAACCCCAAACGTGCCTACCGTCTGGCAAGTCTGCTTCCTATAGTCAAGTATGGGGGAGGTTCCGTTATGATTTGGGCGGCTATATCGAGGTATTCAGCTGGTACTATCATTACCCTCACTGCGGAAGGTTGCTGCGAATGAATCCTGATATTAATGACTTCCATGCAATGAAGTCCTTACAATGATTAGCATATTATTGCGAAACCTGTCGTATTTCAAGAAAATAATGGGTTCATATACACAACAGAAAGGTTCAGGCGTGGTTTGCGGAGCATCAGAATTTCTTCAATCATCGTCTATGGCCAGCACAATCACCACACCTTCACATAATTGAACCGTTATGGATAATTTTAGAGCAGACTGTGAAGATCAGATTTCTACCTCCAGCATCCTTGAAGAAAACTGCTGATGTTTTGGTAGAAAAATGGGACAACGTTCCGTTGAAAACTATTCAGGCACTCTACAAATCTATTTTGCGACGAATTACAGCTCTTATAAAAGCAAATAGTGTCCAACACCTTATTAATAAATAAGGTGTGTTTTGTCTTTTTTTGTGTATGTCAGGTGTTTGTAATATTTTGACGAATCTCTGTGTGTTGTGGGATCACGAATGCTAATAAGGTCTGCCTGTTTGTCCATCAGTAAGTCTGACTTCTAAATAATAGATATATTCCTAATCGATGCCAAACTCTAGGCTATGCGTTCTTGAAATTTATATTTTAATTTTAGTGGATACTGCAGATGAAAACCTTAGAATATTTTCAATATTTACTCTAAAATGACTTGAAATTTTTTATTTAAACTTGTATTCAGATGAAACTCTTGTAAGTACGTTAGAGTTTGCTTATAAAGCTCTGAAATAGAAAAAAAAATTTAACCTGCCGTAAACTTTCAAACATAAAAATAGATATTTATTTTTTAATTTAGTATATTATTCAATATTAAGTCAATAAATTATGTTTTTTTAATATTGTTTTCGTGAAACATTGAATGAGATTGTGAATATGTTTTAAAACGTCCAAACCAGATTTTTCATAAACAGTTCCCAATATAATCTTCAAAGGCTTTGTTCCAATAAAACACAATGAACTAAATGACAAGACGATATCGTCATTTTGATTAATACTTTTTCACATTTAAAAAAAGTCACATAGGTAATTTTTTAAACATCTGTCTTGTGAACATCATTTCTCCAGCAAGGGTATTTCCATATTAACCATATGTTCTTTAATTTAATGCAAAGTATCAACATTTCACATTTTAAAAAGTAAATAATTGCAATATTTCTTGAAAAGGTTATTCACTAGTAATTGATTATAATGAAAAAAAGAGGAGAAAAATGAAGAAGAAAGCAGTTGTAGAGTGATTTCGTTGAAGTGCAATTTATGAAACGTAAGCTTTAGTTTACAATGACTTAAGATAACGTAAATATAAATGTTTTGATCAACTACTTTTGGAAAAAATTAATGAACTATGAAAGTAACAAAAATAAATACTGTTTGTGGCGGTTTGGTGGTGGGCGGCGGCGCCGGCGAGAGACCCTGATCGCCTGAGCGCGGGCGGGGGGGGGTACCTCGCGCCTCCGCGCCATCGACCGCGCAGCGCCCGTCTCCTGTTACATGACAAAAGCAACTCACGGGCGCCGCCGCTGCCGGCGGAACGTCAGGCGCACGTCAGCCCTAACAAGCCCTCCCCCCCGTGCCATTCACCCCCTCGACCTCACCCCATCCTCTCTCTCGTCTCCCTCCCTCGATACCTTTGGCTCTCTGGCTGTCTTTCACTCTCTTTCCGAGTCGCACTGTGGCATCACGAGCTCGTTCATGTTTGCTGAGATCAGTAATGCAATATTGTACCCCTCTGAGAAGATACCTGTGCCTGAACATTTTTTCTTTCCATTCATTCTGTTAGTTTACATTGTTTCTTCATCTATTATCCGTCTTTAATATCCTCACGTTTTGCCTTTTTCTTTCTCCTTCAGGCTTCCTCCCCATCATTACATCAGTAGTCATTTTCTTTACCTCATTCCTCTTATTCACTTACATCTCTACTTTCGTTACCAGTCTGCACATCTCCAAATTTATGGGCATCGTGCCTGATAATTGTAATGTCATCACGCTGTTTATTATAATTTAGGTATCATTTTTGAAGAATTGTTGCGAATGCCTGGTGTTTTCATATCCTCTAGAGAACCAAGCGTACAATTTTTGTATTTGATTTCGTAAACCATATTTTGTAGCCTCTTTTAGGCTCAGTAAGGCGAAAACTATGCACATTTATGAAAAACAAGAGTTGGTTATCTTGTTATAATTTTTAAACATATGTGTACATTAGGACCCAAGGACATATATTCGATTATAAGTCTGTGTGAAAGTGGTAAAAGGAAGTCAAAACTATATTTCCATATTTGAGCTATTTAGAGAAGTTTGTAGCGTGTACTTTAAATGACGTCCACAATCTATTCCAGTCCCTCTGCTCCCTCCTCTCCCTCTTGCAGTTACCATTACAAAGGAGGATTTACTTCCTCAGTGGTCAAAGCATGCAGTATTGGAGACGTGGTCGAATTTTGTTGGCCTGACAATTGTCTTTTATTGACACTGACCTGGTCAGAAGAATTGGTATCCGGGTCTGAGGAGAAAGTGGGGTATTCAGCACCTAAATTGCTATTATCTTCGAAATCCTCTCATCAAGAATTGTGAGAATGGCATCATTATCCCAAAACAAGTTATCCATTCCCTCGAGAGTGTTTAAGATATTATGTAGCTAACGTACAAAAAATAAATTCTATAATTTAAACTGGAAATACACTACTGTTTGTGGAAATTGCAACACCAAGAACGAATGGATCTAGGGAAATGATATTCAATGTACTGTGCACCCATGCCACAGTCACTACTTTATTTCATTTGCAGTACCATCAAATACATGGATACATGCCAAGTCAGTAAGTTGTGAAGCCACCACGCGCATCCACAAGAGCCTGTACACGGCGCGGCATTGAGCTAATAAGAGTCTGTATCGCTTCTTGTGGCAGGTCCTGCCATGCTCCTTCAAGCCGCGTCCAGAGTTCGGCGGTGGAAGCTGGCGGAGGTGCCTGGCGGACCAGCCTCTGGGAAAGCATGCTCCACACATGTTCAATTGGCGACATGACAGGTGAACGAGCCGGCCACGGAAGGAGCTGTATCTGGTGTTCATTGAACACACGTTGCACGATGCGAGCGATATGGGGTCGCGCATTGTCTTGCTGGAATATCGCTCCAGGCGAGCGTTGTACGAAGGGCACGACCTCCGCCCTCACGACTTCCTCGATGTACCGGTGGGCGTTGAGATTTCCCTCAATGCGGAGTAGGCGGGTCCGTGACTAGTAGCCAATGGCACCCCATACCATTACACCGGGTGTTGGGCCGGTATGACGCTGGCGAATGCATCCCTCCAGATTGCGTTCACCGCGATGTCGTTGAATACGTATACGACCTTCGTTATTGGACAAATTGAAGCGGGATTCGTCGGACAAGATGACTTGCTGCCACTCAGCCCGCCAATGTCGATGTTCGACGCCCCACAGATGTCGGAGGCGACTGTTGTCGAGAGTCAGTGGAAGGCGCAAAAAGGGGCGGCGAGCAATCAAGCCCCTTTGCACAAGACGGCGCCGAACACTGCTGGCGGACATGCTGTGACTTGTCACTGTATTCCACTGCTGCGCTAATGTGGTGGATGTCGCTGTGCGATCGGTGATGGCCATACGGTAGAGGTGTCGATCTTCCCTCGCCGGAGTGTGATAGCGAGGCTCTGTCCCACGCTGGCGGTGGGTACGACCTTCCGCAGACCACTGACGCCATGTTCGCATGATGGTACTGGCGGCTCGTCCCAGACGTGTGGCAATCTGGCGGTAGGACAACCCAGCTTCTCGCATCCCAACGACCCTGCCCCGGTCGAAGTCCGTCAAGTGTTCGTACTGCACTCGCTGTCGGCGACGAGGCATGGTGTGACTTACAGACAACTTGTGTGAGCCAAGGGTCGACCTGTCACTGTTTGTAGCCTCTCCAAGGCGCCTCTATTTATACCCGAACATGGTGCGATAAGCCGTCCCTACGTCGCAACCACGTGACTGGCGGCGTTGTAAATGTAATCACCTGGCGATCTCAATGTCACAAACGTATCCACGAAATGCGATGCGTTCAATGCCGCTCCTTCGCGGTGTTGCAATTTCCACAAACAGTAGTGTATTATTACAAAGAACTTGTCCGTGTTGTCGCAGCAATAAGTTGATTCTTACGTATGTGATAGTAGCCAAAATATGCAGCCAAGTACCTTGGAAATAGCTTTTTCTACTCCCATTGTATACTCCTGTTATTTGATGGCTGCAACCCGTTGCAAAATGAAACTCATTACAATACAGATTTCATTATGATACAGGTTCTTAACCAATCACAGAGAAGTTTACAAAAAAACGTATTGACAATTAATCAATGAGAATCGTTTTAGTAAATGTTTTGTTCGATTATGTACATTAAAATTGCATTCAATATTATTTTATGTTTGCCAGTTTTAATTTCTTTCATTATCAGTAATTATTACGTGGAATATTATTTAAAAGGAGAGGTATGCGACAGGAAAATTCAAAAGCGCGTCAATCGACTGGTATGGGAGCAGGAATTAACGCAGGTAGTCGACCAACCCACGCGGCAGAGCGCAATTTTGGACATTTTCCTTGTTTACCCTGCAGAAATGTTCCTTTCTTGCGACGTCTTTCAGGGAATTAGCGACCACAAAGCAGTGATGGTAGAAGTACAAACAAATGTAATTATGCGACGGAAGGTGAAAGGAACGATAGTCAGGCAATATAGAAAAGCAAACGTCGAAGGTTTACGTAGTTTCTTAAGAGAAAAATACGACTATTTTCTAAGAACAGAAGGGGGTATGGAGGAACAATGGGGGGCTTTTAAAACAATCGTAGAAACAGCTTTAGATACGTTCGTTCCTTGCAAAATACTGAAAAGTAATCCTGATCCTGAATATTATAACGGGGTGGTACGGCGTTTAAAGAGAAAAGTTAGACTAGCATTTAATAGGAGACACCGCAGCATTGCTGACATGATAACTTTTAAAAAATTCTACAGGGAATTAGAAAAAGAAAAGAAAATTGCGCATGAATTATTTTTAAGAAATATTTTGGAGACAGGAAGAAATAATTGGTCAGACTTTTACAAATATGTCCGCAGACGCCGGGGGAATAAGGAAGAAATTCAGGAAATTATAGACGCAGATAACGCGCCATTGCACGGCGACCAAGCGAAAGCAAATGCGTTCAACGCGTATTTTGTATCAGTATTCAAACCAAAACGGGCGCAGGAGCAAGTTCATTATTTTCCAATAGAAAACCAGTTCAAGCTTCATGCATGGGAACTCCGCAAACGTATAAAATCACTGGAAAACGGTAAATCACGCGGACCAGACGGCATCTCGACAGATTTTATTAAACTCGGTGGGGAGGCAGTATTGCCGTATTTGTTAAGATTATTCAATGTTTATTAATAATGCAAGTTTACCAGACGAATGGAAGACAGCTATAGTGGTCCCAATTTTCAAAAATGGTGATAAAACGAAAGTTTGTAATTATAGACCAGTATCTCTCACATCAGTAGTATGCAAAATAATGGAGCATTTACTAGCCGGGTACATTCGCCGCGAATGGGAAAAAGCGAACTGGATTTTTCACGGACAGCATGGGCTTAGAAGTTAATATTCGTGCAAAAGCCAAATCGTTTCTCTTTTTCAAGATCTAGCTGATCAAGTTGACGCGGGTGAGAGGGTGAATGCAATCGTAATCGACTTTGCGAAAGCATTCGACGTAGTACCACATAATCTACTTATCAGGAAATTATTAACTTCAGGAATTGATGCTAGTGTTGTGAAGTGGGAAAGCGAATTTCTTAGAGACAGGAAACAAAAAGTTCGAATAGGCACTCAGTTTTCGACTACGGGTATTGTTACTTCAGGGGTTCCACAGGGAAGTGTTTTAGGGCCATTACTTTTCTTAGCGTACGTAAATGATCTCCATGTTAACATACAATCAAAGGTGCGTTTATTTGCAGAAGATTGTGTTATATACCGAAAAATCAAAAGTAGCGCTGACGAACAAATATTACAACAGGATTTAGAACATTTACGTGATTGGGCTGAAAAAAAAATGACATGAGAATTAACGGATCGAAAAGCAAAACAATAATGTTTGGACGGGGACGAAATTATGAGGAACCAGTCTATCGTTTAGGTGAGGTCGTCATCCCAAGAGTCTCATCATGCAAGTATTTAGGCATTCATCTAGATAGTAAATTAGGGTGGGAGAAGCAAATAAATCAGGTAGTGAGAAAAACGTGGTAGTCCTTGCATTTTGTAATGCGAATTTTAAATAAAAGTTCTGCAAACGCAAAAGAATTAGCATATATTGCGCTGGTTCGCCCTCTCATGGAATACGGAGTGGCATGTTGAGATCCATACAGAAAGACGCACCAGAAAAATCTAGATAGAATACAGGGGAAAGCGAATAAGTTTACCTATTGTGGCGGCACGATCTTATTATTATTATTTTTATTATGATGTACCAGAGGAAAAGTATTTGTGAACCAGAGAACTGCGTGTCAGGACACGCCGGCGCCCGCCACCGCCCCTCCGCCCCGCGACCGCCGCTGAAAGGGTCCCCTCCGAAATCGCCCGTCCCTAAAGGGATTTACGACCCACAGCTGCGCGTCCACGAGGCCCCCCTTCTTATGAATGCCTCACTGTTTTCGGAGCGGAAAATTCCCCGCAGGTGAACCCCCGACTGGGAAGTACAGGCCCATTTATTAACTTTGTTTGTTGAAAGGAGTGTTATGAAAACGTCTATTGCATAAGTGCACACGCCTGGAGATAGAGTGAGAGGGAAAAAGTCCAAGTTACGGAAAGTTTTAGGAAATCGTGACATCTGATTGGTGAAGTATTAGCTACGACGCCATAGGTTTAGGCCAATCAGAGCACAAATGACGGGGGAAGGAGTAATTTCAAGAGTCAGTATGTAATTTGGGGAGGGGGAACCAAAGGGCACACACGTACGGAGCCAAAACCCAACAGGGACTTCTGATCTAATTGTCGGGCAGGGAGCTTCGCACGAGGCTCGCGCACACACTTCTGACCTAATTTTCGGTCAGGGAGCTTCTCACGAGGCTCGCGCATAGTGAAGAGTGCTATTTAGGCTTCAGGCTGTTCCGCCGAGATTGTCGGTGTTTTGATGCGCGATCATCGCGCCACGGTGCGCGATCGGCCCATGATTATTTCGTCATCTTACGGAGCCACGCTGCCAACCGATACCTGATGCGGAGTCGCCGCTAATCGTCATCAAGAGGTGGAGACGGCCCCGACAATACGGGCTTCCTCTAGCAGACGCGGTCTGACGTCGCCCACCCTGCGACCGCCGCCTGTGCCGCGGTCCCGGCCGCCAAAAGCCGACCTTCAACGAGCCTGCCGCCGCCAGCTGTTGAGGTCACCGACCCGAGGGAATCCCGCCGCTGGAGCGCTGGTTTCTCTCGCCACCAGGCAAAGTAAAACTACGCACGGGTTGCTCTTCAAGCGTTTTGAACTTTCAAATAAGAAAAAAATTAAGTACAAAACTTCTCGCATGTAAGCGTTGCCGCGCAGTGGCTATTGTAATTAGGAATAAGGACTCCCTTTGTAAATTAATTTTATTTAATTTAATCTTATCTTTTTTTATGAGCTCATTAGGCAGGACCAATTCAACTTCAAATTCTCAATGTAACTTTTCTGACACCTGTCAGAAATAAAGCCCACATTTATTTATCTAGCACAACTTCAATTTGATTAAGACCATTCTCACAACTTCCTTCCATCATCCAATTAATCGATTGAGCTACGCCCGGGCCGGCGTCAATCACATCCAGAGCAAGGAAGCGGCGTCGTAACAATATAGAACTAACGCAATAAAATGGGAACCTCTAGAAAATGAGAACAAGGGCGAGGCTTTGCGCTCTTTATAAGTCGTGTCGTAGGTCAACCAGCTCGGAAGGAAATTCAGGTTAGACTAGAAAAAACAAATTATTTCGGCCGAAGCGATCACACTCACAAAATTCGAACAAGGAAACAAAATTCAGATCTTGGGAAATTTTCTTTTTGTAACAGAACAATTAAAGATTGGAACAGTTTACCCGCAGCAATTTTCAAAGCTTTTCCTCTAAGTGTCCGAAGTTTTAGAAATAAGTTAGAACAATATGAGAGTAATAGACATTAAATGAGTAAGTGATGTGAAGTGCTGATCAGTGTAATTCAAAGCAAGAACAGTGTAGTGTAGTGTGTAGTGTAGTGCAGTGCAGTTAAGTGTAGTGAACGCGATCAATGAATTAAAAAAATTTATCCAATATTTATATAGCTTGCATTAAATCACCAACATATAATTTTTGGATATCGTGACAGAGTTTAAATATTTGTTATAATACTTAATATTAGTGATAGTATAATTATTGCATCTTCGGCTTGTACTGTACTTCTTTATTATTATTATTATTATTATTATTATTATTATTATTATTATTATTATTATTATTGTAATTGTTGTTATTTAACTGCCACCGGGTCATACCCAATTGCAGTTCAAATAAAAATGTAAATGTAAATGTAAAATAAATTGGATCGTAATTTCACTTTGATCCTATTTGAGTTGCGCAGTGGTAGTGGTAGAGGAACATTTGACTGACATTAAGATCAGAACGCAAGTTATTTTATGTTATATGTTGCTGCCGTGTGTTTGTCCTTAAAAACAGGCCAATTCCTTACTTTGAAATGTCTAGTGAATCAGAGGATGAGTTGGCACCTCCACAAATAAGAGGAAAAACGAAAACCGTAATCTCGGAATTATTCCCGCAACTTTTGTACTCTCTCGCAGGCCGACTGGTAAACCAAACCACCTGGAGCTCGTTACCTACTCGCTCGTTTCTCACTCGTATCGTAATACCACACTCCTGTATTAATACCCATCATTACATCATCGTTTCATAATGGATGAGAAAAGGTTACTCACTTTTTTTTTATTAATTCTTACCAAAAATACTCGTTGGTTCCTGTATTCATAATTGAACTTGATATGTAAATGATTTAGCGCCGAATTGGATGGCTGAGGTGGCTAGAGCATGTGCCGATTCAGCGCCTCAGTCTGCAAGGTTGTGCGTTTGAATCCCGCCGTGGGCATGGTTGTTTGTCTGCATTTCATGAATGTATGTAGTCGCAGTGGATTAGTCCCACGTACCCCGTAAGGGCCCACATACCCCAATCAAGCAATAAAGAACAACACAAAATCAGATACATTGATAACTCTATATCAATCCTAATACTTTCAGCCTTATGCCCAAGCAAATAGTTTTAATCCTAGCGGTTGAAGTTAAAGTATCACATACACCAATTTTTACTTTTTCGTATACGTACGTATATACGGAGTAATATACTTATAGTGAAAGTTATGTAATGCTGGGCGAAAAAACGGGGAATTTTCGACAGAAAAAATCCATTGCTGGGCCCTGAAAACAAGAAAGTGGATAAATCCAGTTGCTAAATTAAGGAAAAAAATCCTCTAACACGTGATGTAGTTTTGTGGGTATCTTAGTTTTGTGGGTCATGATACCAAAAAACCAATTGAAAGCAAAGCGTCCGTCCGTCCGACCCTCCGTCCGTCCGACCCTCCGTCTGTCCGCCGTCCGTCCGTCCGTCTGTGAACACTACTATAGAGCGATTTTCCTAAGGATGAGCCAAAGTGACAGCTAATGCTGGCAACATAACTGAAGGTTCTGTGGTCGTCGTGCCCTTGAGCCCATTAGACTCCCTCCCCGCATTCGTTTGTTTGCAGTTGGCTAACTTGTAAATGGCTTCGACTCTTCCTTTTGTGATGTCCTCGCCCGACAAAAATATAGTGCGCCACGAGAAATAATTGAAATTAGGAAGTGCAGTGTTGTGCTCTTCTGTAAAAATTCTTTTTTTCTTTATATACTACATTGAATTTACTTTTTGTGTGATAAATATGTTTATTTTAAAACATCAATGTACATTAATTCCTCAAAATGGATAGGATTCTGGAATTAACATGGTGTTAAAGGTTATGAACTTAAAGTGTTAAGATTTGCTTCATATATTCACTTTGTTATTTACAGGTCAATTTTGATTGTTGGAATAGTTATGAGCCTATTACTAAGTGGATGGAGAAAAATAATTATAGCCGTTCAGAAGCAGGCTTTATTCGGTTGTGGAAAGAATTTCAAGAGAGATCATATGCTCGTCTAATTAAAGCCAGCGGAGGAAAACAACTTTCTGTTGTTTTATGGACCAGCTTTCTTACCTTAAAGGGCCAAGTTCATTTCAACCTTGAGAAAGAAAAATATATTATACAGATTTGGACAAAAAGCAATGATGAAATAGTACCTGAACTTGTTAATCAAGGTTTCAGAGTAATTTTTTCTAATTATGATGTACTATATTTTGATTGTGGGTAAGTTCCATTAACAAACTTTCTAAGTTTACATGACGCTTATGTATTGTAAGTTTACATATTACCTTTAAGTGAAAAATATCAAGAAAACAAATCTGATTGATGTTTTTAAATGAAGGAACTAATTAAGAGGTATTTGTATCTAAAACCACTAATATATTGTAAAAATTAATGTAATATTGTTTGCTTTTCACAGGTTTGGAGCATTGTGGAGTGATGGTAACAATTGGTGTTCTCCTTACATTGGTTGGCAGAAAGTGTACGACAACGATCCACTGACTATTCTAAAACAGCAAGGAGTGAATGTAGACAATCCAGAGACCCAAAAGCTTGTTTTGGGTGGAGAGGCAACACTTTTCACAGAGCAAGCTGATGAAACCTCTCTTGACAGTCGGTTATGGCCTCGGGCTTCTGCGTTAGCAGAACGGTTGTGGTCTCGTCCCAGTGAAAACTGGCATCAGGCGGAACATAGAATCCTAGAACAACGAGAGAGGCTTGTCAGGCGAGGAATAAAGTCGGATCTGTTGGAACCTGAATGGTGTCTGCATAATCAAGGGTACTGCTATCTCGATGATTATTTTTGAATGCCACCTTTAAAGGTGGAATTTCAAAATAATCTCACCTCTAATTTCACTTCAGAGTAAATGTATCTCAAAAATAAAATAATTTTCTTCCAACTTGAATTATCTTTTTTAACTCATTATTTTGCCTTGGGAAATTCTCTAAGATATAATTAAAAAAAACACTTGATGTTTAAAGACATTAGTTTTCTTTACATTTTTGGTAATGTTAGTGCCAAAAGAACCCTACACGATGACATCAACGCCATGCTCTATTCTTTTGTTTTTTAATTTAATTTTTTTATTTGTCTCTCACGTCGGTAATATTTACATTAGAGGCGATTTCTCCTTCTTATTATATTTATGAGCACATGTGCTTTAAATAACGTCAAAGAACGTTTTTTGAAAACTCAACAGTTTTTTGTTAAAATGAGCTTGAAATTCCGCATTTTCAGAAACGCTCAATCGCCATTCTCTCAAAAATGACTCCAAATTTTTTCTTCAAACTTTTCAAACGGTTAGTGGTAATGGCGCTGTTTAATATGACGTAATGTTCATTTTGGTGCATTCATTTATTTTTTCAAAAATTACACAAATGTATTTTTTAATATCTCTCACGCAGTGAATATGCACAATTCAATGGATTTGTATACATTGTTTGATTAGTGAATTGATGTTCTTCAAGTTACTTCAAATGAAGTTTTTCGAAAACTCAACAGATTCCTGTGAGAAAGAGCTTCAAAGTTCGCATTTACAGTAACGCTTAATGTCATTTTCTTATAGACGGCTTCTAATTTTTTAATGAAAATTGCTATTTAGGACGAGGTTACTTTAATATTCTTAAAATAATATTTGGGTTCTACAATTTGGAAACTGAAAAGTTAAGAAAATGTCAAAAAATGGCACTTTGGGCGGGGATAGACGGCAGCAGGCAAAGAGGAGGGGCAAGACTGTACGGTACCAGTCCACACCAAGGAAATTAGAACATTTTACTGCGAGAAAGTCTGTGCCATTCTGTTGCACCTCTAGTTATAATTGACTTACCAAAATGGCTAGTTTTTCAGTATTTATTTCTCGAACTATATACTATATTAAGTTACCTATACGCCCACTATAGCCATATGGGCAATGTGGCTAATAGATGGGAAAATACAGGAATATGTGGCGATTATATAATCAAATGAAAACTTGTGAAATTTCCGTGGATATGAGTCAAATTTTGTAAAAGAGCAAGAAACGATAGTTCATGGAATAACTAGATAAGATGCTTAGAAAGGATTATTCAATCAGAAATGAGAAGGCGTGCGAGGAAGATGAGAATCAACGCACAAAGAACTAAAGAGACACGAAAATGCGTACGGTTCTGCGCATCGTAGGAGGCAGAATACCGCTTGTTATGAACAAGAAGGCAGACGGGATTCCGGCGCGGAATCGATCAAATGGAAGTAGAAGGTTCTCCGAGATTGTGATAATCAGATCTTTAAATAAATTAGCTGGATTGTTGACAATACAAATGTCGTAAGTTGGAAAAAGTATAAATCTTGTGTGGAGAAGAAGAAAATATTATGACGTAACTGGACTACACAGAAATGGAAGTTTAAAATGTACGTGAGTGTCGACGGTCGAGAGTGCACGGACTCAAAAATATTGTAAGAAAACAAAGTCTTGATGTAGATTTTAATAATTTTTCTTTCTCGCGCTTAAAAAGGACCTTCTTAAGAACAGAAAATTATGTAATGCTGCACGTAAAAACAGGGAATTTTCGGCCGAAAAATACTTTATACATGGCCCTGGCAATGAAAAGAGGATAATTCCAGTTGCTAAATTTAGGAAAAATCCTGTGTGGCCAGAATACCTGTTTTCTGAGTCCTTGATACTAAAAAATGAATTAACGGCAAAACGTCTGTCTGTTCGTCAGTGAACAACGCTAACGGCTAAATCGCTCAGCTGCTTTTTTTTTTTTTTTCCAAAATTGATATTCTTCAATCGATCTGGCTGATGTCGCGGCCCCGAGTACTTGAAACTGATATTTTAATTTAGAGAGAACTTAACATCAAGCCCATGGGACATATTCAAAATTAAAAAAAAACTGGCACCATCGATTTTGATTTAATTTTGTAGTTAGTCTAAAAGACGTTTAAGAGACTGGCACAGATCTCATGTTAGTTGAACACCCTGATTTTTCTAAAATTGAAAAACTTGACAATTTTAACGGCGTCTTCCTACAACAACAACAATTATGAAGATACATTTTTTTACTTTCTCGTATACATACGTATATACTAAGTAATATACATAGTATAGAGAAAGTTATGTAGGGCTGCGGAAAATCGATTTCGATATTTCAACGGATACACAGGTTTTGGGGTCTGATGATACCGAAAAAGTGTTTTTTTTAAACATCCGTCCGTCCATGTCCGTCCGTCTATTGTGATGTCGTGGGAACACAACAGCAATCACAGACACGAGCTTCAGGTATTTACAGATATATTAATAAGTATTTACAAATAAATAGTTTGATCAGTTACGACCAGCTCTGATAGACCCTATCCCCCGATCACAGGACCGATCCTTAAATGATGCAAATCTGCCTGATTCCTGGCCCTCGCCACTCCTCAGCGAGCTTACGCGCACAGCGTAGAGCCCCGGCGACCGCAGTCACCCGTGGAAAAAATCTTCTACAGCGGAGTCCCAACACATGGGTTGCCGTATCTCGTCTCCGGACCGCCCTGGGCACAAGTCTTTTGTGTTCGCACGAGGTTTTCACTTGGCTCAAAACCCACCCCCGCGCTTTGCGCTCTCGCTTATATACCTTTCAGACTACGTGACACGCAACGTCATCTTGCTTTCGCGCGGCACTTCATGCCACGTGACTGTCGCGCCGCCACGCATTTTGCGCATCCCTTCCCATGGATTTGTGGAAGTTCCCAAAATACCTCGGGGTGCCTCCGCCCCTAGCTACCACCTTTTGAAAGTAAATGTCATGATCAATGATGTCAAAAGCTTTTGAGAGATCTAAAAATAATCCAATAGGTGCCTCGTTTTGATCTAATGATGAGGCGACATCTTTAAGAAAAGAAAATATAGCTGTTTCCGTTGATTTTGATTTTCTAAATCCATGTTGGCAATCTGAAAGCGCGTCGTGTTTAGTGAGAAAGGTTTCCATTCGTACGTAAAAAAGTCTCTCTAATATTTTTGAAAAAACTGATAGAAGAGAAATGGGCCGATAATTTTGAATTTCATTTTTGTTGCCTTTTTTGAAAAGCGGCTTAATTTTAGCTGTTTTGAAAATATCTGGAAACGTTCCAGTGCATAAAGATGCATTAAATATGTGAGTTAACGGGTGTATAATGGCATACGCACAAGTCTTTAACAAAGAATCTGGGAATTCATCTAAACCGGACGAATATTTATTTTTTAGTTTACCGATTATTTTGAGAATTTCATAGGAAGAAGTTTCGGAAACGAACATTGTGTCTAAAATTTTGGGTGAACTGTCTGTTTTTGAATTTTGTGCCTGAAGATCCTTAGTGAGATCGGCAGCAATTCTCGAAAAGTATTGGTTAAAGAGACTAGCCACTGTTGCCGGATCGTTTACATTTATATCGTTATATTTTAAAACAACATTCTCTACGGGTTTTCTAGTTGAATTGGTAGTATTTTTTATTATATTCCACATTGCTTTTGTTTTATTATTTGAGTTCAAAATATCCTGATCGTTTTTCATGATTTTAGCCTGCCTTATGACTTTTCGTAACAATGTTTTGTATTTTTAAAGTAGATAAGGAAATCTTGAGATACGTCATGACGTTTAGAAATGAAAGAAAGAATTCGCTTGTTTTTACAAGATGTCCTAATCCCTTGTGTTATCCAAGAATTGCTTTTCCATGAAATATTTAATTTTCGTTTTTGAAGAGGAAAGCAAGTGTTAAAATGAATTGAAAGAGTTGAAAAAAAAAAAGAATTATATTTGTCGTTTGTATCAACAGTATTATAAACCGCTTCCCATGACTCCTGCATCAAGTAATCAATGAATAATTTAATTTTACTTTTAGTAAACAATCTAGTCATACGTGTATTATTTATTGTGTCAGTGATCGCATTTCTTATAATGGTAAGAATGTGTGCATCGTGGTCAATGTATTCTAAATCTTTGGTTTCAACTTCATATGGAGTAGTAGTTTTGTTAATTATAATTTGATCAATTGCCTTCATCGAATGTTGTGTGATCCGTGTAGGTATATTAATTGTAATGTCTAAATTGAAGGAATTAATTAAATTGAGAAACTTTTCTTTCTCGCAAGATTCGACCAGAAAATCAATGTTAAAATCTCCGCACACAACAATGGATTCAAAAGAGCGATTGCTGACTTTGTTAAGTGTTATCTCCAGGTTTTCTAAGAACAAAATATAATCTGCAGTTCTCTTTGTTGGAGGTCTGTAAATGCAAAGTATTATCACTTTTAGTGAAGTAAGATGTACAACAGAAATTTCGAAAATATTTTCAATGGAATACACATTTAATTCCGCCAAGGGGATAGAATCAATATTATTTCTAACGTAAATACAGGAACCCCCATACGTAGGACCTTTAAGGGATTCTCTCTCTCTGCAATAAAAGCCTGCGAGGTAAAAGTTTGGAATTTGGAAAATGCTAAGTTCATTAGGAGATAACCAATGTTCTGTAAAGCAAAGAACGTCCGTTTGATTTAGATTTCATTGTACCTTTTCATTGTACTCTCTCCACCCAGTATTCTCTGGCGCTCTAATCCTGCGACGCGGTGCCTGCAAGGCGCCGTTGTTCCTGCTTGTGCGTTACACTATCAACACTACTAGCGCCTAGCCCATGCGTACGATCTTTTCCAAATTGACGAAACCATTGCCCATCTGGATTTGGTTGAAGCTCTGAAATTTTGAAAAACATACATAAAAATTTCGAGGTACTTGACATGAAGCTCCACGGATATTTTCAAAATTTTCTCAAAAATGGCTCAAAATATTTTCATTAAAGAATTATTATATTTTCTTATAAGAATAGAGTAAAATACACTCATAAAGTTGACATAGATCCGATTTTCACGGTTAACTCTGACTTTTCAAAAATAGCAGAAGTTTGAATTTTTTTCGGCGTGTTTCTTCAACTATAAAATTGAAGACAGATTTTTCCTTCAAATGAAATTTGTTGTCCATAAATAGTTGGTGTACAACGATAGATGGCAGCTGGCCAGAGAATGGAGCAAGACCTTAAAGCCAGACCACACCAAGGAATTCAGAAAACTTTAGAGGAATTTAGGAATTTAGAAATTTAGAAACACCGAGAAAGTCTGTGCCATATTGTACCACTTCTAGTTACTTTCTCTTATACATAAGTTTATACGGAGTAATATACAGAATATAAAGAAAGTTATGTAATGCAGCAGAAAATCGATATCGCGATTTCAACGGAAATCCAGATTTTGGGGTCCCCTGATAACGAAGAACTTTTTTTTCTCAAAATGTCCGTCCGCCCGTGTGTGTGTGTGTGTGTGTGTGTGTGTGTGTGTGTCTGTCCGCCTGTCCGTACGTCCGTCTGTCACTCCGTCCCTCCGAGTGTGAACACTACTAGCGCCTAAACCATGCGTACGATCTTTTCCAAATTGAAGAATCCCCAGTCAATCGGGCTCTAGTTGAAGCTTTAAAATGCTGAAAAACATTCTTTAATATTTGGTGGCATTTTTAAATGAAGCCCCCCGGTCATTTTCAAAATTTTCTCGAAAAATATCAAAATTTTTACATTAAATTTCTTGTAAGAATAGTGTAAAATACACTTATAAAGATGGCATATGTCCGATTTACACGGTTAACTTTGAATTTTTGAAACTTGCAAAATATGAGTTTTTTTCGGTGTCTTCCTACAACTACAGAATTAAAGTCAGATTTTTGCTTCAAATGAAATTTGTTGTCCATAAATAGTTCTTTTATTAACGTCATGTAGATTTTTTGAAAATTTTAGTAGTATTCTTGTAATAGTGCGTGCAATATTTACAATTTTAAAACATAATAAAAACAACCTTTTCCCAAAAACGGCTTCAAATCTTTGTTTCAAAGTTGTAGTAGGTGCCATAACTGTAACCAGCAGAACTGGCTTACAACTGCTAAATAAAAGGAAAAACAAACATAATACTAATGTTCTTTCAATATGACCACATTCCGTTTATGATTCAAAATGTATAACTAATCGCTTATATTATTGGGAAACAAAGCAGCCATTAGAAATAGGTTTAGTGGTGAGTTGTAGTTGACATTTACATAATCGAAATGATTGAAGGCGTTGTCATTGTCAACAATATTATTTATTTCAATAAGAGCAGCTTTCGATGGCTTTCATCAGTTTTCATCAGTTTTCTGCTGTCTGGAAGTCACAAAAACGACTGATGATGGCTAAGCCATCGAAAGCTGCTCTTATTGAAATAAATAATATTGTTGACAATGACAACGCCTTCAATCATTTCGAGCCATTAGAAAGTTGAACAGCGACAAGAAGGGAAGGATAAGATAGACGGTTTTATTTACTTAACGTTAGTGTTACAATGTTCTCTACCTTCAATAAAATGGTGAATTCAACAATATGAAAGTCGGGAAAAATGTGTATACAGATATGCATATGGTAATGATATCGCTGTTTCGAATGAATTCGTAACGCAATATATTGAATGACCTTTAATTCTGGAAATTATCCTTGTTGTCTGTATGATGTGCTCGAAATAATGTGAGCAGATACAAATAATGCGTGAAAGTACGTGTTGTTGCAGCACCAGTTGAAAGTTTGAAAACTTTGCCACGCCAACTTTACCGACATGTCGAGGTGCCAATTTGAACCTTGTGGCGCAATGGCGGTTCTCACGCTGCCCAGTCCCCTGGGCGGAGGGCGCGGGTTCTCTCACACACACACGCACGCACGCGCGCGCACGCACACGCACGCACACACGCACACCCGAAAACACGCGCACACACGCGCGCACACGCGCGCACACGAACGCACACGCACGCACACGTGCGCATACGCGCGCACACGCGCACACACACGCGCGCACACACACACACGCGCGCGCACACACGCGCGCACACACACGCGCGCGCACACGCGCGCGCACACACACGCACACACACACACACACACACAGTTGTCAGGCCCAAAGACTTGGCACATCTTTCTCAGTGTATTTCGACGTGCTGAATCCGAATCTGAAGCCAGATTTGCGCCATCACCCTCCAGTTTTTTAAATTGCAAAAAACACCCTGAAATTTACAATCTAGAATTTCACGGTGATTTCTCGCGATTTGGAGGTAATGACGCAATTCTAACTTCAGATTCGGTTTTGAGTTTTCGAGAAACTTTCGAAGACATTATTTGAAGGACGTGTACTTATAAGTGCAATAATGTGAAGAAATCGCCGCTAATGTAAATATTAACAACGTGAGACACAACTAAAGATTTTTTACTTATTGCATTTTTGTAATTTTCGAAAAAGGAAACAATAGAGAAAAATGGAGTTTTTGTCATCTTATTGAGTACATTTAGCACTACCCCTACCAAAAGTTTAAAGAAAATTTTTTTAGCTTGTTTTGAGAAAATCTTGTTTTTGTTATTTTTTAAAATTGCACATATTTCACACAATATTGCGCGGAAAGAACTAAAAATTAAACAAAAAAATGTATATGATATTAATGAAAGAATGAATTAGGGACAATAAAATTTCATTTCAAAGAAATCTCCAATTTTGTAGAAGGCGAAATAAAAAAAAAATCCAAACTTTTGAAATGTTTGGAAATTTAGAGTTAACAGTGAAAAAGAGACATATGCCATCATTATACGAGTATTTTATTTTATTTCAACAATTTTGAAGAAAAAAATTGAAGTAATTTTTGAGAAAATTTTGAAAATGTCCCCGTGGCTTGTAATGGGGTATGTAAAGTACCCCCAAATTTTAAAGAATGTTTCTTTAATCGCAAAGCTTCGAGTCGAGACAGACTGACCGGGGAATATTCACGAAAAAAAAACTATATATGGTTTAGGCGCTATTGGTGTTCTCAAACGAACGGACGGGCAGACAGAAGGATGGACGAATGTTTTGAAAATAAAAAACAACAAAAGAAACAACACTTTTTCGGTAACAAGTACCCTCAATTTCTGAAATATGACTACAAAACGTGCTAGAGGGAATAATTTTCTAGATTTTGGAAATGGATTTATTAACTTTTTCTGTATCAAGGCCACACAATACGCGTTTGTCGGCCGAAAAATCGCCATTTTACGCCGCAGCATTACATAACTTTATCGTAGTGTGTTATTTTGTATATACTACATGTGTGTACGAGAAAGTAATATGAGAGCCTTTATAATTATCGCATGTTAGTTCATGTTCCATGTTGTGGAAATGTCATGGAAACTAGTCTTTGTTTTTAACAAATTGACCCTGCGAGTCGCGTATACATTTGGCTTGTCAGCCTCAGTATTAGTAACAATAATTACTCTTTGCTCAAGGAAATCCAGTAATTTTGAGAGATGGATCCATGTATTTGAAAATGTATGGACTTCCCATATAATTGTGGGATTTTGTGACGATAAAATAGCTAAGAACAGTGTCCCAGTGTATGTACTGGTAAGCCCAAGTTTTTAAGAGAACTAATTTGTCTTTTAAACAATTAAGTAAGAGAATATAAATTCTTAGCTGAATATTTAGTATTAACCTCAAAATGTATTAATGAAGATAAAATTCTATCTAAATGGAATTTTATATTATCAAAACGAGTAATTCATAAATTTACACCGCCTATATAACTGGGTAGTACTTAAGGTAAACTGAATTACACGAGCTGCAATACTTGTGAAATATAATCTTAAATAGAATAATTTTTGAATGTCAGGTATACAATCATCCTGATGTGTGGTCAGTCTAAACAGAGATATAAAATTCTCCCATTCATGTAAATCTGAGAAAATCGAAATAATGATACGCGGCGGTCAAGGACTTTTTTACGGCAGAAGATGTTTCTTGATAATAGGATGAGTAATACATTGCTATACTCATTTCCTTCAGCACCGTGTAATTCAAAAACCTGTTATATTGGTTCTTGAGGTATATTACGATCATGGGCCTGTTAAAAAAGGTGAGACGGTGTGTGCTGTTGTATTTGACACAAATTGATTCTCTATGAGCTAATTCACCTTCTTTCTTCGATAATTGTGAGAACCATCATAATCACACTGCGTATAAGGCCCTGGGGCAGTTATCGAAACTAGCTTTTTACTTTCTGCCTTACTTGGAAAGAAGAGAAAATGAAATTGCGCAGGAAAACACTGATTTTTGTCAGAAAAACTCTTATTGCCGAGGCCCGGTAACGAAAAAGTGTTTAAATATTGTTCATACATAAAGGAAATTACATTCTCTAATACGTCGTGTAGATAGAATCCACGTTTTGTAGGTCCTTCATACAGAAAAATCGATGCGGCAAAGCATGTATGTCCGTGGGCCACGCTAGCGCTAAGAAACCGTTTTGCTGATTTTCTCCAACTTTAAAAAAAATTGTTGCGTCATTGTTGATGCAACGCGTCTCTTAACCCTTGTTGGGCGTTGAGCGCTTTTTTTTGGAGTAATCCTCCGTTACTGTGTAATTATTACATTGAAAATTACTATATTTGTCAAGTCTCGTCACGTCGCAGTCAGTCAGTGCCTTTTATCCCTTCGGCCAGGGACTCGACGCCGTTAGGTCCCGGGGTTCCTGGCCGATCACCCAACCAGTAACCCGCGAGTCTCGAATTCGCTTAACCTTCGTGACGTCACGGAGCGTAGTAAATGAATTCGGCTAGCGCCGCCGACATTGATATTGCTCAATCAATTTGAAGAAACTCCAGGCCCTCTTGGTTTAAAACAGATTTGACTTTGCTACTTTTGATTGTTACTGTTCATGTAGCATCAATAACATTTTCAAAATTTTTCAAAATAGTTTAAAATTTTTTAATGAAACTTGTCGGTTGGCGTAAATGACGCTTAAAAGAATGGCGCGGATCACAATTCCATTAAAACTGCTGATTTTTCTAGAATTGTAAACGTTCACAATATTTTCGGCGTATTCTTATAACTATAATAATGAGGATAAAGATTTTTCTTAATAAAATCTGTTGCTCAAAGAGAGATCTTGAAATAAGATGCTGTACAATTTTTGAAAATATGTGTATTTTATGTGGAATTTTGCGTAAAATAAGGTCGAAAAATTCGATCAAAACGCAAAACGCAAACGCAAATGCAACTCCGCAGAACCTTCGAACCATTCATTCGCGAAAGCAAAAGCACATTTACCACTATCAATCACGCCTGAAAACATATTTTCTGTATTAGAATATGACAACGCGTTTCCTTGCATTGCCAGTCCTCATTACCCCTCCCATCATCGAAACGTCCATCCACAAACCAAGGTAAACAGGCTAGTTAGCACAATAAAGAAATACCCGTAGTTGATAAAACTGGCCCATCGGTATACAAGGACATTTCCACCGAGTTCACCAAAAGGATATTAATTTTAGCTGATAGTCATGGCCGATAAATCTCCTCCCTGTTCAATGGGTAACTGCCATCCAATTTCTTTGTCACGAGTGTGTTTAACATAATGGGAATTTTGCCGACGTGACTAGTGAATTGGAAACTTACAAAAACTCGCACCTAACGCAATACAGCCATCATCATAGAAGGGCAGAATTACATTAATTTGGGTGATCACTTTACACCTGATCAACATGTTGACAAACTACAACGTGCCAGCCAAAACACGAACATTATAGTCTCGACCCTGTCCTACTGGTCCAACAAAGCAACATTGTGCAAAGAAATTAGACACGCAAACGACTGTTTGAAACTGTCTCCGAGAGGAACAAATGTTTAGCTCTTCGAGCTAAATTTTGTATCAGAAAAACCCTTTCACAGCCTGGTCTTCACCTGAAACTTAACGGAAAACGTATAGTCGGTAGCGAACTTGCAAAAACATTCTTTTACAACTTCGGCAGTGACCTGACAAAAAACTATTCCTACCCACATCTCCTAGTTCCCTTCCATCCTCCGGGACCTCATCGAACTCAATTACCTTATCCCCTGAACCTAATCCTTGAAAAAAATAAGATAAATAAGCAGCAACTACAGCAACTCAGATGCAGCAGAAAAGTATCTGTGCAGGGACACAATATTCTAATAATGCATTATTATGTTCAATTTCTTTCAAATAAAATTGATTTTATCGAGACAGCGTTACAGTGCAATCTAAGTGAAATATATATTTATTACTTTACAGAACATTGGTCATCTCATAATGAAAAGCAAACTTTCTGATTGTCGGTAATATTTATATTAGTAAAAAGCGTCCTGTTTTTTATGACACAATCATTTACTTATGACGAATTGTAACAACCTTTCGTAATTTGATTTGTTACATCAAAAGATCACTGGAAAAGCTATAGAAAATCACTATCATATATCCAAAACGATAAAACTGGTGTAGTTTAAACACTATGTAAAAGTTGTATAAAAGTATGATTACTGTTTTCTACTCGTATTTGAAGGTTGAATCAATACTACTTGATGTCAATAAGTATTTGCCTCTTATTAAGAGTAAATTTTCTACTTTTATAAAATCGCTACAAGAAATTATTAAGAGTTTGAAGTCGAATAATTTAATTAAACATAAAACTTTTAACTCTATTTACCCAACATCTAGAACAATTTCAAGGACCTATGGTTTAGTTAAAGTACATAAAGAAAAGTTTGCAGTCCGACCGGTGGTGTCATCAACAGACCAATACCAGCTTTGCAAATTTTTAAATGTTTTATTGAAACCGTTGTTAACAATTAATGAAACTAATGCTTTTAGGAATGTTTTTTAATTAAAAAATTGTTGAAGAATCTAATTATACCTCAAGATCATGAAATATTTTCAATAGATGTAGTGGTAATGTATCCTAGCAGTTGATAACAGAGGCTTTAAATAATTCATCTTTACACTTCCAGAATTTTCTTTTCCTTTAGAAGAAATTACAAGAGTATTTAAATACTTATTGGGTAATATTGAATTTAGTTTTGATGGTGTTATCATAGAATACGTATTTATAAATTCGTATACTGTGGTGTTATTTACAGACAGTTAACAGAAACATCTATTGGATGTGCGAGTTCCTTATTTTCGGAATTCGTTGTGAGAAAAATGGAAGAAACAACATTATCACCACGTAACCATTTCTCGTATAAAAGGTACGTCGATGATTTTTGGCCATAATGCATGGGGAAAATATAGACTCTTCTAATATATTAAAATTCATATAACGCAGAAATATAATTCACAGTAGAAAAGGCCTATAGACCAAGTTCCGTTTATAGAAAGAGAGGACGTAGTATATAGTTTACCTTCTTTGAACTGTAACTTAACATACATAGGACAAACTAAATGCCTAGTTAACCCAACGATCGAAGTGGTAACATTTGACAGCAGTCGTCTCCGCTCCTGCCTCGGTCCTCCAACATTCGGCATTAGCCTCATCAAGGCCATGATCGCTTTTACCGTCTAATCGCTGACGTACTGTAGGTGATAGCTAAATCTAAGCCTCACGTCAGTCATGATTCCTAAGTACTTCAGATACGCATCCGAATGGATGTTTTTGTCTCCCACTGAAATGGTGATGGATCACCTTCTTACTTGTGACAAGAATTGCCTCAGTTTTGTGGTCCGCTAAATGTAAGCCGACAGTGGTTAACCATCGGCGGATTAAAGATATGGCTTCATTGGAGATTTCAACCAACCGCCTCTATATGTTTGGCCACTATAGTGAGCACTACGTCGTCCGCAAAACCGATGATCTCGGCACCTTCCGACATTTGTATTCTGAGAACGTCGTCGTTTGCATTATATTCCACGAATGGGGGCCCAATAGGGAGCCCTGTGGAATACCTACGCTAACTCTATGGGTCCGTTGACCATCCTCGGTGCGGTACAACAGCGTTATTTCCGTAAAGTAACTGACGATCTTAACCAGAGATACTGTGGCACTCTCATATATTGCAGAGCCCTTAGAATGCATTTCCGTATCGCCGAATTGAATGCGTTCTTAACAACTAGGGTAACAATAGCACAGTATTTTTTCCTGCCACTTCTCCATCTTTTGCCTTGTATTGCCTTTCAGGCTGTGTCAACTACATGTTGAGCGGCATCCAGGCGAGGAGGCTTCTTCCGTTGTTTCCTCTTCACTTCCTTTGTTACCGTTATCCATTTCGATATCTGCATAGTAACGCTGCTATCCAGAGAATCAGCACTTTCATTCATGTCGACACCTTCAGTCGTTTCTTTGGCTCTATAAGATAACACTTCAGATTCCGAAAATTTTTTCTTCGGAGACAGTTGGCTCATTCCTCCCTCCCATATTGTGGGAGAGGCTGGTGAGGATGCTCCGACACTCTCCAGTTTCCGAATGTTGTTTCTTCGGAGCCCGTTGCTTCTCCTCCGTCAGGGTTGTGTCAGTACCCTCCCCTCCCATTTGAGGTTGAGGCTGGTTTGAGTGTCCTGACACCTGCTCCATTCCGAAGGTTTTCTGGTCCAACTCGTTCTTGATTAATCAAAAAAGGTATGGTTCTTGATTAATCCAAAAAGGTACAAACCGACGAATATCGTGCTGCACATTGTGGCGCGGTTTCATGAAGTTCGAAAGCTGGACTACAGTATCTTCCAGAACTTAAACGTTTCCATTAAGACCATTCCACGGATTTTCTTTCTTCATCTCCGTCACGTTTGAATCGCCCACCAGCAAGGGGGCGTCATTAGCTACATCTGTTGTCGACTTAACATCGCTACAGAAAGAAAGAGTGAAAGAAACAAACAAAAAAGAGAGAGAAAAAGAGAAAAATAAGAGAGAGAAAGGGAAAGAGGGAAAGAGAAAGAAAAAAGAGGAAAAGAAAGAAAGAAAGAAAGAAAGAAAGAAAGAAAGAAAGAAAGAAAGAAAGAAAGAAAAAGAAGTAATGAGAGAGAGAAAAAGAGAAAGAAAGAAAAGAGACAAAGAAAGAGGGGAAATAAATTTAATTCAGTTAAAAGATGCTTTTTGCTCTTCTGCAAAATTAAGTGTTTATAGCTTATCAGCTTATTCACCGGGATCAAAGATATAACTTGGTTCCCAAACAACAAGCCAGTCAAATATCTTGGTGTACTTTTTCATAGGAGAATCACTTGGAATCAAATATTCTTCACAGAATAACTCTGACTACCCGTAGAACCCACCAATTACATCCCATATTAAAAAATGCAACACCCCTGTAAATTCATGTTGCTACTCACCTATTCCGATCAATGATCCGTCCAATCTCATGCTAAGCTTCTCCTATCTGAGCCTCAGCCAGCAGATAAAACATCCAAAAAATGACGTTTCCAAAATAAATTCCTCCGAACCATTACAAAATTTCCCTGGTTTGTACATAACTCTCAGTTACATAACGAACTCGGCATTACTTCAATATCCGTCCATTTCAACCCCTTATACTCTCGCTTCTATCCTAAAATTTCCCAGATTCCCTCAGCTGTACATTTCAAAATCGGTAAACAAAATCCTCGACACAATAGAGTAAAGCGGAAAATACTGCGTCAGTTCTTCAACCCTCCCTCATTATCATTTTCCCGACGTGGCTTTGCACATTTAATTCACGGATACTCGATGTATTCATGTCAATCATTTTTCTTAAAAAATGCTAATATAATTCAATGGACCCCTAATGTATCGTCCTCGGATGCTGAGGGCCTTCGGGCCAAGAAGAAATTAATGGAAAAAAAATGTTGGTGTATGCTAGATCAGTAAATTTGCTGTTCTTGTTAAGCATGCTTGCTACAATGCCAAAAGCAAAAGTTTAAAGAACTGCATTGCTAAAGGAGTGGACTTATGGAGAAGATTCACGGGGGACTGGAAGTGTATTTTTTTTGCCGTTGTTGTGAAAAGGTGGTAAACTGTGCAAAAAAATATTTCTTACAACATAAAGACACTACAACTCGTGCAAAAATGCGAAAAAATTGAGAAAAACTACATTTAAGTAGTTTATCCAACAAAATATACAAAATATAAAATACCACACGAGTCAACACTTAGAAAATATTATCTAACTCCGCAATATGTTTTGACAATCGAAGAAATTCAATTTGTTTTTAGAGAATTGTGTTCTTCATTTATGCAGTACGTATTACGTATAAATTTTAATGTTATTCAACTATAATGACCCTTCCCCTGCCTATTTTTAAGTTTTAAGTGCCTATTTTCGACCATTTTAGTGCCTACATGTGCAATCTCTACTTAAGGATGAAATGTATAATTATTACAGATACTGCATATATGGAAAATGCACATTTCTTCCAAGAAATTGATGTATTTTAGTAATAATTAAATTATATCGCGCACTAAGTTAATTGTATTATTTTAATCAGACAATTTTTGTGTAACAGGCACTTCTGCAATTTTTCACTAAAAACAGGTTTCAAGCAATGAAATATGCAGTGGTTTAAATTGGCATGTCTCTTAATTTTTCCAGTAATTGCAGGTGCTCATGAAAGGTAATAAATTAATTTATTAAGTGGTCTAAAGGATTAATGCAATTTTTTTGACGACCGATTCTAATGTGAAGTTTGTAATTAAATTGTCTCTTTCTTTCCAAGGCCAGCATGGACATGGATTTGTAAGAATGAAACGTGTGAGAAAAAGGAACTTTTGGGAAACGATTCTCCTCAGAGTATGTCTGTTTGCAAACTTCTCTGTGATCCCTTTCTCAACCTCTGGCCTCGTCCCACTGGGAAATTCAGAATGAGTCAGAGGCTCGTGCCTGTCAATCCACATAGCATTTCTGTAGAATATATTGGCAAAGATGAGTTGGAAGATGATCTTAGAGAAATAATTCAGAAAGCAGGTCGGTTGTTTCAAACGCAATTGGGAAGGGAAGTAGGAATAGAAAATGTGATGGCAGATACACCTTCCATTTGTTCTCTATTTGTGGAGTTGGACATAACAGATGCAAAATCATTCAAGTTCACATCTGATACTGATGAAGGCTATCAGCTACTCATTGGAACTCAGAATACACGTGTAAGCAGACAGTTGTCAAAATATCCCTTTGAAAATTTTGTTGTTATCAGTTCACATTATTTCTAAAAATATGCGATAGTCAAAATGTATTTTGTCTCTCAGGTGAATGCTATTGTAACAGCGCAAACGTATTTTGGGGCACGCCATGGACTTGAAACCCTTTCTCAATTAATGATATATGATGATATATCAAGGCATATTGTTGTTCCTGATTACGTGTTTCTCAATGATCGTCCGGTGTATTCATACCGTGGAATTCTGCTTGATACTTCAAGAAGTTATTTTAGTGTAAAAAGTATTAAAAGAACATTAGATGGTATGGCAGCTAATAAACTGAATACATTTCATTGGCATATAACAGATTCACATAGTTTTCCTTTCCAGTCTAAAAAGTATCCACTGTTTAGTCATTATGGTGCTTATTCACCACGCAAGGTAAATGATATTATCGTGCATATTTAATAGTATTATATTTACTTAGAAATTTTAATAGTTTACAGTAGCTTAGTCGATTGAATTCAATATGAGTAGGCGGCCTGATTTAGTCTTCAGCATTCTGATACTCTTAAGCTTGAAATGTATTCAATATTTGTAATTGTTTTGAAATATTATTAATGCAATATTTTCAAGATATTTAATGAAAATCAAAACTAGATGTAGTTGCAATGAGGCATGTACATTGAGATTGTAATTTTTTATTAATTTTTCAGGTTTACACTTATGAGGATATACGTTCAGTGGTTGAATACGGTAGAGTCAGGGGAGTTCGTGTTTTGCCTGAACTGGATCAGCCCGCTCATGTTGGTGAAGGTTGGCAATGGGCACCGAATACAACAGTCTGTTTTAAAGCCGAGCCTTGGCAACAGTATTGTTCAGAACCTCCTTGTGGACAGTTAGACCCCACCAATGATTATGTGTATGATATACTCGAAAATCTTTATTTAGAGTTCTTGGAACTTTTTGAGTCTGATATGTTTCACATGGGTGGAGACGAGGTAAGTTGATAAATGTTTATATAATGAACTTAAAAATACAAAATAGTTTTAGTCTGAAAAACAGACTAAAACTTTTGAAGACTAAAACTATTTGACACTTCCATTGATATACAAAATTTTGAAATTTATATACTGCCTACATAAAGAGTTCTTAGTTGTTGTATATATTATAAAATTGGAATTGACATCGTCTTAAAATATGAATAGCAATTACCAAAGTGGAACCCCTAAATTTGGAAGGCTCTTCTCTATACATAAAGACAATTTGTTTGCCTTCAGGCTTCAGGCAATTTGCTTGTGAAATTTTAACTAAAATCACATTGTTTTTAACAAGGAAAATTACTTTGTTTGATTAAAAAAACATGGATGTTTCCTATCCTTTCACAGAACTAAAATGCTTTACCTTTGAGTGGAAAATTGTATTTATTTATTTATTTATTTATTTATTTATTTATTTATTTATTTATTTATTTATTTATTTATTTATTTATTTATTTATTTATTTATTTATCTATTTATTTATTTATTTATTTATTTATTTATTTATTTATTTATCTATCTATTTATTTATTTATTTATTTATTTATTTATTTATTTATTTATTTATTTATTTATTTATTTATTTATTTATTTATTTATTTATTTATTTATTTACTCTATCTCTACTCTTGCTTGTAGTGATAGGAGTAGAATCTTGTTTGTAGTAAAGTAAAATGATAAGTCCAGGGGTCCAGACGACATTTTTAGGTATATATTTAAACTAGGAGGAGAAGCAGTATTACCGTACCTAATAAGAAATTTCACGTGTCCATTAATAATTCAAAAGAACTTGAAGATTGGAAATAAGTTTTTGTCGTACCAATTTTTAAAAATAGTAACACAACTATATTACTATACACTTGTAATTGTAGGCCGGTAAATCTTGCAGCAAGGGTCTGCAAACTTATGGTGCATCTAGTTGCGAGTTACAAGCAAGAATAGGAAATAAAAAATTTATACGTAAACGATATGTCCCCCTTTATTAAAAATGGAAGAACAGTTCTCTTTGCCGATGACACGAATGTTCTTTGCAAAAAAGCAATAAAACAATTCCAGATGGGTTTCAAATGGGTTTCGTAATAACAAATTAATAGTAAACGACGGAAAAACGATTTCAACGCGTGTTTGCATTTAAAATCGGCAATCGCATGTTCCATTGAAAATAGACAATATGCAATTAGCTGATGTTACAGTAACAACATTTCTAGGTCTCTCAATTCAGTCAAACATTAAATGGAATGTACATATATCAGAATTAAACACTAAATTAAGCTCATTATGTTATGTATTCAGAATTCTTTTTAATTCTGCCAGCCTTCATGCAGCTTGTTGCGTGTATTTTGAAAATGTACATTCCCGCCTGAGATATGGCATAATATTCTGAGGAAGCTCATCCTTTAGTTCCCAGATATTTAGATTGCAAAAGATAATTATCCGAAAAATTAAAAAAATGCCATCCACGTGATTCCTGCAAGCCTCTTTTCATTGAGCTTGGAATCTTACCATTGCCTTGACTATTTATTTACGAATCTGTAGTATTTATCAAAACTGACTTACTTAACGGTGGGAACTTATTTTCATGTAATACTGATATTTATAGTTTCAACACTCGACGTAGAAATCATGTTCATCAAGTGTCAGTATTAACAGCTCACTACAAGAAATTCACATGCAATACATGTACGTTACAACGCATTGCCAGATGAAATTAAACAATTAAAATTGGTACACAAATTTAAGTTAAAAGTAAAATCTTTTCTGCTGTGTAACTGTTTCTATACAATTAGAGACGATACTGATCGTGTAAAAGAAAAATTATGTTTATTTTTAACAAAATGATATATAATGGATTAGTTCAGATAGATAATTTATTTGATTTGCTTTGGACCTTAAACCCGGAGGCAAATTCTTTACACTTATGCATCTAATTCCATAATAAAATAATAAATATTAAAATACATACAATTCTATACCCAGTACAAAATTCATTTAAGGCATGCCTACTAAATGCAGAGACCCTTTACAGACTACTGATCCTATCGCATACACTACTACTAGAATTTAATCTTAACCTAAAAGTGTTAATGTTTGTGGGAAACGTCTCCTTTAGTGCTATAGGCAAGCTATTTCACGACTCGATTGTCCTATTTACAAAAGATTCCAACATCAGTTATCTGTTTCCTTAGACGTATTTTTCTAATTTGGTCGTGACGTGCTAAGTAAGTTCATGCATTTTCCTGAATTGCCATCCATGCCGGATTTTTTCCCAACTCTTTGTAAAATATACACAACCTTGCTTTTATGGCTCGCATATGATTCCCATGATACTTTGTTGGAAATATTTCCTAAGGAATTTCCCCTTTCAATAAACATTGCTGCTACTTTCTGAACTCTTTCAATGGAGTTTACTTTGCTCTTTCTATAGGAATCCCAACACGCTGCTTTGTTCTCTAACAATGTACGTACAATGTTGTATATGCTAGTTCTCTTGATTTACTGCATCCCTTCCTTAACACTCGCATTACAAAGTGTAAAGATTTCTATTCTTTCCCAACAGTAAAGTTGACGTTCTTACCCCCATTCAAGTTGTTCACTTATCACCCCCAGATATTTACAACTAGTTACCTGTGGAATTATCTTACCCGCAAGCAAATATTTAGCTGTCCCTTTATTTATACTACGCGTAAAACTATTTTGCATTTATCCGGATTTATCTTCATTCTATTGATTTCTATTTAAGCTCATTCACTCATTCTTCTAAGCATCACAATTCTCGTAATTTATCCTAATCCGAAATATTCTCGATCTTTCTGTAAATAAGGCAGTCGTCCGCAAAGAGTTTAATTTTTGGGTCTATTCCCTTTGCTATATCATTTACATTCACCAAATGTAGTAAAGATTCAAGTACACTCCCCTGCAGAACCCCAGATGTTACAGTCTCTCCGATAGGCTTCAAATGAAATTTGTTGTGCGTAATTAGTTCTTTCATTAAGGTCATGTACATTTTTTTGTAAAATTTAGTAGTTTTCGTGCAATAGTGCGTGCAATATTCGCAATTTTAAAAAATTACAAAAACAAAATTTTCTCGAAAACGGCTCCAAATTATTTTCTTTCAACTTTTGGTACGATTAGACAAACAAACCCTATACGATGACATAAACTCTATTCTTTTGTTTTTTTTCTTCAAAAATTACAAAAATGTAACTTTTTTATTTGTCTCTCACGTCACTCACTTAAGAGGTGATCTCTTTACAGTATTATATTTATGAGTACATGTGTTTTAAATAATGTCAAAAAAAGTTTCTCAGAAACACAACAGTTTTCTGTGAAAATCAGCTCAAAACCCCGCATTTTCAGAAACGCTTAAACGCCATTTTCTCGAAACTGGCTCCCATTTTTATCCTCCTTTTTTTTCAATTGATAGTGGTAATAGCACTGTTTAATATGGCGTAAAGTTTATTTTGGGGTTTTCTTTTGTTTTTTTGAAAAGTTTCACAAATTTATTTTTTGTGACTTGTCTTTCACGTCGGTAATATTTATATTAGAACTGATTTCTTTACGTTATTGTATTTATGAGTACATGTACTTTAAATAATGTCAAGAAAGTTTCTCGAAAACTGAACAGTTTTTTGTTAAAATGTGCTCAAAATTCAGCATTTTCAGAAACGCCCAAACGACATTTTCTCAAAAATGGCTCCAAATTTTTTCTTCAAACTTTTCCAATGGATAGTAGTAATGACACTGTTCATGGCGTAAAGTTTTTTTGGGAGTATTCTTTTTCTTCAAAAATTACACAAATGGAATTTTTTTAATATATCTCACGCCGTTGATATACACATTTCAATGGTTATGTATACATTATTCAATTTGTAAGTGGAAGGTCTTCTAATGACTTTAAGTTATGTTTTTCGAAAACTTAATAGATTCCTGTGAAAAAGAACTTCAAAATTTCCATATAGAATTACGCTAAACGCCATTTTCTTAAAAACGACTGCAAATTTTTCAATGAAAATGGCTATAACTGGCAGCTGGCAAGAGAATGAAGCAAGTCCTTAAAGCCAGTTCACACCAAGGAAATTAGGAAACAACTACGAGAAAGTCTGTGCCATTCTGTAACACCTCTAGTTTTAACTGCAGCTCAGTTTTCCGGGTATCAATGTTCGAGATACCTAATAAGATGTTATCCGTCTAATTTTGCATAGAATTTCCAGAATTGTTGAGAATATTCGGTATATTTGAAGAGGAGCTGCAAAATTCAAGAATTGAAGTTGAAAAATTAATACTGCTTTAGCTTGTATGTTTGATTATCAGGATTCGAAAATATTAATACGTCATAGGTTGCAGTGTTATCACCATTTCAAAAGGGGCCTTGACACTTAATCGACATTAATTCAAACAAATCAATGATCTTCAACTTTGTTTCTTTTGACACTCACATTGCCACGTAATCAGCTACTGATCAATACATAAAATAAATTAATTTAATTGTTAATTATCTTAATTGGGTATGATTTATTTAGTATATAAACATTTAAAGAGTGACAAATTACTCTATTGAAGGAAATCAAAATAACCTATCATCTTCTGTTCAATGAGTGAGCGGGAAGTCAATACACGTCCCGCTGCTTGGGCCTGAGTTTGATCCCTCGCCGATCTATGTGGAATTTATGGTGCAAAAAAAAGAAAGGTCTTGGCAGGTTTTCTTGTGGTTTTTCAGTTTCCCATGCCATTCATTATATCAAATTATGTTGGCGCCCTAAGACGGATCCAGAATGTATTTCGGGGGAAGGGGCGAATTTCAGCTCTGACCATTCATAAATTCTTCTGAGCGATTGTATTCATAATAGTAACACTGTCAAAGGGCCCACATAGCTCAATCAATCAACAAAGAATCACACAGATACATTGACAATTCTCTATAAAGTTTTTAATACTTTCAGTCTTATGCCCAAGCAACTTTGGGGCTACAGTTTTGATCCTAGTGGGTCTGTTTTGATTCTAGTGGTGCTACTGTTTTGATCCTAGTGCAATGCTTGGTCTTTTGTTGTGTAGAGAAACATCTTGTTTCTCCTTGATGTATACAGGAATGTTTTAGTCTACCACTCAAGAAAACACTGAGTATAATTTGTCCTCTGCAGTTTCAATATTATATTTAGTATTTAATTTTTTTTCAATATATAAAAGAGGGTTGTATTCAAATTAATAGTGTGCAAGTTTCATTAAACATCCCTAATAAATATATTTTCCCTGGCTAAGTAAATTTCAAAGTTTTATTTGCCATGAAGTTCAAACATCTATCTCTAATTCATCAATGTACATTAATTCCTCAAAATGCCTCAAAATGGATAGGATTCTGGAATTAACATGGTGTTAAAGGTTCAGGACTGAAAGTGTTAAGATTTGCTTCATATATTCACTTTGTTATTTACAGGTCAATTTTGATTGTTGGAATAGTTATGAGCCTATTACTAAGTGGATGGAGAAAAATAATTATAACCGTTCAGAAGCAGGCTTTATTCGGTTGTGGAAAGAATTTCAGGAGAGATCATATGCTCGTCTAGTTAAAGCCAATGGAGGAAAACAACTTCCTGTTGTTTTGAGGACAAGCCATCTTATCTTAATGGATCAAGTTCATTTAAACCTTGAAAAAGAAAAATACATTATACAAATTTGGACTGAAGGCAATGACGAAATAGTTCCTGAACTCGTTAATCAAGGTTTCAGAGTAATTTTTTCTAATTATGATACTCTACGTTTTGATTGTGGGTAAGTTGCATTTACAAACTTTCTACGTTTACATGAAGTTCTCTCCATTACCTTTAAATGAAAAATTATCAAGAAAACAAATCTGATTAATGTTTTTGAATAAAGGGACTAATTAAGAGGTACTTGTATTTAAAGGTCAATTATATATTTTTTAAAATAATGTAATTTTGTATTTGTTTTTGCAGGTTTGGTGCATGGTTGGGTGCTGGTAACAATTGGTGTTCTCGTTATATTGGTTGGCAGAAAGTGTACGACAACGATCCACTGACTATTCTAAAACAGCAAGGAGTAAATGTAGACAATCCAAAGGCCCAAAAGCTTGTTTTGGGTGCAGAGGCAACACTTTTCACAGAGCAAGCTGATGAAACCTCTCTTGACAGTCGGTTATGGCCTCGGGCTTCCGCATTGGCAGAACGGTTGTGGTCTCGTCCCAGTGAAAACTGGCATGAGGCAGAACATAGAATCCTAGAACAACGAGAGAGACTCGTTAGAGGAGGTATAATGTCAGATATGTTGGAACTTGCGTGGTGTATGCAGAACCAAGGGCTCTGCTATTTTAATGCTACTTTTAGAAAGCTACCCTCGACCGTCGCTTCAGCACGCCTCGAGCCGGCACGAGGGGGTCAGCGGGGCTCTGTTGCCCGGCGGGTGCTGCGAAGAGTTGACGCACCGTTTTCAGCTTATATCAGCACTACAATAAACTTGCTAATATGTTTCCTTCTGCTTGAGGTATCGAAATAAATTCATCACAGGGAACACTTTTCTAAATTTACTGCACATGTTTGGTTAATTTATGTTAGTTTCTTCTTAGAGTTATAAAATTTGAAATTGAAAGCTCATATTAAATTTAAATGATACTTTTCTAGATACAGGAACACATTTCTTCAAAAAATACAAGCATACATACACAATTTTAAGAATTGTATAAAACAGGTTAATTGACTTATATATACGAGGAAAAATAATTGGATAGATACAGGAACACATTTCTTCAAAAAATACAAGCATACATACACAATTTTAAGAATTGTATAAAACAGGTTAATTGACTTATATATACGAGGAAAAATAATTGGATGGTATGGTATCTGTTATGTACGTGAAAAGACACAAGTCAACAATAACAATTTATTGGTTCGACTTTTACAGGCGTGATCCAGCTTACAAGTATCCAAAAGCGTAGTCCGTAGTACAAAGCAGTGGTGTTCCAAAAATCCAGTAGATGTCCAAAAAGTCGCGCACTGTCGTCCAAAAATAGCCGGAGAGAGAAAACCAAATAACGTTGCAGAGTTCGCACTAGGGTCACAGTCACTACTTCACTTCAGGATCGCACTTCACTACTGAGTGCCCCTCCGGCCGGTGCGGCCCGTTAAGAAGCGCTCAGCGTCGCAGATTCGCTTCGGGCCTGCAGATCTGCTCGCCGGCCGCTCACTTCTCATTGGGCGGTCTTCGCGCCGGTTCGTGGCCCTGCTGCCTTCCGTAGCCGGCGTCCCGCGCTGCCGAATTGGCGCGCGATATGACTTCTCGTATATCGCCGCAACAGTATCCTACCTCAACTAATGAGTTTCAGACACCAGTTTGCGTCACAATGTTAACGGGAATTTTAAATGCAGACAGATACGGAAACAATCACCTCGTTACAAGACATTGAAACATTTATGAAGCATTTCTTCTAAATATGGCTTCTTGTACATCTTCATTGCGTTATTTTTGGTTGGTTACAGTTGAAAAGTGACATTTTGTACCACTTTCAAAATGTTTCTCAACACTACTCGCTCTCCATACAACATGGTGGCAGCCGTCTGGCCTGTTCAAACGAAGTGCCCATGCTGTGGTCACGTGGTTCGTGACGCAAACTGGTGATGTGCAGAACGAGCAAAAATCGGCGTGTTTGTTTGGTTTGTGTTGTGCACGTGGTTAATACAAGCTAGTTTCCTCTAGTTCGGCTTTTCTTGTACCATAATGCCAAGAATAAACCTCTTCGGCAAAGGAAAATATCAGAAGCGAAAAATAAATTCCACTAATGCCAGTAGTGTGTATAATATTTTTCATATTGTCGATGATACATGTCCTGAGTGTGTGACAACTTCACTCACGCTTCGAAAAAAAGCTGATGTTATGTGAAGTAACCGATAACAATGTCAATATGAATGAACCTAGGTCTAGTGGATATTAGTGTATTATCAAATATTGTGACGTGTAGATGTGTTTTTGTAAATTGCATTGAAATAGTTGAAAGACAGGCAAGTAGAAGAGGCATAGCTACTGAAATAGAACTAAAATGTATGGAGTGTGAAGAAAAAAACTTAGGTATGAAAAGACAATTTATGATTGACTAATATTGTGAGAAGCATAGGAAAAGAAAAGAAGCTCCAAAATTAAGTTCATATACAAATATATTGCGTTTTGAATTTGTGGCGACAAAATCACCGAAAGATGATGTGAAGGAAGCTGTCAACATCAATAACAGTACAGATTTAACTGCATTCGATGCTTCCTAGCAGAAACATGAGCATACATAACTGAATTGTGTTGTGTCAGCCATTGGCATAGATTTGATATGCGCCTCGCAAGAATCGACTGCCACGTAGGAGTAAGTATCATGATCGAGGAAAAGGATTGATTATTTTTTTAAACGACCAATAACTTCCATTGTACAAAATTTAATTTATAAACGAAATTTAAATGTATAAATATGTTAATTTGGTTTGTGTACGCTTCAAAACTCACAAAGTTCTGCACTGCTACAGCTCAAATTTTGATACAATATACAATCCGCTTCAAAGATTGCTTTTATCTATTTCTCAGTAATATACCCACGACTGCGAGAAAACACTTTTTTAACAGTCAGCTATGTACTAGCAACCGCGCCATCTGATAGAAACGAGGGGAACACTCTCCATACTAGCTAACGACAACCGTATATACACGTGAAACATAACCTGTTCTCAATTACAGTGTTTATTAACAAAAAAGTATCCACAAGATTATTTACAATCTGAATTCAATATTCACCTTAATCGAGGTACTTTTGTGTGTACTTGTGAGTTTTTAGATCGAAAGCTTTTGACATTATTAACCATAACATCTTGCTCTCAAAATTACCTTCATATGGAATTCGTGGTATTGCCCTAGACTGGATAACCTCGTACTCATCGATCTCAAAGAGTCGAAATGCCGTACTGGCACGAAAGGACATTATTTACTTATCTTTCCAATTCTTTGCCAATTGAACGAGGGATCCCACAAGGTTCGATCTTAGGTCCTATTCTCTTTCTGTTGTACGTAAACGATATGCCCTCATCTATTTTAAAATGGAAGAACATTTCTGTTTTTGGGTGACATGAACGTTCTTTGCAAAAAAGAAACAATAAATAGTAAAATTTCAGAAGTTTCAAATTAGTTTTGTAATAGCAAATTAATAGTTAACCAAGGAAAAACGGTTTCAATGCATTTTAGCATTTCAAATCAGTAATCGTATGCTCCATTAAAAATAAACAATATGGAATTAGCAGATGTTAAGGTATCAACATTTACAGGTATCTCACTTCAGAAAAGCATCAAATGGAATGTTCATATAACAGAATTAAACACTAAATTAAGTTCATAATGTTACGCATTCAGAATTCATTCAAATTTTGTCAGCCTTCGTGCAGCTCGTGTATATTTTGCAAATATAACATCCCGCCGGAGTAATGGCATTATGTTCTGGGGAAGCTCATCATTTAGTACACAGACATTTAGATTGCAAAAGAGAATCATGTGAATTATGAAAAAATCCCACCCACGTGATCCCTGCAAGCCTCTTTTCATTGAGCTTGGAATCTTATCATTGTCTTGCCTATTTATTTACGAATCTGTAGTATTTGTCAAAACTGACTTACTTCTCGGTGGGAACATTTTTCATGTAATAGGTACTGATATTTATAATTACAACTCACATCCTATAAATCATGTTCATCAAGTGTCCGTACCAACAGGGCACTACAAGAAATCCACATGCAATTCATGTTCGTTACTTTACAACTCATTGCCAGATGACATTAAACATTTAAAGTCGGTTCACAAATTTAAGTTAAAAGTAAAATATTTTTTGCTGCATAACTGTTTCTATAAATTAGAGACTTTTGTGATCATCAAAACAATGTTTATTTTAACGAGACAATGATATATAGTGAATTTGTTTACATTTGTATTGTATAATTTAAAAAAGACTTATTATGCCTGTAACAAGCAATGTAGTTAGTTTCCGGCTCAATAACCCCTATCTCGATCGGGTTTTTATCCAGTTTCCCTGCTCCATTGAGCAAATGCTGAGAGGGCCCCTTGATTTGCTTCTGGATGTAAATGTAGCTTCACTATGCGCATGTTTTGTTGAGCTCTTCTTTTGCTTGTAGTGGTAGTAGAGCTTGGGATGAGTTTCTAGTTTGTTGTGTTGTGTACAGAAAAATCAAATCTGCAGTTCGTTTACCGTTACAAATAAGTTTTCTATAACTCGGGAACGAAAATATCTAGTTTTTAAAATGTTAATCTCGCGCCTTTTTAAATATTATTATTATTAATTAAATTTTTTCATCCTTCAACTATTAATAGTTAAATTGTTGGGAAGGCATTCTGAAACTCTAGAAAGCGTGCGGAGATGATTTTCTCTCCCATACTGCACATACAGTTTTTGACTGTTTTTGACTAAATAAATAAAATAAAACTTGCATTTATTAAGTAGGCGAATCGTGATATTTCTTTTAATGTCTCACTCTTCCTTCCTTGATACCGAAAACTCTATTGCCGGCAAAACGTCCGTCTTTCCGTCCGGTCGTCCGTCTGTGCGTCCGTCCGTCCGTCCGTTTGTCCGGCTTGACTTAATATCCGTGTAAAGCCGACGTCAATCGCGCTGGAACAGAGGTTAATTAATTTCTAATTAAAAAAGTTACATTAGATAAAGACAAAGAATTACGATAAATTATATTGTGAAACTCATATCACACACAATATTATTCGTGAGAGCTCTATCGGATTGAGTAACGATATTGAATTACAAAGTCAAAATGGGATTCAAAGATAATGCCATATATTTGCACTCGTTTAAATATGAGTTATATAAATTGTCGTAAAAATGAGTGCACTAAGATTGCAGATAACGCTTCAGTGTTCCGCTTTCACATTGGATGTTAATGAACAGATCTTGAACTGATTTTACTTAGTGAAATAATGCGATCAAGCCCTTGAATAATACAATACTCGCTCGCTAAGAAGTAACACAATCATTCCCAATCCAAAACTAATACTCGGTAAAACGGAGTAATTTTCAATAAAGTTGTTACGGTACACCCCAGTGATATCACCGAAATCTTCAAGTGAAACAATTAAATCAAAATAACGAAATATTTCATTTTATGAAATAAATATTTTATGAGGATGATAATATTAGTGTTGCTACAGAATTGAACAGACTGATATTAGTTCGTTTTCTATCACTAAGCTACCTATCTGCACCTGAAATATATCATTTCACATTTTCTCAACTATTTATACATTATTGCATTTCTGAGTAAAGAGGGTTTAAATGATGTCTGTTTCTCGAAAACTTAATTTTTTCCATAAAATTAAACCCAAAATTGCGCATTTTCAGAAACGTTGAAACGCCACTTTCACGAAAACGCCTATTTTTTTTCATTTCGTAGCAAAACATTTTTCTGTATGAATAGTGCTAAATGCACTTAACAACAAGCCGACATAGGTGACACTTCGATGTATTCTTTCGTTTCTTCAAAGAATTCACAAATGTATTTCTTTAATATATATCTCATGTTGATATTTACATTACATTAAATTCCTGAGTACAATTGCTTTGAATAATTTCTCGTGGTCTCGAAATATGGAAAGATTTGAATGAAAGTGAGCTTCTTATTTGGAACTTTCATGTACACTCAAACATTTATCTTTTACACATAAACATCAATTTTTTAACCGTCTCTTAATAAATACATCGGAAAAGTAGAGTTAAAGAAGAGGAAACTGATTCTTACCTTTATATTTTCTCTAAGTACATTTCTCTAAGTACATACTTCTCTAATTTTCTCTAAGTTTCTCTTTCTCTAAGTAAATGTACCTCCCCCCCCAGTGTCTATTCAGCGGGTCATCCTCTGAAACCATTTTTTAAATGCTGCACGTCATTCGGAAGCTGTTAGAAATTATTCGTGGACTGGTACTGCTAATTCTGGAGTGTCAAACCAGCATCCTCTGATCGTTTCTTTAGCTTTTGGAAATAAAAAGAAGTCGTAGGGATCCAGGTCTAGAATGTAGGGGAGATACTGTAGAAACCTGACATGATTCTCTGATAAAATATCTTTTTTTGAGCTGTGAGAGCTGGCGCATTATCATGGCACAAAAGCAGACAAGGCACACCTCCCTTTGGTCGACTCTTCTGAATGCTCTCGAAGACTTTTGTGAGACAAACAGCTGTATACCAGTGTGCGGTCACTGTCCTTTGGTCCTTAAGTGCAACAGTTGTTACATGACCACTGGCTGAAAAGAAGCAATAAACTATTTTGTTTCCACTGCTCCGCGATCTCTTGGTCTTTGTTTGTTTTGATTATAGTGCTCTCTCGTCAGGGAATAAAATATGGGTTTTGACTCCACCTGTTAGAGGAAGACATTTACTACGTATAGAAGAAGACTTACACACATTTTCTTTGCCAGAGTCAGACAATAAATATTTTTCTGTCGAAAAATGCCTATTTCCGTTGCGCGATTACAATATTTTCTCTTTACTACTCACGTGGTAAAGCGGAAAAGTAAAATCACTAGCGGGAATGCGCTGCATTCCAAAACTTTTCTTCACTTATAAGACATTGATTAAGATAAAATGGATTACTTAGAATACTACCAACATGTTTACTTCATGTTTCATCCATCCAAGCACTAACATCACTTATTCTGGCGGGACTGATATACTTGTATTTAAGAACTGTTTGGAAAATGTAACTATTGAAATACAGCATTGAAAAATACATAGAATAGCGAAATAAGTCTCTGACATTAGTAATACATTGAATAGTGAAATAAGTCTCTGACATTAGTAATGGTATATGCCAGACCAGAAATTTTTTTATACTTTTGCGAGTTTAAAAATTTCTATTTTAATTAATATATCTTAAAGAATTATTTAAATACAAACGACTGTACACATCTGTAGTATAACAATGTACACTAGCTATTTTCCCATGAGTCCAATAAGAACTAAGAAATGCAATAAGTATATAAAGTAATTCGAACATATCATAACTCAGAGGTAGATGAAACATTAAATATAGTTTCAAAGTTGCAATATCAAACAATCATATCATTTGCAATTATAATTTCTCTAACATCAATGCTCATAAATATAATATGCGCTGAATACAATTCGTTGCACGTTGCTTGGCTTGGAGGAATATGGGAACAAAAGCTCCCATCGCGGTTTCCTTTCTCTGTTGGGTTCAGTCAAATCGGAAACCCGTTTGACCTTTGTACCGATTTCAGCCATTGCTGTTTCTTCGAAAACACTTCATGTTTGTGAATTTATTAATCTAAATGCGCCTTACAATTGTTTGCACTTAAAAACTTTCAGAGCAAATGATTGTAAACAACAAGCAAAACAAAAGCAAGTTTAATTTTATATGTTGTAACTAGTGTACCCATGCGAGAACTTTCGCATGATAAACTTCATCTTCTCTATCCTTCCATTTCCATATTATGAGGAAAAGTTGTTAACAAAATTTATTTATATGTTTAAAATGTATAAAGGTAACTTTCAACATACTTATAGAATATCAAATAAAAATAACAAAAAATAAAATTGATGTTTACAAAATTTTTAAATAAAGAATTATTCAGTGTTATTCACACTTTTCGTGGAATAATTCACAGCAATTCCTTAAAAAAACATTTGAAGTGATTAGATAACCTTGCTTGACAGTTAGCTTTTCGCTTTCCTGGACAGGTCACAAAATATTAGAAAGGCTTTTTTACTCTTACGTATCTACATAAAGTTGCCCATGAGAAAATAAGGATCAGGTAAGTAGAACCCACTCTTTGGAATATTATTTAACAGAGAGATACGCACGTGCAATTCAATCGTCTCAAATATCAGTAATTAGTTTTATTTCACATAGAATTGCAGATTCTGTACGTCTGTGAACATGCGTAGTAGCGAGAAGCGCCGGACCAACAAAATGTAATATCCGTAGAATGTGCAGAAGGTCGTAAGGTCTATAGATGACGGTGCGAGGAACGTGTGTTTAAGACCACTGGCCTCAAAATTCCACATTTTAAGGCCCTCTAACGCTTTGTTTAGGAGTTATTAGGTTAAAACTTAAATACGTTTTAACAATGCTACCCGAGTGTTGCGGATTGCGTTTGGCGTGAATATTAAGATCCTTCTTTCTCAACAAATTCTTCATATTTTAAAGTCAAAGTGCAATTCTTCACATCTCCGTGAAATTCTCTTTCTTTAGAGACCTCATTTATAAACATTGGTTGCGTGTGAGATCCGCAGAACTCATCGACACGATTTATATAATATAGGAGGGGAATTTATATGATATAAACAATAAAACATAAGATGAAGAATCAGCATTTGGACTATCGTATGCTGTGCCAACTATATTTCCACCTTTGGTATTTAAGAAAGAATTGATATAATTTCCATCTAACTGTAATGAAACTGTAATGTTTTTAATTTCTCCTTAGTACACTTCAAAATAATCATATCCGCGTTCTGTTATTGTTCGTAGTTGTGGAGAGAGATCATATCCCGATTTACTCAAAACTTTGAAAGCATGAAGGGGAGCCGGAAAAAAATACTACACTCAAATCAGCACTGTATCTGTAACACTGTTGTTCAATGATTAATAAATCGATCTGTTAAACAATAAATTTAACCGGCCATTACTCGCACATATATTTGTAACGCGAGATTTTATCTAACGACTGCGTATGTTGTATTTATTATTTTATTATAAATCAAATTCGTGCATTAATATTCAGAGATATTTGTTACTGAGTTCTATGACTTGTATAGAAGTAATAATGCATAAAGATGATATGCAGGTTCATAATTTTTATTTATATTAAGCATTCGAATAAAAATCACAGTCATGAAATGAAGTTTTATACAAAGCAAATCTATTTTAAAAAGGCAAATCATACAATTAATGCAAAACAATATAATTTCACTACATTGAAACATACAGGGACATTCATGAACTAAATGTCCCTGTATGTATGTATGTATGTATGTATGTATGTATGTATGTCTGTATGTCCCTGTATCTTCCTCAGAACTACATTCATTACATACAAAAAGACTTTCTTGTGTGTTCTTTTCAGAGGCGTTTGAAGCAAATATTAGACACTGGTTTTCTGATCTTCATCCAAGCATCCGTCCAGTTTCCCTGATCCTTTGAGTAAATGCTGAGATGGCCTCTTGTTTTGCTTCTGGACATAAATGTAACTTCATTATCTGTGCACGTCTTCTAGATTCAGCGGGAAATATAGTTATTCAAATGATCGTTCTCCATGTGGTCGTTGAAGGAAGTATTATTCCTTCGAAGGACATGATAAGCGATAAGAGCCCAAATTTATGCTGTTTTACCCTCAAAAATAGATTTGATTACATTGGAGCGGGTATTTTGTTAACAATCCTTGCAAAAAACGTAAGGGTCGTATTTATGAAGCTCTGCCAGTAGCGCTCTTAGGGGCCTGCCATCTGGGCGCTTGCTAGGAGCTCAAGGGGCGACTGGAATTGGCTGGGGGCCGTTCATAAATCGCAAAATCGAACACTGGCAGCCTGCTAGGTCTGGCAGAGGTTTATAAATACGGCCCTAATTTTCTTTCTGCATTCAAAATTCAAGTAGTATATGGCTTAGAGTAGGGATCACAGAATTTTTAAAACGTGCACAGAATTCGCTTCTCCCCATAGCTCGTCACACACAGTTTTAACTGTTTTTGACGTAAAATAAATACAAATATATAAATTCAAGGCACAAAAGAGAGTGAATAACTGTGAGACACGAAAAATAGAGGAGTGGATGTGATAATCGTATCGAAGTATAATGCGAATAGTGCGTGAGAAAATATCTAACATGCCTCGCCGCAATAATCAGCGCTCTCTCATATTGTTTCCCTTCGGAGAACTGATAAGAACGACGAACGGATGCAGAGTTGAATCGTGGGGGAAGGCATTACTCCAGCATTATCTCTGTGTGTTTAAAGATGTCAATTGAAATGATGTTAATTCATGTCAAAGTTGAAATAAATTCAGAATTGTTAGATTTTTTCTAACTTACTAAACGGTGGGAACTTATTTTCATGTAATACTGATAATTATAGTTACAACACTCGACGTAGAAATCATGTACATCATGTGTCAGTATTAACAGCTCACTACAAGAAATCCACATACAATACATGTACTACGTTACTTTACAACGCATTGCCAGAGGAAATTAAACAATTAAAATTGGTACACAAATTTAAGTTAAAAGTGAAATCTTTTTTGCTGCAAAACTGTTTCTATACAGATAGAGACTATACTGATCGTCAAAAAGAAAAATAATGTTTACTTTAAGAAAACAATCATATAGTACAATGAATTAGTTTACATTTGCATTGTCTAGTTTTTAAAAAAGACTTAAATGCCTGTAACAAGTAATGTACTTCAACTTCTGGGTCAATAACTCCCATCTCGATCGGGTTTTTGTCCAGTTTCCCTGATCCATTGAGCAAATGCTGAGATAGCCCCTTGATTTTCTTCTGGACGTAGATGTAGCTTCACTATGCGCACGTTTTGTTGAACTTTCCTTTTGCTTGTAATGGTAGTAGAGCGTAGGGTGAGTTTCTATTTTGTTAACAATACAGAAAAATCAAATTGTTCGTTCCTTTACCGTTAAAAATAAGTTTTCTATAATTTGGCAACGAAAATATCTAGTTTTTGAAATGTTAATCTCTCGCTTTTTTAAATTTATTATTATTACTACTATTATTTTTCATCTTTCAACTATTAATAGTTAAATTGTGGGGAAGGGATTCTGAAACTCAAGAAAGCGTGCGCAGATGATTTTCTCCCCCTTACGTCACATACAGTTTTTGACTAAATAAATAAATAAATAAACAGCGCGAGTAACGGCGGGCTAATTTGCTTGCACATATCATCTAGATATTTTACTAACCTCCTCAAAATAGCATTTGCAGCACAGCATGTACTACGAGAATAGTCCTCCTAGTTATCTTGTAAATGTGTCAACTTTTATTTATTTATTTATTTATTTTACGTCAAAAAACAGTTAAAAAACTGCGTATGACGGGCTATGGGGAAAAGTGAATTGTGTGCACATTTTCAAAATTCTGTGATCCCTACACTAAATCATATACTACTTAAGTTTTGAATTTTGAAAGGGAGAAAAAAAACAAAAAAACTCCCATGTAATAAAATCTATTTTCAAGGATAAATAAGCAATAAATTTTGAATTTTGAAAGGGAGAAAAAAAACTCCCATGTAATAAAACTTTAACTTGAAATTACTAATCACTCTAGGGAATGTATTATTTCCTAGTCTTTTCAATGCAAATCATGACTGAGCGCGCTGACTTAAAAATTTGACCGAATCGCTGCTGACAACGAAAATACTGGCACAGGTCAAACACAAGCCAAACCTAACAAGACAGTATTCTCTCATTACTGTACACAATCGTACATTCTTTGACAATATTGTTTATTTCTTCTTTTTGACGAAGAACATCAAAATATGTATGAGTTCTCTTTCCATCATATTTTGACTTAGTTTCGAAGCTCTCTGTTATTGCTATTGCCCCTCGCAATTTTTCTTGAGCCTTCTGCCTTTTCTTTTGGATATACACGCAGAACATCCTGACAATTTCATGAAGATGGCTCCTTTCTTGAGTCTCGGTCGTACCAAACTACCCCCTAGAAACTACCCCCTAGTTCGTGACTTTTCTTCATAGCATAAGGATTGCAGGGAATTTTCTTTTTATCAAAATGAAGTGCATCCACCTTCAAAGAAGTAAGAGAAGTAGATAAACAAGGTATAGTAATTATATTTTTAAAATGTTAGGTCTTTAAAATTATCCACACTAGAAAAAATAAACAACATTGTGGAAGAAAAATAGGCCCCCACTTTCATCAAATTTCAGTTTTTAATTCATGTTTTCAAAAATATTAATTTCCCCTCTTGAAAGGTCTTGTCTACCATTGATGTTTCCAAGAGTAGAGGACAATAGTACGATAGTGCGGCAAATATGTCCGGTGGTTATAAGGGGATGCAAAGTAATATTTCAGAAAAATCCCATATGCGTTAAATACACACACACCATGTGCAATACATTCATCGAATCTTGTCGTAGCGCAGTCGACTGTTGTTTGGAGGCTGTCAATTTTTTTTCATTATTGGAAACACTGTATGCTTTTTTTCTGCTTCAACCATAGACTAAAGAGGTATAGACGGCTCACTGCGGGCAGCCGAGAGGGTACCCAGAAATGGTGTCCCATTCAGAGATGGCGCCACCGTCGAATTTTTAGTTCCGCAGAAAGTGGTGTCCGAGTAGAGTGCGCACAGGTCGCCCATTTGCCCCCACTACCGATTTCTCCCCTCCAGTACCCTGTGGCGGCATTTTCAAATCATTGAAACTGTTACTGTCGCAAGATCTTTCTACGGCATTTACAGCTAGGGAGCACATGATGGGGTGTTGCCCTACGCATAAGCACGCGGGACCTACCCCTTCACTGAACCAATTAACTGCATTCCAAAATGACGTGATCCTGTGACCATATTTATTATAATCATGCAAGCACTTCTCTAATTCATTCATTGCAAGTTTGTAAATACAAAATTATTTATCATATAGTGGTGAAGAGTTCAGCGTTGCTCAAGCATTTATTAAGCAGATTCATCTATTAGATAGGAGAAAGAATGGATTCGACTATAGCTTATAATTCTAGAAATACAATTGAGGCCAAAGCTCTTTATTTTGGCAGAAAGCTTTTTCGGTCGCATTGCGGCCATCTTCAGTGCTACAAAAATAATAACAGTATATCTAAATTGAAAAATAAAAGTTTATCTACTACAGAATATTATTATGCATTCAATACAATTAGAATTTAAGCAAAATAGAAAAATTGGAATATAAAACGTGAAAATAGAAACATAATTTTGAATAAAGAATACATGAAATAACAAATGTACAATGTAACATAATTGTTAAAGAAGCTATAAAGTGCGATAACTGTTAAAAGAAGAAAGTTTTTTGGAATGACATCAATATTATTCTAAAGTACAGTGAAAATGAAACAATGTAGAAAATAAATAAATTCAGATGAGCAAACTGACATATGGATTCTGACGCGGCTAGGAGCCTCGGATCAGGCAACACATCGAAGGTCAAGGGCATTGCACGCTATTTAAAAGAAAGTTCTGGAGAGGGGAGAACGCGGGGTTTTTCTAAGAAACAGCCATAAGGGAGGCCCGGCCGGGTGGTGGAAAAGAGGCGGGCGGAGGGGTTAATGTGCCTGGCATGCCAGCTTCCGGAGGGGTGAGACAGAAGGAATTTGTTCATTCAAAATAGTGTGCTGGAGATTGTGTAATAAATTATGTGTATGCTTCCGATGTAAGTCTGTCAGTGTACCTGTTTTCAATTTCCAAAATTTTGACTTCACTGTCTGCATTAAATGAGTGTTCTTGTTCCAAAAGGTGGCTGGCAAAGTGTGATTGTGCTTTGTGTGAAAGAGCTTGTACATGTTCTTTGATTCTTTGTTTAAAAGATCTTCCATTCTGGCCAATAATTGCGCATTACAACTGCCACAGGAAATGGAGTGTACCACCACTGCCACAAGAAATGGAGTCTAGTAGTACAAAAGTTCGGTAAACAAACGCTTTTTTTACAAACACACACTTTTAAAAAACTTTTCTGATGCAGGATACCGCAACGAGATACTCACCTAGAAGAACGTGTTTATATATCCTCAATCTTCCGCATTCAGTTCCGAAAGTTTGCATTATTTACAAGATACCAGTTATAAATCATTATGAACACTCTTTATTAGTACAAAATCCCGTGAATTAAACGCTTCGTTATTTTCATATAGGGAGGGCACCGGGAAGTACCGACAAGAAAAGTCGAAACATTAAACAAGAACACAAAGTAAAATCGCCGGATATAAACTCAATTTTCAAAATATGATAAATTTACAATAGTTTCATGACTATCGATATTGCGAACAGTGTTCCTGATATCCGGAAATATTCAAAGTATCGTTCTCCATGTGCTTACAGCAGGAAGTCTTCCAAGATTTCATCACGAAGAGGGATAACAGTGAAAATGTGTAGCTGATTTGCCTTTGCAAATAGTTTTTTATTACACTGGAGTGAATTTTATGATTAATTCTAGTCAAAAATGCACGTTTATTTGTATGCAAAATTCAAGTTCTATATGGCTTAGGATAGGTATCCCAGAATTTCAAAACGCACACACATACACTATCCCCATAGCATGACACAGTTTTTTAACGTTAAATAAACAAAATATATAAATAAATAAAATTAGTTAATTGATTTGGTCTGTAACAATGTAATAAATGTTTGCACCGACATCAACAAGTAGCACAAACAGCATTTTCTGTGTGTGTGTGTGTGTGTGTGTGTGTGTGTGTGTGTGTGTGAGGGGAGGTATATTGTGCAGCCGACTTGATGTTTTCTTACAAAAACTTTCTATTGGAAAAATTTTTCAATTGGAATATTGAACGACTTTCGTTTCTATAGAAAATGAGTAAAAACTGTTATTACGATTAATGGCATATCTAGCCGATTACGTATTCAGAAGGGAGTAAGCTCCATGAGGGGTACCTCCCCCTCCCTTCGGTGCGATATTGGCTTGAACAAAAAATATTTCGATTATTTAACCACTTCTGGTACAATTCTTCTTTACATCTAAGGAAAAAATCTTTGTCTTTTGAAAACAAGCCAGAGACTTTGCCAGTGCCGCTTGTCCTGAGCGGCGATCACACTGAAAACCCATTCGTAGCTGAGTAGAGTAGTCCAGTCAAATGGTGCTTTAGAGGTGTTTTGAAGCAGTTGGATGCTACGTAAGTTATAATGTGTACATCATTTTGTAATTCTTTGTTCGTTTCTGGCATTGGAACTTTTGTTATACGTTTGTTGTTTTCAAATTTTTAATACAAACTAGTGAAAACCCGTCAAAATTTGACGGTGAGATCTGAGATAAATGTAAAATACTGTGACCAGACTAATGTTCACAATACGTTGCATTGTTTGGATCTTCAGGGTATAACGAAGATATTCTGTGATGAGTTCCCAAAATTTTGAACACGTATGGCCCATGGGCAGGTGGCAATGCAATATCGGTGCCAAATTGCACAAAAGAAAGAGCACTATTATACTGACGGATATTATTTCTAAAGTTTTTTGATGTGTCATCATGTCCTATATACAATTTTTATTTCTTCTGGCATATCGCCTGAAGGTAACTTATTTTCCCATTTAAGCAACACAGAGTAAATCGTTTGCAGAATTTTCTCACATGCGAAGTGCAAAGCAGAACAAAACTGACATTTCATAGGCAACGACCCAGCAGAAAACGAAATGACCTCACTATCACGACACTTACGCTGACTTTCTCTTTCCCTGCGTCCAGTTAATGTACGTTTGCGTCTTTTGGGACGCGTGGGCAACGATTCGGAATTCGACATAACCAGCGAACAACTTCACTACTTCAGTACAACCGAGCAAAACACACTGTCCAAATGTTCTCAACAAAATTCACCACAAAAGCAAATACATGCAAACTGTCAACGCCACAATGCAATAATTACACTGAAACAAAACCTTGATGAATTGTAAACAAATCTCAACAATCAAAACAAAACATCAAACAGCGCCACCATGAAGTGGCGCTGTCGACTCATATATCGACTCATATATATCGATTTTGAAACAGCCACCCTTTGGAAGAAAACAATTGACTATTGATAAGCGTACTATTAAAGAAATATTTAATTAATTAATTTACACACTAAATGTTGGTGAATCAACACAAACAATATCTGATAACACATCTAGGGATCACATTCTTTCATTTAAAGGAAAAAATACTACAATCGGTTCAGTAGAAGCTCTAAACGAAGCCATGGCAAAATACCTTATTTTTTTAATATATAGATGTTGTTTTCATATGAGGACTGGTGAATTGTTTCTAGTGCAGACAGTAGGGCGTACTTCTCGGCTATAACAGAGCTACAGTATTTGTGTACTTGGTATTTAATAAGCTTACCAGGGGTTCGAACGATTGATTCGGTTGACTGATCGTCTTTATCACAACTTAGATAAAAGTGACTGTAATTTTGGTGGTCGTTATATAGTTTTTCTATTCTTTTATCCCATTCTCCGTTATTTATGGGACTGTTATATTGCGCATACCATGAAGATTCTAGCGGGATACAAGGTATTGTCCAAAGTGGAAAAGTTGAGTGCTTTTGTCAGCTCCCAAATTGTTGTTGGAGAGGTATTTAAGGATATTAAGTATTTTCTTGCAATCAGCCACAATGTTCTGTAAATGCGTCATGTTAATATGGAGTCGAACTGAAATCCTAGTACCTTCATGGTGTTAACAAATCTCAGAGGCTGTGAGCCAAATTGTAGTTTAGGTGTTAGAGATTCATTTGATTTAGCAAAGATCATACATTCAGGATTTTTGACAGAGAATTTGCAGCTGAATCTTGAAGACCACTCTAATACTTTATTCAAAACGTTTAGCATAATCATTTGGGTCGATGAAAGAAGTTTGTCTTTGCACAAAATTGTGACGTCTGCGTACTTTCTGGATATGGCTGGGGGTAGAATATCTTTGTCTAAATAATTAATCAGTAGTAAAAACAAGGTAACCCTTAATACAGATCCCTGAGGCATGCCATATTCCAAAACCTTCCTTCTTGAAAGTACACCGTTTATTCTAACGTTAATTTTACATTCGTGGGTAAAGTTCTTGATGATGTCAAATATATTTCTTTTAACCCCTATCGTTTGTAGCGTATTCAGAATTCGTCTGATCCAAACCATATTGAACGCTTTCTCAATATCCACATTAATTGCAATTATATGTTGTTTGTCCTTTATTGATTGTCTTCTTGAAGTCTTTTATTGATTATCTTATCTAATATTTTGCAGATATTGCAGTAAGTGAAATAGGCCTATAACTGTCAGATTTGTATGCTTCTTTCCCAGGGTGGGAACAACAATAGCTACTTTACAGATCTTGCGAAAGGCCTTTCTTTCCCATACGACGTTGTATAACTTAAGTAATATTTCTTTACCAAGAGAGGGAAGGTTTTGGATAAAATGTTTTGGATATTATCTGGACCGGGAGATGAGTTGGAGTTGAGAATATCTTGGAGTTCATTCATGGATATAAGGTCATTGATGTCGTTTGGTGTACGTTTATCTTCATATTCATCCAGTAAATCTTTTTTTTTCGGCATTTGTATATAGTTGAGAAGCTTCAGAGAAATTCAGGTTACTGGAGTTCCTAGCAAATGAGTTAGCTATGTTATTGGCAATTTCTTCAGGTTGTGATAATATTGTATTGTCAGCTTCTATAAAGTGTATTCGGTTGTATCTTTTATTATTCTGGATTGAGTTAATTTTTCTCCATGACCCTCCATCCCACAGTTGAGTGAACTGATGGATGACACAAATTTCTTCCAAGAGTTTGCTTTACTATCTTTGATAATTCTTCTGGTGAGTGCTCTTGTTTTTTTATATTCGATTTTTTTGCATCCTTGTTTTGTTTCTTGTATCTGTTAAATGCACGGTTGGATTTATTAATGGCTTCTTAATTTATTATTAATTAATAGCAATCGTCATTCCACCATGGCACTGGCTTATGTTTGTGGGATGGTGTGTACATTAAAATTAATTAATTTGCTGCTTGTTTAATTATATCTGAGAAGTTTGTAACTGTGGCATCCACATTCTCATTCACGGGGATTGAAGTCAAAATCATCAAGGGCCTTATTGATTGTATCACTATATTTTTTCCAGTTAGCTTAGCTAAATTTCCATTTTTGGATCCCGTAAGTGTTACTATCCACATATGAAGAATCAACTTTAGTGAATACTTGAAAGTGGTCTGTGGAGTCTTCTCCGCTCACCAGCTTCATTTGTGAGCCAGATTAGTTGAGCTGAGAGTGAGATCGATAATACTAAAGTTACTACTACTTATATACTACTTATATTTATATGGGTAGGTTGCCCATTATTTAACAAGATCATGTTAGTATCCTCAATAACTGATTCTATCTTCATTCCTCTTGAGTCATTAAAACAGGATCCCCATAATTTGTTATGAGTTTTAGTCACTCAACAATAAGAACGGTTTAGAAAGTTGTTTTATAATATATATCTCTATGGATTCAAATGCATAACTGTTAGGAATATAAATATTATCGATGCAAATGTTAATTGGGAATAATATTTGAATAACAACTACCTCCAAATCAGAGCTGATGTGTAATTCGGTGGCAGAGAAGTTTTCTTTGACAATTGTAGCCACTCCACCAGATGCATGATGACTATCTGTTCTATTTTTATTGAAATATTTGACACCTTTAATTGTTCCTTTATTGTTGAGTTTGAAATTAGTTTCCTGTATACGTATCACTTCTGGGAGATATGTAATTGTATTCTTTCATATCTAGTATGAAATCCATTTACATTCCATTGAAGCACCAACATGCTTGTAATGAGTTGTTTAAAAATTAATCAGATGAAGTGTGCTCTGTGTCTTTCTATGAATAAGAATCTTCCTTTAATTTCTTCAAATGCTGTATACTTTCAAGTCTTGAATAAAAACCATTGACATTCCATTAGAAAATGTTCATTAGTTGGAGCTGATGACTGCACTGCAGTCTGATTCAATACTTGATTCTTCAGGAGTTGGCAGCACAGTTTTTATTTTTTGAATGTCTGGTAAATCTTCCTTTTTATGTTTTATTTGGAAGGTGTTTGTACAGATTACCCATGATTTGAATGAGGGCTGGTAGGTCAGATGAGTAATCTTTGGCTATGAGGATGGGGCCAGCAGCATTAAAGGAATTTTCTAGGAAGGATATAAATTGGTGGTAGGTAAGAGAAAATTTATTTTGATTATCTTCAATAATTGATTTAAGAGGAAATATTAGTTCCTCTACAGATCTATTGTTAGTTATTTCTATTTTTATCAGGTTCATTTATTTTTTCTTCTTAGGTTGTTTTAGGGTTTCTTCTGTATTTGCTTTGCTTGTGATACTTAAAGATTCAGGAACATGGGAAGAATCAATATTGGGGGCCTCTTTTGTTTAATTTAGATACACAAATATTGTCATTAGCAGATTCCTGTTGATTAATAGGTTTTAATTGATTATCGGTTGAGGGGGTTAGCTTGGGGGCTTTTTTATTGAAGTTAGGGACTGTTATGTTATTAATTAAGAGAACAGGAGTCGGTGAATTCTGTTGACTGGTAGTAGATACAGATTGATTTTCAGTTTCAGAGGAATCAATTTGGAGGACTTTTTGTGGAGGTCAGGGAAATTCTTGTTGTCATTAATTGGGGGCTTCATAATTGTAGAGTTCTGTGCACTGATAGTAGGTGCAGCTTGATTTTTATTTGCTGGGAAGTCACTGTTTTGAGGAGAGGGACATTGGTTAGCAATGTAGCCTTCTTGCTTGCATAGGAAACATACATCATTATCAGTGAAGAAGTAGAAACAGTACGTAGTATCTTCATGGCACACTAGAGCAGAATCCGGTAACTTGTCAATATCATCAGAATCAATATGAATCGGCCTCCTAAAGCTCAGAATATGAGAGAAGCTAGGTTCATAGATCCCAGCTCTGATAAACGATATCTTAGTGGAAGGTTTAATTCTATTTGTATTTAATATGCTCAGGATTAGTTCGTTAGGTATAACAGGACACACATTAGAAATAATAACTCGTACTTGTTTATTGATGAGTGGTCGTATATTCAGTTTTTGATTATTAGTAGTGATAAATCTTTGTATGTTGACAATATGTTCAGCAATCTTTTGAGTTGAGAGGAAGGAACAGATTCTCTTATTAGAGATTCTTGAAACATAACGAATATCTGAGGGGTTAACTATTGTTGCAATGTTAGTTACATAATCCTTGAGATACCTTATTGGGCTTCAATCACAATCGATTGGCTTTTGTTAGGGTAAATTTACGATTGTAACGCAAGAGAGAAGGTTTTGCTTACTTGTTTATCTGTAGGTTCTGAGGTTATGTTGCCATTGGTGGTAGTTTCCATCGTGGTACGATGCCAGCCGCCGGGGCAGCAGACTTTTGGGTATCAAGTGACTTTTCTGGTTCAATCGATGAACAATATAGCACTAAGAATTATGACCACACACTCGTGTAACAGTTACAATCTTGCAGCGTGCACCACGAACACGTCTACCGTTCACGGACGCACCAGAGCGAATGAAAGTTTTGTTTGTTTTTTTCGGAACGATTTTTTACATTGATTATAAACTTGAGAAACACGTCATTGCTCCGGCATTTATTTATCACAATTATGTATTAGATAGCTGGCCTACATGATGTTACCCAGGTTTTTCGTGAAGGTGTTTCACACTGATACCAATATCTGGACTTTTTACGCTTGTTTATATGAAAATACGTAGGGTATAATTAAATTCACAATATTTATTTCAATCTCCTAATGCCAAACTGTAGTTCCCCGTTCTATTCTTATATCAGTTAGTCAAGAATTCTTTCAATTTCAGTTCTGTTAACCTACCATATAGTTCTAGTCCATCTCCAATCACACGAACTTCCTAAGGCTTGTCCTGCCTTACCCTGTTCCCACCCGCAAACCCCACGTTTACTTCATTCACTTTGTAATTACAATATATAAGAAATCTATACTAAAAAAAAAGTATTTGCACACATTTTTGCACTTTTTTGTTTTATATTGCATTCCAACACAACAAAATAATTTCCCTACAAAAATCAATCTGTCAAAGTTTTAGCATCAACATAAGTACAATATAAGTAAGTGAAACGTAAGTATTTACATATTCTTCATTCATGAGCTTTTCCCACTAATATCATATTTATGGCACACATAACACATTCAGTCTGCATGCAACTAAGATCAATTTCCAACCTAACTTCATAAATATCGAATATGTGAATGAAAACGAATAAATGTTATAATTCTCAACTAGAAACATTTCACATTACTCAGTTGAATGTAAAATAAATAACCGCTCAGCAGGGGTAATATGTATTTTCAATAAATGTTTCAATATCCTTTCAATGTTCTTCATTGATTATTCTATTACGCGTTATATTCCTATTATATGACTTAGGACAACACGTAGACAGTTAAAGTTTTCTGTTCTTGGTTCACTGGTTTGATACTTTGATTTTAACAATAGGTGAGCTGCCAGAGTTAGGCTAAATGAATTTTGGTGAAATATTGTCAACAACCCCTCATCAGCATTCCCACAATTCAAGCTTCTTTTTTAATCACATTTTGAATCGTAACAACGTTAGGATTTATTTTGGTATCCTAAAAGTATACGTACTGAATTTGGGAACATTTATTCTATTGGTACTACTTTTTTTGAAATTCTGAGTGAAATATTACCATTTTTAACATGAATATCGAAGAGCAAAATGGTACTCACGCAAAGAAGGAAAATATTAGAAAATTATATTTAAAACATACACAAAACAGTTTTGAAAATGGGATTGAGATTTGCGGATTTTTTTCAATATGCATAAACGCAAAATTCGAATGAAACTTGAAGTAAAAACACTCTGTTACAGAGTTGTTCTAGTAATGGGCGATTACGTATAGTTATTTGTCATATAGAAAATATCTAGGAAACAGAACAAGAAAAGCTATCAAAATATAACTCATCCCGAAATTTTCTCAAAGAACTAGCACGCAAATTTTTTTCATGTAGTACTGTCGAAGCTGAATGTATGCGATAATTTACAAAATTATAATCGATGATCTGAAATCAATTGAAGTACTTAATGTTTATAGGAAGACTTGAAGTCTTGCCAAATATTTACCTGTTCTGTAATATCCACCTTCACACATGTTGCCTAAATATCGTATATACGAAAGTTTGATTGTTCCTCTTACACAGATGGTTTTATAAACTTTCATTTGAAATACATTTGTAGCTTTTGTATCATTCCCACACTCAATCCATAATTGTAGTTTAGTTCTTCGATCAATAAAATCCATTGAAAGGATCTGAGAACATCAAGAAACTTACACATTTCCCGTTGCAATTGATGAAACTGTACTTGGAAGTCAGATAAAAATTGAAATATTCTTTCGAAAAAAATATCAATTATTTTGGTTTCTGTCAATGCTAATAGATAGCATGGTGCAGCCACGCATTACCAAAAGTTTGCCCCGCCCACTACCTCCAGCGGTGATCCCACACAGAGCGGCCGCTCCAGTGGCTGCAATGCAATAATATTCCGCAGGATCATTTTCCACACGGAGAGACAGGCATATTCTAATAACCCTTGTGCAATCGATGGCCAATTAATGGGCGTTACGTAATTTCCTAACTTAATTAATTTCTCCATCCGACCTGTCACGGGGTTTAACAAATTCGCGAGCGGAAATAGGCGCTGGTCTTTGAATGGGGCGGACTGGGCACAGCGCTTGGCTCAGCCCGCGGCAACGGAGCAGCGGGCGACGCAACTCAAAATGTTAACCGTTCGGAAACCTTAATTGTTGCATGTAATTCGTTCATCCGTGTGAGGGCGCGGCGGAGGCGGTGCAGGCGGCGGTGGAGCGGCAGTTGTGCGCGGGGGGCGGCGGGGGCGGGACGCGGGGGTGCCGTCGGCGGTCGCCGCGCCGGCCACGCATCCCCTAGCGGCTTCCGCCCCCGGCCCCGCCCCCGCCAGCGCTCCCCAGCCGCCCGCACCCCCACCGCGTGTGCGGTGGCCGGCGGGACGGTGCGGCAGCGGCGACCGCCACTACTACTAATACCCAAACCACATCGATTTATTACACAATTTGACTGCAGCCATCAGATAGGGCTCCGCCGACGACACATCACCATTACGTCACCCGTTCATTGCCAAGTATCGCGCAGCGCCATAGTAATTACAGTCACCGCCGCTGGAGCGCGCCCCCTCCGCGCGCGCCCGCCGCGCCGCCCAGCACGAGCGCGCCATTGTCGCACCTAACCTCAAAACTATTTTTTACGTAGCAAACCTCGGCGTGACATTATGACCGAAAACAATTAACATAATATATAATGAATTAATCTGTATACACAAACACGCCGCGTGGGTTTTTTTTCCGCGGAGGTTGGGGTGGGGAAAGGGGGATGGCTGCGCCCTCTCGCATTGGTGTACAAATCGAGTGAGGCCGCAAAAATTGGAGACCGTGGCGCCACTGGTGGCGAATTGAAACGCGACCTGTTGGAATTTCCGAGCCAAAGATCATACAAAGAACGCTCTGCTCACGAATTTGCACACACTCGTAGAAATTATATGTATGGAATTATTAACCAGAAGCATATTAACGTGAATATTGCCCGGATGTGAAAGAAAATATATTCTATTAAAAACTGCTCATCAATAATAAGTCAAAAACCAAAAAAAGAGGAAATATCAATGAAAAATTTTCTTCTTTAAAAATAAAGTATTGAAAATATTTTTTAAAATAATTATTTTACTTATTATAATAAATAAATTCAAATAAAAATATTAAATTCAATATTTTAGTTTACAGTATGAAATAAATCAGGAGTGGTGAATCTACGTATGAAATTAGTAGTATATTGAAAATGAATACCGTACTTCATTAATCATTCTTACACATTCACAAGTTTGCAGAAGATAAGACACCTTAATTATTTCTGAATGTTAATCTAGAGTATATATTTTTAACAAATATTAATAAATTACCTTACGTACTCGCGAAATTATCTGAGTAATATAAAACTAAATATTAAATAATTGAGAAACAATGAGAGATGTGTGAGAACGCAATATATAATAGTTTCCTTAAGCAATCGAATATGTGTGTAATTAGGTACTTATTTTAACACATTATTTTATTTTAATTATTTATTAATCAATTATTTATACTTCGTTCTTAAAACGGTCTCTGTTAGAGTTCATCACTAATGAACAGAACCCGCAAAAGAATCGCAATAGGGGTTTACAACAATGCACTTTCAAGTTCATATTTCGACAAAAGCCTGTCGCGTCAGACAAAGCCCCCTAAACCCGCGTCCTCCAGCGTTGCTGTCACGGGGCGCTCAAACTTTGGACAACAATGCAGCGGCGGCGCGCGGACGGGGGCGGGGCGGGGGCAGGAGCGGGGGCGGGGGCGGGCCCGGGGGAGGCGCGAGGATTTTAAAGTAGCTTAATTTACCGAAAATTGGGAAGCGTGGATTTATAAAGGGTTGGTCTCTCACCCCGGGTCCCCCGCCTGTGTGTTTACCGGGCACGCAGTTGTTGCCGCGGCTGAATAGCACGCCACGTCAGTTTCTATATTTATATCTTCACATGAGCAATTAGACATGGACACGAGTTCTATGGGTCCAATATTTCACGCGAGCAGAGTGTTTTTCCGCTAAACGCTATCGCGAGCCTGCGCCCGCTCCCGCGACCCACGTACGCGCTGAGCGCGCTGGTACGCACCCCACCCACCCCCACGCCTCCGCCCCCGCCACACTCGTCTCGACCTATCACCGGCTCCGCCTCCACCCCGCCGCCCGTATTCCCACGTACGTCCCAATTCCCGCTTCCATCGTTGGCCCCAGTTGCCTGCCCGGCCCACCGCCGTCACCTCTCCCCCTTGGCATACATACACCCCCGCCCTCGCCATCCGCCTTGCCCTCGCCCCTGTCGCCTCCCATGCCCGCCGCCCCGCCTTCGTTCCACCCCAAACTCCGATTCCCCTCACATCCTCAATTCTGGCTGTGCCTCAGATCCGGTCCCGTTCCTGCCTCCAGCCTCCACCTCTGCAACCGTCCCCAGCCCGTCTTTTACTCTGCCTCCGCCCACGTTCCCTGCCCCGCCTCTTCAAATGCCGCCTCCACCTCCCCTTTCCATCTCCGCCGCTGACTTCAATCCGGTACCTTGCTGTCGCCCATGTTCCCACCTCCGTCCCCATCCCCGCTCTCGTCCCCCGCTCCCTTCCGGCTCTGGCTCGGTCCTCCCCGTCTCCCGGACCCTGCCCCGCCACCTGACTACCATGTCCCCATTCCAGCTCCGTCCTGTTATGGGTCTTCCCTTCTACTGACTAGAACGGCTGCTCTATTTCATTTGGGGGCGTCTCTCCTATTCTTGTTAAAGTCAAATTCACTAGGTGGGGGAATCATTACTCCCTAATTGTTACTACGGGACTGACATGTTACCGTTTGACTGAGTTGTCAAACTGTTTGTTTCTTCAGTTTCACACTAATCTACAAACCTTCAATTATCATTACTTACCTATTTTATCCATGTCTCTTTACGATATGTGTGTATGTGTCCTTCACTACTGGTTGTAGTTTAATTTTAAAACTCACTATGTTTACCCTCCTTGCTCTCCCACCTGAATCTCTCACCCGTTCGCATTAGTGCCATCGGCAATGCCAGTTGTCCGTTAGAGCTGTGTGTCCAGTTTCATCAGAGTTAACTGACCGAAATGCAGGCCATTACCTTAATTGACTGAATTTTGCCGATGTTTATTTTCATATTCGATCTGTGCGTTTGGAAATTTTCTCTTCTATTTCCATCTATTTCATAATAACTGGTACATTCCTTCCTCGAATCTCCCCTTCTCTGCTTATGCTCTTTCCTCATTATATCATCGTTCTCTTACTGTTTCATTGATTTTCTATCCGTCTCTCTGCCCCTTTTCCCTCCCCGGCACTACCTCGGAAACGGCCCACTGTTACAAACGTCAGAATCTCCCACATTTTCTTCACACTGGTGAAGTCGTCACATTCCTCTAAAATACAAAGAGAAATATTTACACTCCAGCCTCTTTCTTTCTTTCTTTTAAACTACTAAATCATCTTTACTTTTGAAACATTAACTAATGAAAGGTTGACAATTATCAATTATTTTCAGGGAAACATGTGAAGTGTTTTCGGAGAAAATACTGTTTTATTACTGAAATGGACACTGCATATGCCTATTATATATAATTTAAAAATACTGTTGAATTAAAAGAAGACTTTATGCACATCTGGAAATGTGTGTAACCACTATTGTGTACATTTTTGCAATATCTGCAGCCAAAGTATAAATGTTTAGCCTTCCAAACAACTTGCCTTTCATCATAATTTATTTCTTCATCTTCCTTTGGTTCTTATATTTATTCTTCAAAGTATTATGATGAAATTGGTAATGTCCTTACCCAACAAATAATAGTATGGTCCTTGTGAAATGATTCGCATTTTTTTGAAATATTTTTTCCTTGAAAATACAAATTCATCGGGTGTTTTAATTACATTGTCTCATCTGCTATATTACGTTACCCAATCTGCCCATCACGTCCACTATTCTTCTCCTTCCTTCTTCACTGGCTCATGGTCTCTACTTCACCTTCTCTTCCCCGACTCCTTTTCTCACATTCTCCTTCTCTACTCTTTTTCTCCTTCTCTTCCCCACCTTCTTCTCCCCTCCTCCTAGCTTACTTTTTTTCATATTCTTTTCCCCACTTCTTTCTCACCTTTTTTTCTCCACTTTCCCTTCCCCACCTTCTCTTTCCCAACCTTCTCTTTCCCCACCTTCTCTTCCCCATCTTTTCCATTTCTCCCCCCATTCTCTTCCCCCACATTCTCTTCCCGCCTTCTCTTCCCCACCTTCCTTCACCCGACTCCGCTTCCCCACTTGCCCCCCTCCTTTCCCAGACCCCGCGCGTGGGGCGCCGCCGGTGCGCGCTAACGCAACTAAACAATTTGCGTCCGCCGGAGGGGGAGGGGAGGGGGCGTGGTCACGCGCATTCCGCACTTTTCGGTCAACCCGCCGCGTGACGCGCGCCCGCGATTGCATCTTCGCGCGACCGCGAGCCGAGCGTGAGCGGAGCGTGAGGGGAGCGTGAGCGTGGCGACGTGAACGCACAGGCTGCGTCCACACGAAATATGTGGTGATCAAAATATACTGCGAGAAGGTGGGAAATGTCGTTGAAAAATGCGACAAATTGTAGTCATTTCGACAAAAAAAACAAGTAAATGTTTTTACGAAAACATTAGCATGACGGTTTATTCATTTAGTTCATGTATTAGACAACTTTACATATATAATGTGAATATACACAGCTGAATGTGATGACATACAAATTCTATACATAACTCATTCATTTTTTAACAATAAATTAATATTTTATTTAATATTTTATCTTCTCAAGTTCTCGTTTGTGAAAAAAATCTTCGTAATGAATTCGATGTGCTTAACGGTAAAATTGTGATGCAAGTTCTCTATATTATTTGTAAGAATTATATATTTCGTTTATTAAATAGTTGCATATGGTATATCGAGAGTTACAAAGTCACCTAAAACGAGAAATAGATAATATAATATTATTTTTAGTTACAAATTCGAGGAATTTTCCAATAAATCAAAATGGAAATGAAATAGTGAATAAAAACGTGAACAATGGAATGAACAACAATTCTATAATAATGGTTTAAAAATTCCATTTTCATTAAAAAAGTAGCCATTGAATCCAAATTTTCAGCTACCTCGAGGTTGGTGTTTTAAATGCAAATAACCGTGAGTTTTATTTATGCTGAAATAATTAACTTCGGTTTTAGGCCAACGGATGATCTTAATTCATAGTAATCCTAGAAACTAAACAATTATTTTATTGGGTTTTGAAAGAACACAAAGAAATTTGAGCAAGTCGAAAAACTGGAAGATAATTATTGGGTAATGTAATAAAAAATTGCAGCAAAATTTCGCATTAATTAAAATAAATATAGTAATACAAATTTCATGGAAATATGGATGAAAAATGAATGATAATAACAATTTTTCAAATGTTTTTCTGCATACTATATCTAAAGGTACTTTTTACTTCATTTAAACATTTGGCCATCCATTTCAAATTTGATTAAATTAATATTTCAATTTCTTTACTTCTTCGAATTCAGAGGTAAACATTTTCCGAATGATATGAAAACAATGTGAATAATTCCAATACAACTTTTACGTTTTAAATCTACACGAAAATAATAACTGAATGTAAATTACCAACTTCATTACCAGTAATTTCGAGAAAATTAATTTCAACAAAATATTCAGTAATTATTCGATCGATGAACAATGCATGAAAAAACCCACAAACAAGGAAATCATATGTTTCTAATTATTCTTCAAACACGACGCTAGTGAAAAACAATTTGACGTCACGTGTCCCTATTGTTGGTCCCTCTCTCCCTGCACCTGCCGCTAGCGCTCCCTCCCCCACTGCGGTCGGGTTGGGAGTTACGGGCCTGCGGGGGCGTGAGCGCGGTGAGGGTGAAGGCAGGCTGGATGCCCCGTCACTCGTGGCCCGTCACCCGCTGCCCCGCACTCCCCGCCACGCTTTCCCCGCGCCGCCCCGCGCCACCCCGCCCCGCCCCGCGCCGCCCCGCCTCGTCCCGCCCCCGCCCCCGCCCCCGCCCCGCCCCGCCGCGCCCCGCGCCGCCCCGCCCCCGCCCCGCCCCGTCCCGCGTCGCACGCCCGCATTTTACCGCCGTATTATTCCATTTGGAGTAATGAAATTTCTCTAATCTCCCCCTCAGGCGGTTCAAACTCCATGGCACGCGTTTCCAAAAGCCATGAGGGTTGGCGCGGAATGAAACAGGATGCAGCTTATCCGTCGCGAGTTCCCGGTGGAAAAGCGGCGGTCGGGGCGGCGAAGCCCTCTGATTTTTTTACTGGCTGCCCCGGCTGTGGGCATACGCACCTAATGACCCTATTCGCCAGGAGCCGCCACTCTCGTGGGTGGGCGAGAGTGACAAATTTTTAAATCACAAATTTCGAGGCCGTTCGTTCTCCAATTTTTAATTGTATTTTGTGATGAGCACTCTTTAAAATGTTGAAATTCTTTTTTATTATTAGGCCAATATAAACTGTTTCATGCAGATAATTTAGTGTCATTTATCCTCAAGTTTTGAACATATTTTTGGTGCATTTTTCTTTCGAGAAAGGTTCATTATTGTTCTTGTTGATATGTAAGCAGTATCAAAATAGTGTATGTTGTGTATAACATCGTGTTAGTAGCATGATTCATTTTTTTAAATTATCGCAGAGTACGATTGAAAATAAATTTGTTCACTGCTGAGTTAAATTATTTTTTGACGTGTAGTTGATCTTTAATCCGACAATATTGCGTTGATTCTTCAGATATATACTTTATATTTCCAAATATTTTCAAAATAAAAATATTATTCATATTTATTTTTTGCTTTCACGAAGCAGTTAACTTTAGTCAATTTTTCGAATATTAAAGCAATTTTACTACTAATAAGTACATAAAAATATATTCTGTAACTATTCAGAATTTGACATCATTTGAGAATCATTTTTGTTCCGAGTTTCAATACATCTCTTGGATAATGGCTGGCCCAGAACAATATGGTATATGATAAAATATGATATACAATGCCAGTTTTTTCTGAAGAAATGAATGTTACTGTAAACTTTTATTTTCATTTTTTTGAATGGACTCATTATGATTAAATATAGATAAGTGATAAAATGTTTATTTATTTATTTTACGTCAAAAACAGTTAAAAACTGTGAGTGACGTGCTACGGGGAAAAGTGAATTCTGTGCATAACAATCACCCGTTTCAAACAGTAAATATTAATTACCTACCTAACGGGATAATTAACATATTATTCTATAAGAAACCCACACAATTTATTCATACATTTCACGACGTATCTACTAGGTACTAATACTACTATCCACAATTTAAAAAATAATAATTAGAGCAAGAAAATATAGAAATAATACTCTTCTCAAGGTGATCATCTTTTGCTTATCCGGCCCTGCAAAATTTTTCTTCACTTTTTCTAGTGCTCTAAATATAATTGCTTCCTGACATTTTCATTATGTGTTCCTATCGATCTATCCCACATAATAATACAGGAATTAAACCTTTTATACTAAGTAAATAAGCTGGAAACTTTTCCTAGGGAACTAAAATATCCAATGTTTTCATTGCATGCCTGTTTTTCTTCTTTTTTAACCTAGAGTGATCATGATGCGGCTTCAGTCATCTCGTATTGATATTACAATACTTCCCACGTACACCATTAGTGTACAAAAAGAGTTACTCATCAGAAAAAAAATTCATTTTGAGTGAAGGGAAGAAATATGTTTAGAAATAGTATACGATTCCATGATTTTACTATAAAACAATTCATAATGACAGTTCAGAAGACAGCGGATGTGCGTACAAAACATGTTGGCTTACGGCACGAAATAAATGACTCCGCTTAGAATAAAATTGTTATCCTCCCAAATGATCATTCTTTAGATGTGTCATTTTTCTTTTCCACCGACGACATAAGCATAGACTAAAGAGGTAATTCTTTACTCTATGACATAAGCTATACTTTCTCGACATCTGCTTTCTCTATTTATTTCACTTGCCATCTCCGCCACCGCCACCTTCGCCGCCACGGTGCCCTGCTGGTGGGAGAGTCCTGGTTAGGGGGAAACCCCACTAGCCGACGGTAGGTCGTTGCCGGATCTCGCCCTCCAACGGGGAAAGATCATCGCCATCTCCCGAGAACAAACATGAACTACAGTTACGGAACTAATGACCGAAGCAGTTGACGCGCACGGAAACACGAAAAAACCAACCAACCAACCAACCACTTTCCATTTACTTCTCTTCCCGCTCAGTCCACACAGCGTGCAGCTGATTACCGCGCAGTTCTCCGCGCTCGCCAATACGCAGCTGTTCACACCTCACTCGCCCACCTCTCTCTGCGCTCTGTCCGCAGACCAGCTCTCCCGGTTTCATTCATCTTCAGTTCTCCTATCCGCCCACTGTATCACAAACATCGCACATGACAACCGGATAAACCTGCTGCGGTCCTCAGGGCAGTTGCCATTGTAACGTCTCTGACCGAGAAGTTCTTGGGTTCGAATCCCGACGGTATCGGATACACAAGAGTATATTGCTTGGTCGAATTCCACCGCTGTAGAAAGGAGAATTGTAGTGGCCGGCTGTTCTTATCGGTAGATTTCCGTGCTTTCTAGGATCAATATATATATAAAGAAGTTAATAATACAGAACTACCTAAACGTCAACAATATGTATTTTTTTAAATCTTCGATCAATAGCAGGCGAATGTGGGAGCAGTAATTTAACCAACTGGCCATGAACTGCGTGCGATATTTTCTTCCTCATTATTGTCCCCTCTTCTCCCCTCACACATACACACACACATACACACACATACACACACATACATACACACACACATATACATACATACACACACTTGCACTTACATGCACTTCTCTTCCGCACATGGCGGAAGACAGTCTGTGACTAAGGCAGGGCTCCGCGGTGGGAGATACCTAGCGGGGATACACCCCTTCACGTGGGTATCGGCATCAGATCTAACTTTCTAGTGAGGAGGGAACATCACCACCTCACGGAATATAAAATGCACTACACTTACGGAACGAATGACCATAGCAGTTGACATGTGTCCGTAAACACAAAATAATCAAACAACCAGCTTACTTTAGCACAATTTATCCCGAAATACATAATGAACGTCTAGCCTCCTGTGAATTCGCTTCTCGTTACATGAACCTCACATGTCAGCGACTTCACATACCTCTGTCGTTATGTCTTTAAACTACTGTTTCATTCGCGGGCAACCTCTCCTGTCATTCAGTTCACACGCTCTGGCATGTGTGCAGTTCGGTTGCCGACTAGCTCTCCAGCTGTTATCTCACCCGTCTCTCAACCTGCGTTTTGTAGAGCTCACTAGCATCCCTGCTACCCATTCACTCGGCATTCGGCCACGCCTCTCTCTGCGTTCCATTCGCATCCTCTATAGGAGCCATCCCACCCGCCCTAATCCCACCCAATCCCACACTTCCACTACCCATACCCAAGCCTTTCCTATAATCCCACCCCGTTGCCTGCTCCCCCAACACATCCACATGCCAGCTTCTACCCGTGTATTCAGATTCCTCCTCTGATCCATCCAACTCCCCCCCCCCACACACACACACAAACACACACAGTCGCTCGCTGGCACATCCGTACGCTCATAGAACGTTTTCAGATCTCATTTCACTACCCGCTCAACCCATGGGCTCCAGACCCCACTCGTTGACTAACCATCTCGTAGTCCAGCGAGTCATCGGAACAGTGGACATTCACTTCGCTTGTCCCTCATCCACGCACCGAACACGTCAATCGCCGTCTGGCCTTTCCACTGCTCACTCACTCGTCCAACTCACAATTCTCCGCGTTGCCCGATCGTTCGCCACAACGCACTTGTCTGCTTTTACACGCGTATTCTACCACCCGACCGCCCGCTCGTCCGCCCGCCCGCCCGCGTCGCAGGAACCCGCCCCCCCCTCGTGCCATGCCGTGAAATAGGGGCTCGCCGAAGCCAGGAAAACATCACCACCAATGGAATCGGTCCAATTACTATCGGCTTACTCCGCCATCACTTTACTTAATTTAAGCGAGCGCGTGATGTGCAATGGAGCGCCGTCGACAGAAACACTCTCCGCGATTTTCCTGTGCGAGCCTCCCTCTGATGAGGCCATAAAGCAAAACACGCGGCCCGCTCGGGCCTAACTGCCACCATAACTCCGCCATCTCCCTCTCTTTCTCTCTGTCTCTCGGCGCGGCGGCGGCTGCGCGGGGCCTACTCACCTTAGTTCTCTAGGAACGTCCGCCCAAGCCTTCGCAATAATAGATACTCCGCCGGCCCGCCCGCGGTCGGGCGGCTGGGTGCGTCGGCATGGGAAAAAAATTAAAACGAATGGCGCGCGCCATAATGACTGGAGTGACCTCTATATAAATAAAGTCGCTACTCCCTCCCCCGACTGCCCGCCAGTCGCCCGACTCCTGAGGCGACCGTGATGTGTAACTCAAAATGTCCGAACTTTTTTGCGCCCGGGTCCGTCCCGCCACTTCATTCCTCGCCTCTCCTCCTCATCCTCTTCCATCTCCTCCTCCGTCTCCTCTCTGCATACTGTATGAACTCCCTAGAAATGCTCGCTCGTCACACGACCTTTGGTCGTCGTCGTCTCTGCTTGAATCCCTGCCAGGTAATATACAAGCTCCCCTATAGACGCCGTGCCCTATTCCACCCGAAGCGGAGGATCTGTCACGTCGATTTGGCAAGAGCCGCGCCGAGCCGCCCCCCCCCCGGCCCAACCCGGAGGGAAATGTTTTTAGTTCTGGAGCGCAAACGAGAAAGTTCTCGGTTATAATCGGTGTAGATCATGCGACCTGCCGGAGCAGAGGAGGTTGGTTGTTCGTTCGTTACATAGAGGTGGAGCGATCCAAGATGACTCCGCATGATTGAGGAGTTGACTCCTATGTTCAACAATACTTTTCGTTTTATACGAGGTGTAACAGTCAGCACCGATGTAATTTTTTACGTAGTTCCACTTTTGTGGGTACATTTTATGTTTGGAAGGATTTCTGGCAAATATGATCCACATAAAGCGAAGAAATATATGGTTTTTAATTCCCAAATAAATGAGTTCTACTACTTCCCCCTTTTCAGTATGAAGGGGATAGCAAAAATAATTACTTAAATCCTTGATGCAGTGACACTTATGAATCACATATTTACATGTGAAATCCATGGCCATATTATATTACGGAAACTATTTCATTTCACGTATTACCGGTGAAATTCGAAGACAGTTGTTTGAAAAATGGAGAGGCGACTTGCGTTGCTGAAATGAAGCAATAGGAGTGGTAATGGAATAGGAAATTGAGAAAAGAAATTATGGATAAAAGATAACGACACAAGATGACTGATAAAATATGGATAATTTTGTCTCAATGTTTACGAAGAAAATTTTCTTTACTTTTTTAAAATTTCCCTACATTTAATTATCTTGAAAACAAATAATAAGCAAATGTGCTCCTCTCAATCTTACACAATAAACAAACGCCTCTTAAGATAATAAGAGCAGATTTGCAAATCATCAGATACTATTTATGACTATACATCACAGTTTCAATTGCATTCACTACAGAAAACAACAAAAGTAGAACAACCTTCCTGCCAACACTATAACGAACTACAACAAGAATCTCAACGTAGATGCATTGCACGATAAAACAAAATAAGATAACGCTACAAACAAAATAAAGAATCACAAAATACGCAAATGAATGCTCGAAAAAAATTACAGCACAATAAATTTAAAATGGTAACTGCAACTTAGCATTGCAATAGGCAAATAAATAAGCAAATACTTCAATGAAGATCATCAAGCAGGTCATTCATTTTCTAGTAAATCAATGAAACAATTTACGGCAAATTCACAAATTTGTTCAATTCAGAAAAAAATGAAACCCCTTTTAAGCTGTTATGTACGGATCCGTTAAAGAAGTGACTGCTTACACAAAGATATGAGGTTACTGAATGCGTAAATCAAATGTACGTGTGCTAACAGTTATAAACAATGTGTTTTCAATAACATTTTTAATTACCATAAATGACAAAGTGCGTCTAGAGATAAACATTCTAAAAATATTTAGAATAATTTAGAATTTTAAATATTTAGAATTATTTATAATATACATTTAGAATAATATTTAGAATAAACAAGATTTTTAGAATAATTTGACATATCTCTGCTCTAATTAAAACACACCCCTGACTTGTCAGTCATTCTCGTAGTCGAAAAACTCACTTTCCGACATCACCGAATCGAACAAACAAATTAAAGCTTCAAGATCCAAGTAATCTGACAGTAATCTTCAATAAGTAATCTGACAACGTGGCCCGTCGCAGAGAGATCTTAAATCAAATATTATATTCATCACTTTTTTTGCTTTTTATTATATAAATACATGTCAAAATCGCTTGAGATATTCCTTAATCAAAGACAATCTACAAAATGTACCTGGTTGCTTAAGCCGAGGCCGCTTAGCCAAATGTACCCAGGTCGCTGAAAAGAAGGAATATTTACACTATATAATGGAAAAACTAAGCTGTTCCACGAATAATCAGCGGAGGGCGCAGATGACCGGATAATAACAGCATAATCGAGATAAAAATTTAAACAGGCACACTGTATTTTTGATGTCTGCCATTCTTCGAAAACACAGAAGCATCAACATCAATAACGACGATGACAACAAGAATAACTGTGGTATGAAAAGCAAAGACAATATTAATACCAAATACAATTTATAAAATGAAACAAATGATGGATATAAGAAGTTATGAAATACGGATTTAACAGACACAGTAACTTTCTGTTTCAAGCGAAGAGCGATAACTGCAAGAAGCGACAAGGAAATTTGTCTGCCTCAACCCAATCGCATCACGGTGTTCTCTACAACGGAGAAACGCCTGAGTATAAGTGTGCATGCCCACGGATCTCTCTTCCCACGGACTCGGAGGCGGAGGCGGAGGCGGTGACGACGGAGGCGCGAACGAGCGTAAATCGCGGCGTCTCGCGGCCGCCGCCTTCATCGGAGGCGTCGGCGTCGGCGCCGGCCTCTCGCGGTCGCACCGCCTGGCTCGCGACAGTGGGTCGAATTCAGCCGCTGCCTGGAGGAGGATTCTAGCAGCCATCCGTGGTGCGGTGGTTTCCCGGGTTTTAATACTAGACCAGGAACGCCAAACCGCGCCCGCACGAGCTACTTGCCCGTCTGGAGAGCCCGGCGTTCGTACGAGCACGGGCAACTTCTCCTGACTCCGCACTCATTTCCCCTTAAAATCCAAAAATGTACTTGCCCAAGATGAAACGGCGCGCGGCAGGGAATACTGGCTTTATACGAAAATATGTTTACCAGATTTTTTTCTATCAAATAACTGGGAATTGTATTATGTTTATATTTTTCACTACATTTTATATTTTGATGTTTATTTTCTTACTAAATTCTCCCTTATATAAACATATTTGGTACGTGACAGGAATATGTTTGAATTGCAATTCTTTCTTTATTCTCGTTTTATGTTGTGTTATTAAATCATTCAGTTATTTATTGTAATTATCAATAATATGAAATAAATTTACAAGTCTCTATAAGTTAACAATTTTCGCTTATGGAAGCGTATTCAGGCATGAATATTTGTTTGTTAAACCTTCTAACATGAATGTAGAAATTTCATGCTTTTATATCACTCTTAAGTAAATAGGATTACAAAATCAAGATTCTTTTGATTTTAATTTTTCAAATATTTCTCTCAATTAATTATTTGAAACTGGACTGATGTATTATTTCATTTTAATGGATCTTTTCTTTAAAGAGAAAATGGAAATTAATGTAGCTAAATTTGTGACAATAACTGTCAAGTAACTGCTTCCAAAGACTGTCATGGGCGAGGTATCCAGTGACGTACCGCAATTCCATAGTTTTTGTACAATCCTGAATTTTAAATTTCGTGCCAATTTCTCCGGACGTAGTGCCAGCGAGGTCTAGTTAGCTTGTTACCTTGTCCGCGACCTTGACCTGCCTGTACTAGACGAATGCTTGCGCAGTACTCTAACGCGGCAGAGATACCGAGGGTAGGCTACAGCCACATCTCACGTTCCAGAGGGAGAAGAACATCACTAATTCCCGAGGCACAACACGCGCTACACTTACGGGACAATCGACCATAGCAGTTGACGCGCTAGAAAACATCAATCAATCAATCAATACTATTATCTTTTTCCGCCTCCTTCACTTCACTTTTCTTCCTTCTTTTTCTCCTACAATTTCACTCTCTGATCGGGCTTTTTTCTACAATGCTCCTCCAACATTTCTCTTTTTTTATAAACTGTCGCGTGTCTAGCTGAATGTGACCTGTTACTAGGAGTAGACAGCTGGCCGTGCTTTTCTCCGAGCAACTAGAACTGATGTAAGATAAAGACGACTGAGATCCTCTAAAACGTCAATCATCAGTTTCAATATTATTTTGATTATTGCATACGCTCTTGTTTTCATCCAATCCCTAAGTTATATCTATGATTTATTTGAGATTCAATCCTACAAATCTTGCGCAAAGAGCCTCTAAGACAGTTGAATCGGTTAAATCTGTTTAATTTTTAATATTTATAATCGTTTGTATTTTTTAATACAAGTTATACTTGAAAGATTTGATGTAGATGATGAATATGCCAGAATTCAGGCCGCTTAAATGTCTAAGCTTACTGAATACATGATAAACTATTGTAAGAATGTAAACCAAAGTGGAAACTATCCGAAGATATCAATATATTAAGAAAAAATGTACAAAAAAGAAAGAAACATGGTGTCATAAGTCTAGCTATTGGTTATATTTCAAACATGCTTATTAAAATTCAATAATCATGCACACTAGAAATAATACTAACCTCTCCAATACAAGATGCGATAATTGAGAGATTTCAAACACTAATAGGCTTAAGATTCTAGTGTATTTAGAATTCGCCCCACACATGTTGTTTCAATGTTGCTCGACGCATGCACGCTTTTGGGGCCGCTTCGACCCAGTGTTCGCCGGACGTCTTGCACAACGGGGGGCGGCCCCGCGCACAGATTTAGAGTGACGGCGTCTGAAAACATATTCCCGGGCCTGTAATTATCCCGACTGCCGGGCCATACAATTCCACGCGTATCTTCGCCTCGCCACGCCGGCGGGACGCGATCTCAGGGTTTCCACGCGTGCGCAGTCGAGTCGACCCCGCGTCGTTTGGGTTCCTCCTCGCCCTGAAGAGGATTGGACTGACACGCCGTTGTCTCGAGGTGAGACAGCGACCTGTCAAGGGTTTGTGAGTGGGCAATTTTACTGGCGTGCTCTTAAAAGTTGCCAAGCAGAAGTCCCTGAAGCACTCCAGAACAAAATATCTCATGAATGACGTTGTAAATAGAGTGTACTATTTTTGACAATTCTTTACTTATTTATTTCAGGAATATACTTTCCAAGGATGCGATATGAGATATTGTTTACTCAACAGATTGGAAACTGAATTTCATTTTGGATATGAAAAGACCACTCCTTGAAAAAATACTCGAAAAATAAACTTATTTTGAGACTAATAGTTAATGCAATGAAATATTCGCATTGATAGCGGTTGATTTTATTCAGTGAATGTTATTCAAACAATGATTTTTCTTATTAATTTTCCTTAAATGTTCGTTGTTTTTCCTTTGGTAATTCGTTTATTAAACATTTATAATGCTATAAATTTAGATAATTTCTCTGTTTATTTTATGCTTGAAATACTTGCAAATTTATTTTAATATTATACTTATTATTTTATTAGTCCACAAATTAATTCCTATACATTGAATATAATATTTTAAGTAAAGTCTCCCATTTTACATTACAATTTCCCTTCACATTAATCTTATGAAGAAACCGCATTCAAAATTGAAAAGATAAGTACAAAATGGAAAATATTGAATTATATTCTTTCTAAATAACGCACAGTTTAATAAGTATCTGTTATTGAAATAAGGATTCGAAAATGTGTTATTTTCATTTTGTCTTCTTCAATACTTGTAGAAACAATATCACAAAGTGTGTATGAAATATAGTATTCTGTTACACACTTGCAATGCAACACTTCGAGAAAGATGACATGGAGAAATGAGCGACTGTGAACATCCTGTCTTGAAATATCAGACTTATTAAACCGAGATTTATTTTTGAACAGAATTGAAAACTAACGTAGATCACTTTATTACCAATAAAGGGAACTGCTTGGCAGTCTCTTGAAAATATTTCGCACTCGCGAACCCTAACATACAATCTACAACTCGAATAAATATTGTACACGCGAAGGAAACGATTATTAAACATTAGCTCAAGTGGAAACATCAAGCGCTGAAATTTATTTCGAAAGCCGCCGAGCACTCGCTGTTTAATTTCAATCTACTCGTAAAACAGTCCCGAAGTGGGTGAGTAAAGAGCGCGCTGGCTGAACTTAACAGCAGCTGCTAACACTCGCTCGTCGACCCGAAGCCGGCGTCGAAGGTCACCACGGTGACGGATACAGAGCTCCGGGCACCACGGTGACACATGTCGGCCGGCCGGAAACCTCTGCACCCGGAAACGAAACGTTTAAAAGCTCTCTCCGGACCCGCCTGTTCACTCGGGGTAATAGGTCTGGCGGAGGCTTGTAAACGGATACACGAGCTCGCTTTTTTACGTAATTACCGCGTCCTCTCCCGTTTTTTTTCGCCACTCAATGCTTTGTAGATTTGTCAAGGTGCAGTCGCTCTCTCTACACGATGCGGAGTCGCGGGCGCGTCGACACCCAGCTGGGACGGCCAACGCAGGTGGTTCTCGCCGCGCTCACGAGATGGCTCTGAACGGCAACTCCCGCGTAGAATGGAGGACAATTACGGAGATGTTTTTCTTCAATGCAATATTTTGCCATGGTTTTCTGCACATGAATTTTGTATACATATTTTTTTGTAAGATCATGTTCTGTAATGTGCTTTGTAACAAAATGCTAATGCCAATAAACCTAAAGTAATACAATATATGCACGAATACAATAAATTTGATGTCTTGCAGATAGCACGTTTCTTTTGTTGCGAAAATGATGGTAAAGATTTCATTTAGCTATTCCGAGAAAACTTTAAAACGGAGAAAACTGGGAAACCAAAATAGTACAACATTTATTGTACATTTATTTTAATTCTGATATTGAAAGAAATCATATGTAGTCAGCGTGTCCCTCCCAGTGTGACTATAGTTATTCCAATGCAGTAAAGAAAATCCGAGAAGGAATTAAATGTACTGCACGAATGTGTAATTAAAACCACGTAACGGAAATACAAGATCTATGGAATGCAAGCATAGAGGCGACAGAAATGATTTCCCATAGAGCAATAATTTAGATGTATTTAAATATATTTTATTGAGATACAGAAAGTTTGCTTATGGTAATACCCAAAGACGTAGTACTTATCAGTAACTCTATATGCAAAAGAAAATGAACATCAAGGTAATTAGTTAGAGTATATTAATATTATTTAAGCAAAATTGCTCGAATAAGTCGCAGAATGAACTCGGCATAGTAGGTCTTCCAATTATTTTGATCCACCAGATCTTTTAATCCCAGTGAATTTGCTTATAATTCATGAAAATAAAATTTAACAGGAGAGGAACTTGATATGCCATCTTGTGATTATTTGAATTTACCCTTCTATCGAGTATGAACTCAACACATTTTACGTAAACCAGCGATCTCAAATTATTTGATGTAGAATAAAAAATAAAACACCTCACCTTATCTTGTTACGTTTTCGATTTCATGAAGGGTGTATTACATTCATAAATATGAATACGCACTTTTTTCAGCCGACTGAAGGAATTTAACTTACTTGATTATACACAAATATACAGAATAATCGGGACAATCTTTTTTTTTTGCTCTCGATTTCAAAAAAATATGTGTTTTACCAGATTATTTATAGAGCCAACCCTTATCTGCCTGCGGACCCGTAAGGACATGCTGTACGATGCTGACGATGGCTCAAACTTTCACCTTAAAAAATTGCAGAAATGCAATTAGAACTTCATGTTGTTTTCCGTCTCATTTTAAAAGGTGTCACAGTGTGCATTTCAAATTGTTGACAAAAATAATTTTTAATAATTTTTTAATTTATAAAATGGTGTATTGAATTTTTTTCAAAATAATTCAGGTAGATAAGGGTTAATCTATTTATTATTTTTTAGTAACTGCCAGTGTTCGTCCGTGGGTCCGTCACTCACAATTTACCAACTTCACGACCACCAATCTAGATAGATGAGGTGTCATTCGACGTCTCTCGGTATTCTGGTGGGAAACTGATTTGATTTCAGATCCGACGTAAATATTCTAAGAAACTTCCAAAAACGGGATTTTGCATGTTTTAGCGCTACGATCTAATCGGTTAGTTCGAGAATTAAACCAACGCCACCTAAATACTTGTAGATCTATGAAGGTGGCGTGGTTTAAACCCCAGAGCCCAGAGACAATTTTCACTCCACGACGCCATAATTTTCTTTCACGAGGGTGGCAACACTGGTTGTTGCCATCTCTTTGTCAAACAAGTGAATCGCACGGCAAAACTGTCCATAGGAATACTTATTTCAACACAATCACAAGAAGTGAAGTATTTTTAATAATAAATTTTCAAAAACCTACGTACAGTATTACATTGAAACTTATAAAAATTCAAAAAATCTTAAATTGAATACGGAAGAAACCAGAACTGTGAGTAATCATAAAAAATGAAAGCACATCCGCGAACCCAAGATTAATCTTCTTTTGATATTCATGTTTCCCGACTTTCAAATGAATGTGCCTACCAGCTTATTTTTTAACTAACACCTTATTCACACAAATATATAAAACAGACGCCTTTGAATGTTTATTAAGAGTCGCCTACAAAACGATTAATAGAGCTATTGTAAAAGTCGAAAGGAACACAAATCAAACAAAGTTTGTGCAGTTTTAACCTCTTCGAAAATTAGGGGACAAAAAGTAATCTGCAAATCCAGGGAAGAATAAAATGTAGTTGTAAAACATTTTGTGGTTTACTAGTTCATTGCTGTGTGTTTACTGATCGCAAACAAAACACGTAATGGTATTGTTAATGACCTTGCGGGCCTTTCTGATTTCTGAAGACTTCATGGCCCGCTCTAGTATCAACATAACACATACATTTTTATGAATTTGATTTATTACAGTTAAGATGCAAGCAAATTCTTAATGCCATAATGCTTAAATAAGTAAAATAACTCGTTGTAAACCTTATTTTGCTACAAAAACTGCAATTTTTGAATGTTCCAGTGAATTTATTATTGCCATCAGTCACGTACATTTCACTGTTACATATCACATTTTATAGAGACATATTCTTGAGTAGCGGTACCAGTAGTAGTAATAAGATGTATAAGGCACATCGGGTAACATCCTCGAAATGTTACTTTTTCGTGTTACGAAATATTCCAATTAACCTTGAGCAATAGAGGCAAATAACCTAAAGTACCGTTTCATCAGCGTAATTTGCACTGTTATTCACACTGCTATATAACTGCACCATAAACATTTTCGTATATTTCTCGACATTTTACCTGAAACCCCTGTCCATAGTTTTTGTTACCTTTTGCGAGAATTTCCGGAGAAACTTCACAATATTATTTCATTTCGTACGAAAAAATCAGTCCAGCAACGATTATACTATAGTAAGTAGATGCACAATGTTTTGTTTTTCCGACATCATATTGACAAATGACTATTGCAATGAGTCTTTTCACTTTAGTCTCAAGAAGTATAAAATTTTTCGAATTCTTGTTTGATTCAGCAACGAACTAGTAAACCATAAAGTTTTGTATGTTCCACGGGCGTTACTAGATGTTTTTGCCCCTCAGGCCAGAGGCCCTCGGGTTTGAAAGTCGCCCTTGGGGCAAAAACATCAACTTAATGCCCTTGATACATAAATAACTATTATGACAACATTTCTGGATGTAGAAGTTCAGAATGATCCAATAATGGGATTAGAGAATAACGCTGACGAACAGCTTATAGGCGATATTTTATGTGCATTTTGTTGCATATTAGCACAAAGGCGCAAAAAATGTAGCGGTACTAATCTCTAATTATCCGCATCATCCATACTTGAAAATATTTCTTTTATGGCTATTAGAATTCTGAAATTGAAATATCACTAGTTCACATCCCGCCATTGAGTGTTGCGAATCTTTGAACGTGAGTATAACATTATCAGCAACTACGAGTCCAATACCAGATATCGTAACAATTTATTTCAACAAAGCTATTCATGACTTTCAGAAATTATCAACACATGAAAATACTTTTAAAACAGTTTACAGCGTTGCCGACGCACATTCAGATAGTAATTGCAATTGGTTTAGCGGTGAGTTGGTTGGCAATATTATTGGCAGTAACAACGCCTAAAATTATTAGTTATTATTATTGTTGTAATTAATAATAATAATAAAAATAATAATAGTAATAATAGTCGATAAATGATTCGTGTGTCTGTGAATGTGTCACAGGACAGTCACGTATATTAGGTCCAAAGGATTTTTTGTGATCAAGAGACAATTGTTACGAAAATATGTTTTCTTGTCGTAATATTATATTTTGTTTATATTAAAATACATTCTTATTAGAAATTTTTTATAATATAAAATATAATTTTCTAACCCTAGTGCTAGGAGTATGCAGGTTTAACGTGCTTAGAGTTAAAAATACAATGTTTAATAATAATTATCATAATCGTAAAATATTGATTTCAATCACTTGTCAATTAATTCATCAGTTAATACGCATGAGTTTCTCAGAGCACATTTGACTATCAACGGTTTAATATAAGATGCTATTCTTGATTTGTATGGATGAATCTATAAAAACGTTATGAATGGATAATATTTTCTATCGACGTATTTCTTCCACGATTGCTTCCTTGAGATCCTACAGATGAAACATTCATTTTTTTCTAAATTATGGTAAAGCTCCCACTAAGCTATTTTACAATACGTGGCATAATCGGAAAAATATGATATTGAACGTTTTTCTCTAAACTTACGATTTATTTTTATATGCACGCACGTGTTTTTAAATTAAATTATAATTTTATATATTTTCATATTGAATATGTAAAGAAAAATATAGAATTAACACTGACATGTAGCTCGAAGTGATATTTAAATACCAGAGCTCAATGTTGTGTTGAAATATTACTCTTGAATGTGTTATCCTAATCCAATAATTTCTGTTGCACATATTCACTTCACAATATCAGTATAATCTTTTCAATGAGAAAAAATAACAGAATATGAATATAGCGTATTTATATTGCCGGATGTAAAAGTAGGAGCAATTAAAATATTTTTCTGGAAAATAATCTTCCATTAATTTATTCTCTTCACTCGATACTAAACGGACCAACAAAGAAATACACAAATATCCCACTCAAATAATATCAAAATCTCCTTTTACTTCACAAAAATAACACCATCAGCCCTAGAATCAAGAGTACATTCAATTACAAGAAATATATGAACGTGCCGAGATCATGGGAAGAATCTTCTAGATACATTTATCAAGTCTGTAATTTCCATAGAAACTTTTCATACGTTGGTAGATTTTAAAAGTTTAATTTAGTAAAAAAACACTTTGTTCGATTTCTGATGAAAAGTAACGTACTTATGTTTGTCTAGCTGATAACTCCAAAACAAGTTTCAATTAACCATCTCTGTGTCCACTCGTTAGTAGGACCAAGAACGGGAAAAGTCGTGAATCCCCCAGAACTAAATACAGACACACCATTTATTTCACAAACACTAAACCATCGACGTGCCACAATCAATAGTTCTTCGAATCACGAGGTACGTGCGCAGTTGGGCGAGATACGACCGTCGGTCGGAGTAACTCGAGGAGCAGTAACGAAGCGATTCCCCACGATCCTATGATTCACGCGCGGGGCGGGGAAGGGAGGGGAGGGGAGGGGAGGGGCGGGGCAGCGCGGCGGAGATCGAGCGATGGCTCGCGGAAGGGCCGGCCGCTCACAATTAGCGAAGGAATGCCCCTCCGGCGCCAGATCCGCGCGCGGGATATGAAGGAAGCACTGTGCGGCACGGGGGCGGGGGCGGGGGTGGCTGCGGCCGCTGTTAATTAGGGCCCGGACGGACGGACAGGGGGATGAAAGGGCGGGGGCGCGGCGGGGCGGGGCAGAATGACCGGTGCTGAGCAGAGGCTTTGCGGGGTACGTGCTTCGTTGGCAGCGCGGGGCGGGGCGGGGCGGGGTGGAGAAACGTTTGTGGAGGTACGCGAAGTGGAACGGGCTATGCGCAGCGGAGCGGGGCGGAGAGAGGTGATCCTGGAAGAAGCGGGACGAGGCGGGGCGGGGCGGGGAGAAACGAGTCGGAATGAAGCGGAGTGGAGCAAGGAGTATCGGGGTGGAGCATGGCTTGTAGAAAAAGAGCGGGGATGGGCGGGGGTTGGGTTGGGGAATGAATGAGGGGATGGGTAGGAATGGCTGGGAAGGCTAGGAGAGGAGAATTGGCGAGATGTGATAGAGACGAGCAGGAAGAGGTTAGCCTGGCCGGCTATGTGAGGCGGGGCGGGATGGCGTAGACGAGATAAAAGCGGAAGAGGTGCCCGCAGCAGACGCTGTGATCAGAGCGGACTGGGTGAGGCAAAGGTTTGCTGGGTGGGAAGAAGTGAGGAGTAGAATTAGGAGCGGCATGTGGGGAGTGAGAGGCGGTTGGGAAGTTGGAGCAGAGAGCAACATGGGTGTACGGGGAGGGTGGAACGGATTGTGGACGATAGGGTGAAGCGGGGTGCGTGGGCGGAGCAAAGATGAGTGGAGAGAGGCGAAGCGAGGACGAGCTGAGAGAGAAGCGTGGAAGAAGGAAGAGAGAAGGGTCACAAGAGTGTAGAAGTAGGACGAGAAGACATGTAGAGAGACGAGGAGAGGGCGAGCGGCAAAGGAGTGGCGTGGCGGGGCGGGAACGGAAGAGGAGGAGAGGGGCGCAGCGGGATGAGGCGGGGTGGCACGGGGGCGGGGCGCCGCAGAGGAGAGGCTGTGAAAGAAAGAAGAGAGAAGGGTCGCAGAGTGTAGATGCAGGGCGAGAAGACACGTAGAGAGTCGGGGAGAGGGCGCGCGGCAAAGGAGTGGCGTGACGTGGCGGGGCGGGAACGGAAGAGTAGGAGAGGGGCGCAGCGGGGTGAGGCGGGGAGGCGCGGGGGCGGGGAGGGCACATGCTCCGTTCATTTGCGCGCGAACAATGCCCGCCCCGCCGGGCTGCGCCGCAGAGGGGGCCGTGGGGCGCGTTATGTGTTGCACTGGATCACCCACGCGGCCCACAATGCTCGGGGCAAAACACTATCTCTTAACTGCTCAATTTTATCATTATTAATGTCTATGTTACGCACAAATTCTTCTTATAAAATTACATTGATATTTTCATTATAAACAATGCACAGCCAGAAGTGGCTTTCAAAAGTGTCGACACGTGAACGTTTCACATTCAAGCCTAAACAGACGACTTTTTAAGATACGTTTACTTTTTACGTAGCCTGCACCAGAGAATTTTGACTTTTTCATTGACCTTTTCGGCGCAACGTAATCTGAAAGATTATCATTTTATTATGTACCAGAGGTAAACGGACAAAAATGTCAGGACGAAATCAAACTCCCATATTAACAATTCATTAAGATGAGGGGTAGAATTAATTTAATTTCTTGAATATTAAAATGTAAGGTTTTACATTTCAGAATTTTCTTTATTATCAGTGGTACGTTCTCAAACTTTTAGGGATCGCGCTGCGATTTCAGGTACACTCTGAAAAGGGGCCACCAGGTGACATTTCGGCTATTTGGGATTGTTGGTACTGATTGTCACGTTACACAGACACGGAATTAAGCCATCCTCTGATGTTTGTAACTTCAAGCTGAAAAACCAAATTGGGCATCTCGAGAACTATCAAACTGTTCTGCTATTCGACGTACCAATGGCACTTCGTTTCGAAAAGACCCGGGCGAGTTTTAATGTTTTCTAACTAATGATCATGATCTATCCGAAAAATCTTCTTTTTTCACTTTAAATGGGACATAGTGAAAAGAGTTTACCCTTCTAAGCTTTCTGTGGGCCTTAATTATTAACGTTCATTAACATATTTGTGAGAGGTTAATAAGTGTAAGAACTACGGAATTTATTCAGTAGTTGAGTAGACTTGATCTTGAAAATGAAGACTTTTTGCTTAAACACAATTTTAATCATCATAATCATCACAATCTACTCGTGGTTGGAAATTTCATAAAACGAAGTTCCGCCTGTGATATGTGCTCCATTTTGGTAAGCAACTTATATTTTGGTGTTTGATGGGAATATGAAATTTGACTGCATTCAAACACTTGTGCACAATGAGTTGCCTACAACCAGGGGAAAATGTCCAATGTGAAACTTTTTATATGAAATTTCTCAAAGATTGTTCATTGGTAAAAAGTTATCATCTTCGATATCTCAACACGCTTAAGAGTTTTGAAGCATTTATCTTGGGACACCTCAGAATTTGAGGGAAATTTATTGAAAAGTCCAAAAACATTTTTCAAGAATGCAAATATTGTATAATACCCGAATTTTTTACATAACACGTCGCCTCCACTGTATAGAAATAGAAGGAAACAGACAAAATATGCGGTGCATATACAGAGACTTGCATCTAATTACTTCAAGATGGTCTCATTATGTTTATACGCAATTATGTACTATAGTCGCGTGTTACCCAAAGCATGCTTTGTTGCGGGAAGCATGTTATTCATAACATAACCTTATTTCCCCCATCTGATGAGGCAACTTTTTGAGCCCGTGAGATTCCATCTGGTGTGGAGATTCATATTCCGATGGCCGCCTGCGAGCGCCACAGCCCCAGCCAGCGCAGATCTCATTCCGGCGCGCGGGGAGTTTATGAAATAAGTGAGTCGTTGCCCGCGTCGCCGCAACAGCTGGCGTCAAGTGCCGCTTCGCCTCTGCGCGCCGCGCCGGGGGCGGTGGCCAAGGGTGGGGACAAAAAGGCGCTAGTGGCGGGGGCGGGAAACAGTGGTGGCGGTGGTAGTGGTGGCGGAGATAGTGGTGGTGGTGGTAGTGCTGGCGATGGTAGTGGTGGCGGTGGTAGTGGTGGCGGTGGTAGTGGTGGCGGTGGTTGTGGTGGCAGTGGTGGCGGTGGCAATGGTGGCGGTGGTAGTGGTGGCAGTGATAGTGGTGACAGTGGCAATGGTGGCGGTGGTAGTGGTGGTGGTGGCAGTGGTGGCGGTGGCAATGGTGGCGATGGTAGTGGAGGCAGAGGTAGTGGTGGTAGTGGTGGTGGCGGTAGTGGTGACGGTGGCAATGGTGGCGGTAGTAATGGTGGCGGTGATAGTGGTGTCGATGATAGAGATGGTGGTGGTGGTAATGGTGGCGGTGGTAGTGGTGGCGGCGGTACTGCTGGTGGCGAGAGTAGTGATGGCAGGGATGATGGTGAGGAAGATAATGATGGCAATAGGGATAATGGGGACGATGGGGATGGTGGAGGTTATAGGGATAGTGCTGGTGATGGAGATGGTGGTGCCGATGTTGATGTGACAAATCTCATTGTGTCACCTTGAGTAGAAACGATGACAAAAGTCTGATCCGAGTCTTCCATTATCTCCCACAGGAGCCGCCCCAGTGCGCGAGTATTTTAACAAAAATTAGATCACATGAATAATTGAAATGCACGCGTATTAAATGATCACAAATATTTATTAATAGTTACACAAGGGAAGTGAGTCAAGATAAGCCGTATCTATAATTTGGTGGAAACTGTATTGGAAAGTTTACATGGTCGAGCTTAAGGATGGAGCCCGGCAGCCGAAGCATCGCCTCTTCCTGAGTGATTAACGTTTTAACCACTTAGGTCATTACGTTCGTTAATACAGTGAGAGAACGCTATAACCAGTTTTTTGATTGATTGATGTTGCCGGGAGTGCCAACTCCTAAGATCATTAGTCCCGTAAATGTATTACGTGTTTTTTCTCGGGAGGTGGGGATGATCTCCCCCCGCTGAATTGTGAGATCTGGTGACAAAAGGAAGTTCCCGATCGGTCTCGTTACATGTAGTAGTGTAGTGCATGTAAATATAAGTGTGTGTATGTAAGAGGTGAGGATGGGACATGGAAGAGGAACGCAAGATCGCGCGCGGTCCATGGCTCGTTTGTTAAGACACTGCTCCGGCGTTCGTCTGGTTGATCGTAGAAGCCACGGAAGACAAGATTATAGCAGCGAGCCGCTAGAATTCTCCTCGAGACAGCGACTGAATTCGAAATAGCTATATAGCTCGTGTGGAAAATCCTACCACCGTCGGGACTCAAATTCTAGGACTTCCCGTTTAGAGGCACTGCAGTAGTTACATCTGGGGTGGTGGCGGTGTTTCTCTCGTTGAAACGCGAGAAACGGCGACTCTCTGGTTGGGGCTTTCCCCTTCACAGATATCTCCCCCAATGAGGCGTACTTCATGTAAGTGTGTGTGTGTGTGTGTGTGTGTGTGTATGTGTGTAAGAAGAGATAATGGGAGATGGATGAGTAAGGGTAAATCGCGCACCGTTCGTGGCCCGTTTGTTTAAGTACTACTCCGGCATTGCCCTGCAGTACTTTAATGATCGCATAAATCAAGTAAAATGCCCGATCAGAGCAGTCGGCCCAGACAACTTCTGTCTTCGGCCCAGCTATGTAGGTCCAGTAACACCGACTCTCACGTGACATCGAAATATAGAAGAGTTACTCTGAGAAGGAACCGCTCTGACAAGTTTTTTTTTTTTTATTTTTTTTTTTTTTTAATTTATTAATTTTTGAAGAATTTACATAGATCAGTAAAAATAACTATACATATGTATTTACAGACTTACATGCTAACCTTAAATATAATCTTACATACTATTACAATGGGGAGGAAATCCCTTTTCGGGTCCTCAGTCCGGATCTAAATCTGCAAATTTTTTTAGGAATATGTGATATGGATATTTGTTTCTGATTCGTGTTTGGTAATTGGGGTTTTTGGCTAGTTTGAATGGTGATAGTGCTGGGATTTGAGATAGGTTATGATAGAAGTTGGTGGCCAGATAAGTGATGTATTGTTCAATGGGTTCCAAATTAAATTCGTTGTGAAGTTGATTGTTGGTTATATACCATGGGGCATGAGCAACTATTCTTAAGAACTTATTTTGCAGGATTTGTAGTTTATGGATGTTAGTTTTAGCAGAATTGATCCAAATTGGGCTGGCGTACAACATTAATGGTCTTAAAATTGTCTTGTAAATTGCTATGGCTGATTTATATTGTATTGAGCTGTTTCTGTAAATTAGTGGTCGTAGTTGTGCAAGTTTTATTTTAGCTTGGGTCACTTTGGCATTTATATGTTTTCCCCAAGTTAGCTTGGTATCTAGATACAAGCCTAAATATTTTACAGGTTTATTGGAAGGGTACCATTCTATTGTTTTGTTATTTAGAGTGAGAGGAAGTGGGGGAGAGTGGGGTCTTAAAGTAAATATTTTTGCAGCGGTTTTGTTAGGATTTAGTTGAATTTTAAATTTAGCGGCCCAGCTGTCTATCATATTTAAATAAAGTTGTAAGTGGGTTCTTAACTCAGTGAGGGTTGTACCGGAGGCAAAAATGGCTGTGTCGTCGGCAAATTGAGCAATAGTAATTTTATTAAGTGTGGGAAGGTCAGCGACATAGAGGTTGAATAGGGTGGGTGATAACGGAGAGCCTTGGGGAAGTCCAGCGTTTATTGTTCTTGGGTTGGATAGATGGTTGTTAACATTGACTGAGAAAGTTCTATTGCTTAAGAAATTTATTATTATTGATTTTAAGTATTGTGGAGTGCCTATTTGGATAAGTTTATATAAAAGAGCTTGGTGCCAAGTTCGGTCGAAAGCTTGTGTAATATCAATAAATAGAGCTATGGAGTGGTGTTTTTTTTGAAAAGCGGAATAAATGTACTCTGAAATTCTTAATAGCTGGTGTTGCGTTGAGATTCTATCTGTAAATCCAAACTGTACCTTGGGGATAGCATTGGTTGAATATATGTGGTTTTTCAGTCTTCGCAATATGATTTTCTCGAATATTTTGGAAAGGGTTGTTAATAAACTGATTGGGCGGTAACTCTCGGGGTTTGATGGGGTTTTGTTTGGCTTTGCTATGGGAATGATGATTGCGTGTTTCCATTTATGGGGGAAATATCCGATTCTGAAACAAGAATTGAATATGTTATTTAAGTACGCAATTGCCGTTGGTGGTAGTTTTTTTAATGCCAAATTGTTTATTTTGTCGTGACCTGGGGCTTTTTTGTTAGGAAGATTTTTTATGATTTTAGAAATTTCAATGGGCGATGAGAAATTTATTCTCTGATACGGACCGAAGAAGTTTAATTTTGTAGCTTGTAGAATATTATTATGTTGCGGGTGGGCGTTCGTGTTCTCACAGAATGTGGTTTCGAAATGCGTGGCGAGCACTTCTGCCTTCTGAAGTGAGGATAAGGCCTTGCCTGTCGTTGTGTTTAAAGGAGGGACCGTGTTTTTTTTCTTGAGAATTTTTTTAGTGAATTGCCATAATGTGTTATTGCTGGTGTTGAGTGATTGTATGAGTTTATGATATTGTTCGCTGTTATGATTTCTGATAAGTCGTTTGACCACGTTGGAGATTAGGTTGAGTTCTCTCTTTAATTCTCGTGTTCTTAGCTGAGCCCAGAGTCTTTTAGTCTTATTCTTTACAGTTATTGCGTTTAAAATGCCTGAGGGTAATTTATTGTAGGGTTTGAAGGCTGTATTCGGAGTGGTAGTCAACTGAGAATTTTGGATGGTTGTGTTGATGAGGTCAGTTAGAAAATTAACGGATTGATCTATTTCAAGGGGAGTATTTAGTATTTTTATTTTGGGTACTGTACTTTTTATTGTTTCGGTGAACTTCCTCCAGTTAATTTTTAGTGAGTTCGGTTTCGATACAGGGGCATGTTGAGGTGACATTTGCTGCGAAGTAAGTAAGACTGGTATATGGTCAGAGTCAAGTTCGAATATTACCGATAAATGGAAGTTAAGGTTTGTGTTGGTTAGACCAATGTCGAGGATGTCTGGTTTGCGCGAACGGTCTTGTGGGTAGTAAGTAGGTTCACTCGGGGAGAGAATTTTAATATTGGCATTGTTTACTAATTGGGCTAGTGTTTTACCATCTTGGTTGTTGGATCGGCATCCCCAGTTACTGTGTTTGGCATTAAGGTCACCTAATAGCACAACTTTATCATTGAGGTTAAATAGATTTTGGAGGTTTGTATTTATTATTTTTGTCGAGGGAGGTTTGTATGCAGCTATGATCTTCAAAGAGTTATTGTTGATTATTATTGAGACTGCTATAGTTTCTAAGCCTGGTGTGTCCGGAAGAGTTACCTGGTTATGCGTGTGAGTAGATTTGATCGCGATGAGTACACCGCCGCCTTTGGTTTCGGTTCTGTCAGTTCTATAAACATTGTAATTGGGAATATATAATTTATTTTTTCTGCTCAAGTGCGTTTCGGTGATACAAGCTACATCTACGTTGTAGTGATGAAGGAAATGTACGAATTCAGTTTTTTTTGTTGGTGATTGAGTTTGCATTCCAATTTAGAATGGTTACATTGTTTTGGGATTTATTTGCCATTGTTGGTTAGATATTCGGCCACAGAGTTCTGAATAGTACTAATTATAGATGGGATTAGAGAGTTGATGAAATTAATAATGCAGGAGGTGATGGAGTTAATTATAGTGGTGATTATTGGGTGGTTGGATTGGATATTATTGGAATGGGCCGTGTGGTTATTGGAATTTTGGGTGTTTTGCGATGTGCTAGGAGGTGGTTTGTTCATGTTTGAAATATGGGTGAAGTTTTGAATAGGCTGGGATTGCGGCAGTGGTGGGAAATGGGCTCTTGATTGATTTTGGAGGGGAGGAGTAGCATTGGAGTTTGGTGGATTTTCATTATTTTTATTTTTAGAGGTACTTTTCCTATCTAAGATCTCTTTGTAGTAGGTGCAGTTCGTGTTTCTTATGTCGGCCTTGTGATTTCCGTTGCAGTTCGCACACACCGGAGATTCGTTCTTAGGGCAGAGCACAGAGTAATGGTTCCCGGCACAGAATGCACACGTGATGGAGTGGTTACAATTGTTTTTGGTATGACCGTAGTCAAGGCATCTTTGGCATTGGAGGGGGCCTTTATGCTTTTTGCGTCTTTCGGTTCTAACACGATGATTGCAAATTTGATGTATGGTTAATATAGTTTCTATTGGTTCAGAACCGTTGAATTCCGCGGCGACTACTGGGATTGGAAGGCCATCTTTTTGAAGTCTGGTGACTCTGATTATTGAAGTGAAGCGTTGCTGTAGGTCATTCAAAATTTCCGGTTCTGTTATTGATTGTTCGATGTTTTTGAATACGACAGAAAATTTTTTGTTTGATGGATCTTTGAATGAATGAAATTTACGATGGGTATGTATGAGATATTTGATTATTTTACGGAAGTCCGTGGGGTTATTGGCATTGATCTTAACTTTGTTATTTTTCACGTCTGTGATGAAGTTGTTGGTGACGTTAGATTTAAGTTCGATTATAAGATCGCGAACACTGGTTACGTCCGCCACAAAGATTGGAGGAATTTTGGCTGGTTGCGAAGAGTGATCGTCAGTATTTACATTTAAATAATCGAACCGATTATCTTCAGGGTTGGGATTTATATTAGCGAGTTCTCCGAATCTGTTCCCGACGGGGACATTGTATTCTAAACCACTGGATTGATTAGAGTTCTCGTTAGAGTTACTCGAGATTACACCTTTCTTTTTTGTTTCGATGGGGATTTCACTGTCACTGACTGACCTCTTTCTGGTGTTGACGTCTGATGATGAAGGTTGCGACATCGTGCTGAGGTCTGTTGAGGCGGCCTCCTGGCTGCCAACGATGCGTTGCTGGTCGGTAAGTGGAGGTGCGGTTGGTCCACTTAGCATGTGAGGCTGATGTGATGGGGGTTGATGTAACTGTTGTTCTAGTTGATGTTGTAGTAGATGATCTGGAATATGTTGCAGTGATGTTTCACGGACGTCGCCTTCTGGGAAACCGACCTCCATTTCGCCCTCGGCCGGGTAGACCTGGGCGAGGGCATCTGCGATACACTGGCGTATGCCAGCGTTGTCTGATGAAAATGTTGCACTAATTGCTGGCAATATTAGCGCCCACAGTTAGAAGTGCTGATAAACACTATTATTGTAGCACTTTATCTTACACTGGCACAGAACACTATTACGAGACGAGGCGCAGCGCTGAGCGCGGAGCTCCGTACTGTGCGACTGCTCGCAGCGGAATGCATATAACAGCTGCTCTGACAAGTCTGGAAGCAAATGAACGCCATGCAGGGCGATGACATTGCAAGTGATAAAGATAAAGCCATTTACAAATGAACTAAGTATAAACGAACGCACTGACAAAATGATTGCATAGATGTAACTCGCAGTTATATTGCCAGCAGTGGGCAAACAGTAGCTGACAAAACGGTTCCTTCTTATAGTAATCCCTCTATAACAAGGGCCTTCAAGGGTAACAAATGACAGAATCATTTACTTGGGAACCATGTTCAAATGAATCCGTGATATGGTTGCTATCTGACCTGCATTAGCAAGGAGTACATTGTGATTCTGATATTTGAAATTTTCAAATAATGAAAAGTATGTTCCTACGTGTTGAAATTTCTTGTATCTTAATTTACTATTTTTATGAATCTTATTTCATGCAAATCAAATTATTTTTATCACCTCTGAACGACTTAAAAACTGCCCGCCAACCGCGCCCTATTTGATATATTGCGTGCTCTCACATCAGAGATTAAAATTTAAAAGGCATATTCTAAATGTAGTTTAATGATTTTAAACAATTAACAATATTTTAAACATTTTTTTAATGATTTTATTAAATACAACAATAACAATATTGTAATTCTTCTGATACTGATATCGAAAAATCTTTAAGAAGAAAAGTTGGTTGCGGCACACACTAGAGTATTGGTGAAGACGACATCCTCTATTCCTTCATGTCTTAATTGGGCACGCAGTTTTTAATCTGAATTTTTGAATTTAGAAACATTTTTCATTTAAATAATTAGAAAATATCGGGAAAATGAGAAAGCGGTTGGGGTATCTGGCATTAGAATTTACATTGCGGGTTCTGAAGAGTTAAGGGCTTGAGAAAAAACTATCTGCTTCATTGGCATGAAGTATAGTGACTGATATGAAATAAACTCCTCAAAATAGCAGGAAGATTGTTCAAAGGTCCTCTCTCGCTCGAGGTTTGCACTCCAAGGTTTGAGACAAGACAGTAGACACCGAGGACAGTCAATTGTCGCCGTGGAAACGCGCACAAGATAATCGCCTTTATGAAGTGGGCATTGTGCTGTGAGAGTTGTAAACATAACCTTGCAGCAGAGTAATGTCCAACTTCAACCCTAAAGATAAAACTCGTTTCATTATAATGTCTTACTTCTTGATAATCCTTTCGGAAAGTAACACAAAGCATCAGTCGTCCATTCTTAGCATCCTGAGTCTTCAGCATATGATTGTGATGTCTTCAACTAACAATTGTGACGTGTTAGGTTACTAATACAAACTTGTATCCCATCAGAAGATCATTCCACTCACATTAAATCAAACTACCATCATTCACCATTCAAAATCAGTTAACCGTCTTTCATACAGTGGAAGGTAAAGGAGAACCACCACTGATCTCCAGCCCACGAAAGCGGACGGGAAAAAGAAAGACATCGCCTCCCTAACTACTATCAGAAATGAATATAGAACTTATAAAAATGTCGACTTCCAGTAATGAAGACAGCCTACCATTTCACTTCAGTATTTTTCACCACGGAATTCAAACTTCGGGGTCCATACATGCCGCGCCAATGTCAGCTACAACAGCGCCACAACCGGCCTGTCCGCGAAGCTCCAGCCTTCGCACACACAGCCTCGCGTTGCATTTCAAGATTAAAATAATCAACTCGCGGCCGGGACGTTAGACTTATCATCCGCGTTCCCTATAGCATTACCTTCCGCCCACCCGCAAAAAAATAATTAGCTTTTTTAATAATAAAATCCTCTTTCCTTGCCGGCTTGGCGTGCGGAGGCAGCAGCTAGTTATTCTAACATATGACTTTTTAACTGTCTGTACCAATAGTTTTTAAAACATGTCATCATCACAGAACGTGCGTTTCACAACCAGACCTTCGTTTACTTCCTTTGTACCTCTTTTTTTTCGTGCACGCCTCGCGAAAAAAACCTACGGCGTGTAATTTTTGCGGAAACAAAAAAATACACGCGAGATAAATAAAAGCATATGATATGTGCGATACATATCTAAGCTCACATATTCAAAAAGGTGCTTCCGAGCCCCGCCTCCGCCGCCGCCGCCCTCGCCGCCTGCACGCTCGGGCTTCATAATCATTCCGTTGGGATTTTTCTGTGTTCCGAGCCCAGGGCTGGTAACGGGCGAGGATCAAGAAATGTGTCAGTAGCAGCCTCCGACTCAACCCGAAATTTTTCCCTGGCGCGTGTTGTCAAGGGCAGCGCGGGGGGAGCGGGGGCGGGGGCGGGGGCGGCGGCGGCGGGGGAAGGGATCACCTTAACCGCCAGGGCATGAAGCTGACAGCGGCGGCGGCGGCGGTGGCGGCGCGGGCGAGGGAGGCGGCGTCCGCGGGGGGAGAGGGGGCAGGCCGTGTGCAAGTGCGGCAACGTCCGAGACACGCGCCGCTCCTCGGCGCCGCGCGCCGCCCCCGCGCGCCCCGACGCCCGACGTCGTTTTAACCCGGCATTTCGCACGCGCCACTGGAGGCGGCGGGGCGCCCGAGGCGGCGGCACGAAAGACGGGAGGAGGTAGCTGCGGAGGGGAATGTTTGTGGTAGCAGCGGTGGTGGCGGCTGAGGTGATTGTCGCTGTGGTGGTAGCGATCGTAGTCGTGCATGGTACTGAAGGTGGATGCGATGATGGGTGGTTCATGCGTCAGAGGTGAGACGGAGGTGGCGCAGGTGTCGATGGCAGCAAAGTGAAAGACGAAGAAGTGGGAGGGGAAAGGAGAAATGGAGAGAGGAAGGGAGATGGAGTTGGGTGGAATTGGGGTGGGGGAGGTTAGGCGTGACTTGGAGGGGACGGGCAAGGACGGAAGCAGGACGAAGGTAAGGCGACAAGGCGATGCCAGATAGAAGCGGGACGGAAGCGGGACGGAAGCGGGACGGAAGCGGGACGGAAGCGGGACGGAAGCGGGACGGAAGCGGGACGGAAGCGGGACGGAAGCGGGACGGAAGCGGGACGGAAGCGGTGCGGAACGGGACGGAAGCGGGACAGAAGCGGGACGGAAGCGGTGCGGAAGCGGGACGGAAGCGGGACGAAAAAAGAGCCGACGCAGTGTGGGGGTTGAGGGGTGGCAGGGGCGGTGACGATAGAGGAGACGCTGGTGGCAGTGACGCAAGGATTGAGGAAAAAACGGCGATGGTGATGGCGGCAGCAACGCTATCCCTGAAGGCGATGGCACCTGATATTGCTTAACACATTGAAAACGAGGGACCGAATTCTTACTGGTCACAGATTAAAGCACTTCATAAAAAAAGGCCGTTTCTGTTAGAATGGTCACGATTTAGTTGTAAAATTAATATGCAAGCAAACGACAAACAATTACAGTAATTTTTCCATATTTACCTAGCTAAGAAAATAACCTTAAATAATTACACACTCAGTCTAGATATAATAGAAAATTATGCCATTTGTGCAGTGCTACTAAAAGAACTTAATTAATAACTTTGGGTACAATAAATTTATATTTAAGACTGAAAATGCGAAGTGTATTAACAATTCAATTATTTGAAAATGTTTCTAATATCTATATTACAAATACAGCGAAGAAACAAAAATCACCTTGAAAATAAAGCATTCAATTCAACAGTTCCCTATCCCGAATTTTTTAATCTAACTTCGCATAAATTGGCGAATCCATATCTACATTTCAACAAATCTAGAGTTCTGAATTAGACTTGTTATGTATGTATGGACCCTGTAATAAGATAATTAAATAAATGTTAATATTTTTTCTTTGTTGAAGAAAGGTTTCAAAAGTTAATGGAAATAAAATAGTACATCTTACCTACTAACACAATCATTGGGATACCTTTACCCCTTTTTAATATGTTTATTTACAGGTTGGAAAAACTAAGGTGAGATCCCACCCCAAAATTGAGAAAAATATCAAATTTTTTAATCTTAAAATAACCTCTAAAAATTTTCTGAACATTTTGATATAATATTTATTGATTTTTTGTTTATTTTATTGCTCTTTTAATGAACGTCAGTACATACAGGCTGACGTTTCAGAAGTTCCATTGTATCACATAAACAAAAATAGTTTTGAAACTATTGGCTCTCGAAGGTTGTGGTTTTCGCAGTTTCATATTCAGTTATCACGTTTATCTATTCAATTTCAGATGCGTGTTGTTCTTCTATGTTTTTAATATTAAAGATGCATGTGTGTGGTCTTGTGTGCGTACGTTCATACTTGAGTGTACGTATAAGTATATGTGTGTGTGCGCACGTATGTACGTCTATTCGTGTATACGTTTTTCCTACGCACTTCATCTCAGCATCTCAGGCTCTACTACGTTCCTAAAGAAATACTTGTTTCCGCTCGCGCTGCAGCCCGCAACCCTCCCCTCCAAGGCTTCATACAAAAGCATCTAGCGCGGTGTGTGCTACTGGAAGAGCGCGCGCGAGGGCGTGTGTGTGTGTGTGTGTGTGTGTGTGTGTGTGTGTGTGTGTGTGTGTTCGAGTATGCACGTTCGTGTATGTATATTCGTAGTGCGAATATTTATATTCGAGTGTACTTGTTCGTGCACGTGTGTACGTCTATTCGTGAGTACGTTTTTCCTACGCACTTCATCTCAACTCTGTTAGTTCTTGGACGATCCTAACGGAATACCTGCTTCCGCTCGCGCTGCAGCCTGGCGCCCCTCCCCTCCTAGGCCGCGTACAAAGGCTTCATGCGCGGCGCGGGGCGGTGGGGGCGCGAGATGGACTGCCGAAGGGCGGCGTCAGGCGCGGCTCACCCCTGCGCGGGGCGGGGCGGGGCGGCGATCGGGGAAAGGCGGCGGCCATCCAACCTGACAAGCCGCGAGATTTACTGGCGCAATACGGCGTGCGCTAATCGCGTGACTCAGACGCGCGGCGTCGCCGGCGCACAGTGACCGGAAGGCGCGTCTGCGCGGAGGCGGCGGCCACGCACGCACAGCGCGGTTGCAGCGTTGCGCACGTCCGTTATTGATTGTTTTGTGCTTCCGTGCGTGGCGGATGCTAGGGTCATTAGTGCAGTTAGCGTGCGCGTCTTGTATGTCGGGTGTTGCGATATTGCTTCCCTGGAGAGGGAGATCCGGCTCCGACCTACACTTCGACTTGCGAGGGATTTTCCATTACCAGGTTGCTTTGCCTCTGTTTGTGTGGGGGGGGGTGCGTGTGAGTGTGTGTGTGCGCGCGAGCGCGCGTTTCAACGCGACCAGTGCAAAGATGTAGGTACCTAGTTTTATTAATTAGTTTAGGAAGAGTTTTGTAAATTATTTTTCGTTTCCTTACCGCAGGTTTTTGTACATTCAGTTATTTGCACGCTGAAACTTAATGTCACTATTTGATTGCTTTCATACGTTTCAGAGACGCCGTGGGGGTGATAGCCAACGAGTCAATAAAATAGAAATGTATTTTGTTCTTTGTACTGGTTAAAAAATCTTCAGCCTAACCACTTAATATGTACGATGTATTGTGAATAACTTTTGAAAAAAAAATCGTATTTAAAATTAAATTAAAATATCATTTAAAATTGTGTCAGTTTTAAAGGTATTTTAATTTTGGGAAGGTTAGCTTATATCGCTGCTTATGTGTCAACGAACACTTTGCTCACATGAAGATCCTGGGTTCGAGAAACACAGTGGTAGATTATTCACACCGCCTAGTAACTAGGTGGTGTCGAATGAAGACAAAAGTCTTGATGAATTCTTCAGACCGGAAGCTCTCACTTCTTCAGCAAGCCGTCTTTGTTCATCTTGTACCACTACTTCTGGTCGAGCAAAATAGATGATTGTTCTACGTCCCCTGATATTTCCATGATCAAGAAACACTCCTGGTGTACTAGGTTCGCTGTTAGGCTTCAAATGGCCAGAAAAGTAAGAGGAATACTTTTCTCTAATACTGATGTACACCTTCCCATATGCAAGGAACTAAAAATATTTGTAGCATATGAAGAGTATCGTTTGAAAGGATCTAATTAAATGCTTCAGAAAAGCTCTAGAAACGTTTGCCGTTTTCGTCGATGAAGTAACTGCATTCTTCTGGAACTGATTAGAGACTCTGTTTTACAGAGGTACAGTTCTAAAGCGCAATCATTTTCATAATTTATTCCTTTATTACTAAAATACACAATTTAGTACCTATGGATATAATCAATTTAGTCGATGATACGAGGCTATATGTATATACTCTTTGTTATGGAATGTTATGGAATTTTGAAAATTACTTCTTTCCTGCTTAAAATGCTAACATTACCAAGAAAGAACATTATAGAGTCATGTAAAGTGCTTTAAATATTCTGTAATTGACTACACAAGCAGCCAAATAAATATTAACAGAGCACAGACACTCAAACACAACGCTTATCACGATTAAAATCAGAGAAAAAATTCTAAATTTTTGAAGTATCCATTACAGACGAAGACTTGGGAAATATTGAAGTATCCATTACAGACGAAGAATTGGGAAGTATTTTTCTAAAGACCCACTTTTACATGTTTCTACATATTTCGTTACACCAAATCCACGAATGAAAGGTCGGTCTCTAGCGAGTGGTATAGTTAATTACAAACTGCACAGCGAGAAGCGCATTTCGGACCACTGCCTAAGAACGGCGGCGTCGCGGCAGTTTTAATTCGGCTTCGCACAAAGCCCCTTAACCCTTCCGCGGGGACGCCCGGCGGCCCTCCTCCGCCTGTCTGACTAAGCAACCGGCCCTGATTAGCCCTGGGCCCTATGAATATCGGCGGGGTCCAGCCGGACAATAAAACGCAAGCGCTACTGTCCATAACGCAAAAACACGAACGCCGACACTCGCGCAGTCTTTTAACCACCGCCGCCCCCACCGCCGCCGACGTCGCCTCCTCTGCCGCAGCCATGACCAGCGCCGCCTCCGCCACCAATCTCACTCCGACCCCGCCAACGTCCCCGCCGCCACCGTCCCCCCATCGTCTCTTTCACTTTCCCCTCCACCATTCCCTTACATTGTCCCTTCCACCGTCCCCATCACTGTCCCGCCACCGACCCCGATTCCGTCCTCACCATCGTCCCCGTCATCTTCCCCGCCAAAGATCTCGCCAGCGTCCCCAGTGCCGTCCCGCCACCGTCCCCACCTCATTCCTCTCTAATGTACCCGCCACCGGTCCCGCCGCCGTCCTCGCCTCTGTCCTTGTCAACGTATCCGCTCGCGTCCCCTCCTGTGTCATCGCTATTGTTCCCGCCACTGCCCCGCCGCCGTTCCCGCTCCGTCCCCGCTACCCTTCCCGGCACCGACCCCGCCGCCGTCCCTGCCACCACTGTCGTCAACGTTTTCGCCACCCCCTCCGCCCCTCCCACCTCGCGCGCCTATATGACGCCGGGCGGCCCAATGTGAAAAATGTACTCCAGGGTGATGAATAATGCAACAAGGTGTGTTTCCGCGGGGTGAGGGTGCGAGGGTGGACGGGCCAAAGGTGGCGTCCGCTTTGTGAGGCGGGGTGGCGGTAAAGGAAGGACGTGGCCTCGACGCCGCGCCGCGCCGGTTGACTGTAGCGGCGTGGCGCGGTCGAGCTTTCTGCAAGACACTAAACCAGCACAAGGCGGTGGAGAATGGAGGCGGGGGTGGAGGAGTGGATCGGCGCGGGCGATCAGAAGGGGATCGGAGCAGACTTGTGTTGGACTCCGCATGGAGTTGGGGCGAGGCCGGGGAGGGTGCCAGAAGGATTTGAATAGCGATCAGAGCGAGATTGAGGAGAGGGACGAGGTACGGTTCAGGTCGCGATCGGGTCGGGCACGGGGCAAATATCAAGTCGGGTTGGGCCAGAGACCAGTTTGGGAGCATAATTGTGTCGAGATTGTTTCATGTTCTGATGGGTTGGGTTCTGGTTAGGTTAGGATCCGTTTCGGGTATGAGAAGTGCAGAGTTCGAGTCGACTTCAAGTCGGGTTTCGGATAGGTTTTGGTGAGATTCGAACTGGGTTCTCAAGTTCGCTTGGGTTACGCACGGATCGGGTCCGGGTCCGGATCCTAGTCCCGATCCTGGTCCTAGTCGGGTCCGGGTCTGGTTCAGGATCAGGTCGGGTCCAGGTTGGGTCCGGTTCGGGTCCGGGTCGGGTCCGGTTCGGGTCGGGTTCGGGTCCGGGTCGGGTCGGATCCGGGTCGGGTCGGGTCGGGTCGGGTCAGGTCGGGTCCGGGTAAAGTTCGGGTCCGGTGGTGAACGGGTCAAGTCTGGAAGCAAGAATCCGATCGGTGGCAAGCCAAGAGCAAGGTGAGGGATCGGGGCAGAGACTTCGTGGATGTGGCGAGGGGACCAAGGTGAAGTGGAGGTGTGGGAGGTGACAGCGGGCGGGGAGGGGAGGGGAGCGGAGGGCGTGAGCAGGGATCGCGAGGGCTGAGGACGGCGCGTGCGTGAGGTCGTGAGGGCGCCTTCCGGCGCGGCCGCCACCTCCCGCGGCGCGGCGCGGGCGAGGATTACGAGGGCGACTCCGGAAAGCTCTTTCGTATGCCTGGGGCTGGATGCGAATCCTCAAAAGAAGAGCGCAGGTCGGGGTGAACGATTCGGGGGAAAGTGAAGGGATGCGAGGGAGCAGGCAGGTATTGGATAAAAATCATTTACGGCAGTGATTTTCAGATTTTTTTTAGTCGACGGCTTTTCTATCGAATTGTATGATCTCTCCTGAGCCTTAAAAATCGAAAGTAACTATACCAAAAATTAAAAATTTAATCGGTTTATAATAGAAAAGTATCATCTTTCGACTTATAAATAAATAACTATACATATCAATGTAATGTCCTCTATTTTAATTTTTTTTCCAATCAAATGTGGATATTGAAATGTCATTTTTGAAGCTGTTTCATTGGCTTTCATTGGCTATTTATCTTATTCGCGATGTGTTTTATCCATTTAGTAATACTAATTCTCTACAATTTATTCTTCATTATTCCTCTCAGTTGGTGGATAGATATTTAAATAAATATTTCATTGCACTTTCATTATGCATTTAACTTGAGTTTCTATTCCTTCTTATTTTTATCTAACAAGTATAATTAAAGATTATTGTCAGATTATGCAAAGAAAAATTTTGTGGATTACGATAAACAAATAAAACCACTTGTGCTCAATATAATGTGGAATATTTTTGTACATCATATATGTTTACAGAAAATCTAGGAACAGCTCCTTTTTATATGTTTGCTTTCTCAGACAAAATACTGTAGGAAAGTACAATAATTCATTTTATTAAATAGAGGGATAATATCGAAAAATTGTACGTGTAAAGTATGAGATTTGCCAAAATAATAAAATGTTATCATCATAATTATATTTCAGAAATGTCTTTTTAGATTTCTTCTAATTATTTTTCAAAAGTTTCCTTAAAATATAACACCTTTAAAGATCCCAATGCTACTTTTCTTCTATCACATGGAGTATTCTTTGTAGATTCTCTTCAAACTCCTTGCAAAAAGCAGTTGTGCTTGTTTTGTTACAACGAACGTCTTATTACCATCTCAGAATTCCACCTGCTATTACAAAAGCGAAAGGATTCACATCTTGTCCTTATGGCGACTTCAAATGCACCTAACGTTACTACAATAATGTCAACGTCCAATACAGTTTCCTTATGTCCTACACAGAACAATGCGAGCATGATGGATCTGCAGATGCCTTGCGGTCACTAGTGAGGAGGCAGAAGGGTCCCGCAACGTATCAAGATGTGAGACCATAATTCAGCGAACACTACATTTGTAGTAGTGAACACGCCCATCTCGACGCGGCTATTGACATGGCGGTCACTTGAAGGGCTTACCACAACAGCTACTTGGCAATTTTCAAAAATGCGCAATAATTAATGCCCCCCTTCATCCCGCGTCAAGGACGGTCTTCCGCAAGCCATAGCTATCTCTATACCCAGCATTAATTCCCATCTCATTGTACCCCTGACATCGTGTTTGTCTTCTGAGGGTCTACGTACACAACAGGGCACTATGGCTGTCGCTCAATGTAGATCATACCTCTCAGGTACTCGGATGGAGCTGTGAGGCAGCGACCATAATGGTGTAATAATCAGATGCAATCCTTATCACGCCGACCTGCAACCTGCTAAGATATTCGTAATGGATGAGCCCAAGCTTGTACGGAGAGCTGTGACCTCGAATGCAATGACATCTTTAGGAGGTGTATTTAAGTTTTATTTTCTTCTCGTTGTGGGACTAACAAGAATTTAACTGGATAAGACCTTGTGTTCGCTGTTTTCGGTTGAAGTGAAAATAGATCCTTTGCAAGTTAAGATATCTCCCACAAATTGATCTATGCATAAAAATTACATATTCTCTAAATAGCGCACGTCTCTTAGGTTTTGTTAGTAATGGCATTAAATAAAAAATAAAGATAGCTTAAAATATATAGAAAGATTAAATGGATATATCTCTCACGAATCAATATCACAAATGGATATCAGAACAAAACATAATGCGAGTTTTGAGAAATGCTCTCATTCATTCACTTTAATTCCTTCAACATACAAAAAATAAACAGAAAAAAACATGAAAATTATACAAAACAGAGTAGAGAAATATTTTGAATTCTTAATATTATAAAAATTGAGCATACAGAAATGTTTTCATGAGACATTTTGATTTTAGAAGTGTTTACTTCTGAACATTTTTTCTCCAATTTCCCATTGTCAAGAATTTCTTTCACTTTTTACTTGGATATAGTTTCGAGTAATCGTAGAATACACATCACATGTTCCAAAAGTATATCTTGGAATGCCTCGTTTCCTAAACAGACATCGTCAGAAGAAATTGGAAAATTTAGCATACAAAAGTTTCAAAACGTCCAGTCAGTATAGACCGGATGTGTTCAGAACAATCTAACGTTCTTTGAGTATTGATATAGGTCGCGGACTTCGACTACTTAGATCAATTGTTCCGTAATTGTAGTGCTCGTTATATTTCGGGAGGTGACGATGATTTTCCCTGGCTGAAACATGAGATCTGTCGCTAATCTGGAGGATGTCTTGCAGTGCTTTCCCCTCCAGTATCTCCCACAGAGAAGCATCGCCTCAGCCGGGACAGGCTCCCTATATGTGTGGTACCGTAATATATATATATTCTATTCGCCACTTGTAGGAGAATTAAGTCTTGAATCTTCTGGGTCAGGTAGATGTATTTAATACAATTCAATACATTACAATATTCCTCCCAAACAATTCCTTGCATAACTAAACAACAGTACTGCCTTTGAAAATTATGTGAATCGACAAATATCACTCAACTATCAACTAGATAAACTCCCACAGCATTGAAAGCAAGTTTATTTCCCTCTATGTTTGTGCACGTACTGTACACGTCGGCTTACTCTACGTTACATATACAAGACACGTAAGTAACCACAAGTTTTGCAATGTAAGACATTCATTGCGACTGACCGTATTTTTTACCAGCAGGTATATAGTAAGGTGAGCAAGGAGTACATATTGCGGCCAACCAAGCACAAATGCAGAGGCGTAAGCTTTCTTGTGGTCGCTTGGAAGGGGGAGGGGGCTGAAGGAAGAACAACAGCAGGGGAGGGGGGGGGACGTACGCGCGGCAATTACCGCCGACGCGAGGCGGCGCGCGGGCGAGTGAGCGGGCGAGTGAACGGGCGAGCGCGGGAGACGAGACACGGATTCAGCCCTCTCGTTAGGAGCTTGCTCCGTTGCAATTATCCAGATAAAGAATAATTTACTGCAGATTGCCCCGAGCTTCGAGACATTGTGCCTAATAAGCATCGAAGAAGCCGGCCGCGTCTGGGGAAGGGAAGCGGGGCGGGGGAGGCCGGGGTGGCGGGGACGGCAAGGCGGGAGGGGGTGGGTGGGAGGAGGGGAGGTGACGAGGACGCCGGGATATCGGTGCCATCGGTCAGGAAGGGCGTGGGGAAGGGCAGGTATGGGTGCGGAAGGGTTGATAATATGGCTGCAAATGCTGGGAAGTGGTGGAAGGTGGATGAATGAGGAAGGTAAAGGCGGATTAGAAGTGAGGAAGCAGTCAAAGCAGCGGATGAATATGATGGCGGGGAAGGGCGGGGAAGGGCGGGGGAAGGGCGGGGGAAGGGCGGGGAAGGGCAGGGGAAGGGCGGGGGAAAGCGCGGGAGGAATGGCAGTGGGGATGGTGATATTAAGGAGGACGATGGGGTCGGCGGGGACAGTGAAGTTGGCGAGATTGGGAGGGTGGCGGGGGCGGCGTTGGGGGTCGGGCGACGGGGGTAGCGGAGGCGGTGGGGACGGGTGGCGTGGTCGGCTGGGGCGGTGGAGACAGCGGAGGCGTCCTCACGCCCGCCCTCGTCGCCTCTGTCTGCGGCAGCCCCCTACAATGTGCCCGGTTATCAATTTAATGCGCTGATCCTTCGAGAATTTCCTTCCTCGCGATATAATGAACCGTTAGCGGCGAAATTGCAAAAATATTTCTCACTAATTAAAACAACTAAATTACCGACACTGTAATACCCCGCTCTCCGTTTACTTTTCAAAGGAGCGCCGAGGAGCGAAATTGGCCGAATAAATTCGGGAATAAACGCGCGCATGAATAAGAGTACACGCTGAATAAGAGAACGGAGATTGCGAAAGACGTCTGCAGACGCTGTGGCGAGATTGAGTGGAGACATTTTCGGGCAGAAGGTTTTAGCCAGGCGCGGGATTACAGTCGAGTTTGTTTTAAGAATTTTCACTTTTAGAGGGGCCAACAGTGTGAAAACTGATGAAACGGTTTTATAACACTCAGTTTCTAGAGCAGAAATCGTGGTATCAAGATTTAAAATTCATCATAAGAAAGAAATTACCAGAAACAAGATTATGAATACACGTATTCATGGTCTGTTGAGGTACTTATGCTATCCAAAGTATCAACGACGCACTAAGGCTTTTATTACGTTAAGCTTTTGAATTATTCAGAATTGAGTGAAATGCCTTAGAATCTATATTATAAATACGGCACAATGCACATCTGAAGTTTAGATATCACCTGGATAGATTCGATGCTGAATGTTTCGTTTCAAAGTCGAAAATTTAATATTCCTATCTTATTAATAAGTTTTGTCATTTCATCGACCTAAATGTTATTTTCAACGCATTATATGAGTTTTTCTTACGACTCTTCACTGTAATGCTTTGGTCTTCTCAGAGAACATTATGAAATAACAGAGTAGAAGCGATTCAAAATTTGCTACAATGACAATTAATAATAGCACCGAGTACGCTAGTAATCCTATTTGAAAGACCTTAACTGAATTTTCGTTAACCGGAAAATTATGTAGAATTCTGCTGAAGAATGCAACAGTTTCTAAATTCGAAACGTTGAAAAAAATTGAGAACATTTTTGAATTTTAATATTTAGGTTATTAACGACAGCAATTCTTTGCGTACGGTGAATATACTTCTTGCATTTCCCGTTCAATTTAATTCTAATATAAGATGGAACCGATAACAAACCGCACCTAAAAAGATGGTATCGACAAAGAATATACAGAACAAAATATTTTAAATTATTAAATAAAATAAAGTGTCCTCAAAGGCTTAACAGAGAATGAGTCCAAGTATTTTACTAACTCTCTATATATCCCTCTGGGTGCGAGGTGGCCAGGCCATCAAACGCGGCGTTCCTCAAGGCTCGCATCCTGGCGCGGGCAGAGTGGCGCCTGGGCTACTGACGCGACGCGCCAGCGCCGGCAGGAAACGACCGGCTGCCCGCGCCGCGACGTTACGACGCGCCCCGGAGACAGACACGGAGCAGGCGACTCGGGGCGTCGCGACGCCAGGCGACGCCCGCCGCTGCCGCCGGCGTCGTTGCGTAACAGCCGCCGTCGCGGCGCAGCAGGTACGCGCGCGATCAAAGCGCGCGACGACGCGTGACGCGCCGGCCGTTCCGCGTGGCTGAGGACGGAGGGGACGGGGCGGGGAGGGGCGGGGCGGGCGGGCGGGAGGCGGGGACTCGGTGCGGTTATGGAGCGGCGCAAGTGAGCGGGTGATGGGGTGAGCGGGGAGGGATGGAGAGGGGAGGGGGGAGGGAAGGGGGCGGCGAGGGGTGGGGCGGTGTGAGGCAGGCCGGGTGTGCGGGGTGGGCGTGGCGGAAAGCGCGGAGATGAATCGCGCGGGGAGGACGGTGCGCCGAGGAGAAGAGAATGCGGTGTCCTCACTCGTCGGAGGAGGGTAATGTGATGTGAACACATGAAGAGAAGAGGTAGGGACTGTCAGAAGATTGGGTTACGGAAGAAGTGGAGGGCCCGGTGAGAAAACCAAGGTACGGTGGGTAGATGACGGGGTGCGGGATATGAGGAGTAAGGTGGCATGGTACAGTCAGAAGAAGAAAAAACTTTCAGAACATAAAGGGAGAATGAGAAGATGAGGGTTCGGGGAGAAAAAGAAGGTACGGTGAGAAGAAAAACAGATAGATGAGAAAAAGACGAAATTGTGAAAAAGAGGGTAATATGATAAAAAAGAGGGGGCGATGAGAAAAATAGGGGACGACGAGAAAAGGAATGATGTGAAAAATAGTGGACGATGAGAATAATTGTAGACAATGACAAAGAGAAAAGGAAACAGTGAGAAACAGACGGACAGTGAGAAAAAGAGGAGACGGAGAAAAAGTGAAGCGGTGTGAAGAGGCGGAATTTGTAGATGATAATGACACAGTTGATGAAAGAGATTCTTGAGACGTTGGTGTTCATACTGTTTGTAGTTGATCATGAAGAACCACCTGGGTTATCTACAAAGTTTCATGATCCATAACAATTTCAGGAAAAACAGTGGAATATCCACATCATGAATCGCAACAGGATAGGTAAATGTGGCAGTTACCGAATATTTCGTGTTGTCTCTGTTCCTGACACCGAAAATCATGTTGTAGGAAGAATAAAACGCACTAAAACTTAGAGAAACGAGATATGGATGTTTGAATATTGAGATTTGATTCATCGAGTATCTATTGTACTTCGTACGCTCTAAGGCAAAATGGTGCATAAGTTGGAAATCTGAGTGGTACACATCCTTTTAAAGATTTCTAAAAACAAATTCCAAATAATTCCATTTACGTTTCGGCAAAAACAAATTCTTAAATGTATCCAAATCTTAGAAACGGTGGGGTAATGGTAGACATGGAGTGTCAGTATTGGCGTCAAAGGTCGTGTGACGGTGAAGGGGTTAACCTGTTTAACCCTTTAACACTGTTATCGGGGTGCGTTCAATGACTACAGGGTTCAAATTTTTAGGAGGAATCGTTACAGAATCTCCTGAATCTTCAGGTTAACAACAATCGTGATGTTGCAGAAATTTTAAACGACAATGAAAAAGTGTAAGAGATCCACCCTGGTGTAAAAATATTGTACAATCTATAGCTTCATTTGCAATTAGTAAAGTAAACACACGATATGTTTATTCTAGCCAGATGATACGTAAATTATAGCTAACAGAAGTATATACATTAGTAGCTGTGTAAGGTTGCCTTCCACCAGCTAACGTAGGTCAACGGTAGAAATTGAGGTGATGGGAAGAAAAGTATATGAACTGCAAAAGAATATTGACGATGGTGGTAGGCAGAAGGAAGGGGGAATTTTTTAGGCAGCGCTGTTGGTTATAATGACAGAGGGTTGAATATTGGGAGTAGCAATGAGATTATTTTCAGTTGGAAGTGTCAGAATTCACCACATGTTCTTCGAAAAAATGGCGGTGGGAGTTGTAAGGTAGAGTTGTTAATAGATGGATTAGGATGGGGTCGAGACAGACAGGATTTCGGTGTGTACTTATACTGATGATGAGTGAGTTAATACCCTGGAAAAAGGGATGGTGGCGAAAACGTAAGAATTGAAAGTAGCGGAGTGCTTAAGGTAGTTTGTTCATGCCAGTCGCTAATCAAATACTAAAACACATTACATCTGAAGATTAGCAATAGGCCTTTTAAACGTGAAGAGAGCATTTAAATAGTTATTTACAAATAGTTGAAGAAGATGTATTGTATATTTATTCTAGAAAGACAATGTTCATTGTTATATATATTTATTCTCTTGCATGATTTTTCATTTCCATAAGTTGGCGTAACCTAATATAGGTTACATTGACTTTGGCTCCCATTCTTTTCTTTCTTTCCGCGTTGAATATTAGTCCACGTTGATTACACCGGAAGTGAATTATCGTCAAACAGTCAGTGGTTGTTTGTGATACCAAATTTTAATTGAGGGTTGTTTCTACTCAAGAGAAACAGTGCTCACAATAGCATGATTTGTGCATTTGTGCTATGTCGATAGCCAGTACTTCTGGTTGCGATGCATTTCGCAGCAGTTTTTTTATTAATTACTCCTCAGAATGCCCGGTTTAATATCATGTTTCCTCAGAAAATTTACTACGTATTGACAAAAAGAAAACTTTCACCCTACCTTCAATAACTTAAAAGATCTATGCCCGCGAAAATGTTTCCATAAGAGCCTGTACTAAATTAAACTTACTTCATTAAAAAATTAGACCGGTATGGTTCAAATATTTTTGTTGCCATCTTGAAGATCAGAGTTTTTACTTTCATTTGAAGTATTTCTGGTGGTACTTCACCGTGGTCGATCGAACTACCTGAAAGTTGTAATGTCGCTGGTGAAGGCAGGGGTTGATCCTTAAATGGAGGGAGGTGTAGATCTAGTTCGGAAGGAGATGCTTATCAGGAGGGGAAGTGGAGGAGAATTTGGGTGGATAGTGTGGATTTCGGTGGATGTAGTTATAGGATAGTGGGAACGTTCAAATGAGATGGAGAGTGGAAGCGTTGGGGATTCAGACACATTACATATACATGCTCAAGTTTAGTTCCAGCACATACTGCATTAATGTTTTGCAATAAATATTATAAATATGTAATTAATAAATGTAAATAATGATAGTCTGGTTTCTGTCACTCATTAAATGCACTATGATCCCTTTCGGGGGATTGGGAAGAAGGTATGGGGGAATTTTCGGAGCACTGGTATTATTAGAATATTAGAAGTATAGATTTTAAAAGATGTGGTTATGTAGTTTTTGGAAGTGCTAGAAAAAATAATTCAATAATGCTGTGATAAAAATCTTCCGTTATACGAGTTTGTGATTCTGAACTTCTATCGGTAGTTATTATTCTCGATCTATTCCTAATTGAACAATTTCTCTTGTCCATATTTTAATAAGCAAAGAACCTTGAAATATATTAATTTTTTAATTTACGAATTCATCACTTTTATTTAGCATTCACGATACACAAATTGAATTACTTTTCAGAAATGTACTCTATTTTAATACTGATCAAAATTTAAATCCTGTGCTTTTAGGAAATTAATTTAATTTGCCCAACAAATGTGCACGCACTTGGCCTAAAGTGCAGTTTTCCTGCTGTATACTATCGCTATGTTCATTTGTAAAACGTTTTGGAAATACAAACTCTTATCTTTCTATAAATATACTTTTATACTCGTTCTTCCCTCATGAAACCACTTTTTTATTTACGTATTTTGTAAGAATGAAATCATATTGTAGTAACTCTTAGCTGATGACAGAAAGTGCCTAAACGCTCGCTCCGGTGAATACAAACACCTGAGTGAATACGACCACTGGTTACTCGAAGCCAAAAAAGAGAGAAGAGGGAAAACTAGTTCTACCACCCACTGTGGTAACTAGTTCACAAGAATATCTGGAAGTGATACTAAGAAAAGTGATGGACATGTCTGCGTAAATAATATTTTATTACTATTAATATGAACATTTGGGCATATGCGGTTTAACAATACGACTGGTGACAGATATGTTCCGTTTTCTGGAATGAACGACGTATTCCTTTTGATGTTAAAATTGTAATTCAAAATGCTGATCTGAAGCGTAATTGATTGGTTTAAATGTTTGATAAACTCTATCATTTACGATATCTATTACAAGAAAAATGTGATTCGGTTTTAACTTTTGTTTGTTTTTCACAAAATTGACACGCAATGAGTTACTATTATACCTTCCATTTCTCACAGACTTTGGAGTCTTCACTTTAATATCAACTTTATATTTTCTTTTTCCTGCTTCTTTTCCCCCTCATTTTAGTTCCTTCCCTTTTATTCTACTATTTCATTCCAAATATCTCACCTCTGTTAATATGCAAATCCGTTATATAAGATTAAAAGATGGCAAGCAAGCTCTTTTACTTCAATTCCTAACAAGAAAGGTCATCTAAAAAAGAAGTTGGGTATTTTCAATGTCTAGATAATAATGCAGGTGTGTGGTGACTTCGCAAAAATAGAATCAGGCTTTTCGATATCTTTTTATAACACTCAAAGGGAGAACCCCACGGAGAGTCACAACCTGCATTTAGTAATTAAGCCATCTTGAATAGACTTCTTTACATTGCCACAAATTATTTTGACGGTCACAGAAAGACCTGTCGACATGTGTTCTACCCATTTGTCTGCCAGAAGAGACGTTGCCAAACGTTTTTGACTATTGCAACCGCCTTTACAATAGCGCTTCAACCCCGGACGGATGTGTCTTGTTAGGGGCTTTGTTCTCAGAATAACTTAAAAAAAAATAATTAAAATGTCAGTCCCAAACATTCCACGAGTCAAAAAGTATTCAAGTATATGACCAGCAGTTCTGGTATACAAAATATGTTAGGTAATAATGAATATAGGTATATTACAGATTACAAATGACTGTATAATATGGAAAGCAACGAGAATTAAGATATGATTATTTATGGAGGTGGGTAGATAACAACTCCATCTTTAATATCCTAGGTGCAGCGTATATGAGACGAACAATTTTTTGCTCATTTTTATTAAAATAATTTAATTTAGTATACGTTCATAAATAATGTGTGTATATTTATAAGTTTAGTCTATTTATATAGGTAAGTATATTTATAAGTTATTTATAAGTGTACGTATAAGTGCACTTCATTAAAATAATATTATATCAATTAAATTTTACTTCAACAAGTACAGAGTTCAATGTTTATAAGTTTAACAATATTTATTATTTATACAAACTGCTATTTCCGTTCTTTTGCGACAGGTACTCCTAATGACATCTATTGTTCGTGAAATTAGGGGACAAAAACAATATTTACCATCACATTTCCAGAAATTTTGAGTTTTTCTCGCCGTGAAAACTTCGATAGCCGGAAATATTGAATAGGCTATATTATTTAGATTCAGGTCTCACCACATAATCAATTTGTGGGCATTATTTTGGGATAGTATTTGAGGATAGAAATTTTAGTTTGCAATTGGAAATATTTTACTTAATTTCGACTTAAAAACAAGTAGTATCACAAATTTTGAATTGAATTTCATTTGATCAGTTTTTCTAAATCAACCCTCCGCCTTATCCCTGTCCGATGTTACATTTCTATAACCTGCGGATATGACACCTTTCAGAACCCGTTCAGATTTTTCATGCTCCTCGACTTGCTCTTTGACATCAACGTGGAAGAGAGAGAAAGGAACGACAGCTTGCTCAATGTCACTCTCTTACACATACGATACCTGAAAAACATAGGATATGAGAAATTCGTATTATCTTTCACTGATCTTTAGAGTGCGTTGTCAAGAAAGCTCGATTACATGAAAACGTCACGACGCTCGTGGACTCTTGCTGATTTTCGATATTCAATAAAAAGAAGAAAGACCTTTTGGAAATTTCAACGACACCACTGAGAAAGGAGAAAATTTCGTCTTCCAGACTAATGTTTAAGAATACCCCATCTAATACTAGATGACTGTAGGCTAATATAAGTGAAGTGTACAGACGATCTAGAGGGAATGAAAACGTCGACATTGCATGTGTTATTATTACAGATTTCGAGTAATAAAGGAACGTTTCCGCGAGTGCCAAAGCTGGCTATCGCAATTTTAGCTTCTTCCGGTTGGTGTAAGAGTGACTTAACACAGTAGCTTAACACAGTGAGTATAGAGAAAGTCCAGAAATAAAAAAAAATAATTCCTGATATCAAGTACTCAGCTAACGATATTTAATTTATCAAGGTTCCAGTAATCAAGATTCGAATTATCCAGGTTTGAGATATCAAAGCTCGAGTTTTTTCGGTTGAAGATATCAAGGTTTGAATTTTCAGGTTGGAGATATCAAGGTTCGAATTTTCAGGTCGGAGATATGTAGATTTGAATTTTCAGGTTGGAGTTATCAAGGTATGAATTTTCAGGTTGGGGATATCAAGGTTCGGATTTTCAAAGTTCGCGATATCGGACTTTGAATGATCAACGTCTGAGTCATTGAGATTCCATTGCAACATGGATTGCGTGATGATTACAAGCCGAGTATTCGCTCATGACCGGAACGGCCGCGACTGCGAGTGGGGAAGCGGTGGCGGCGGTGGCGGCGTCGCGACGGCTTCTTCGCGGCGGAGGCGCCTGCCCGAGGGCGTCGCGTCGAGGCGCGCGGCCGTCGCGGCGGCGGCGGCGTGGTGACGTCACTGCGGACAGCTGCATGAGCTGAGGCGCCCTCGTATCGATCCGAGCCCCGTCACCGACTCGTCTCCGCCCGTCTTGAGCCGTCCGTTCGCCCGTCCGGCAGGCGGCGGCGGCGGAGGCGGCGGGCGCGGGGCGGTGCGGGCGGGGGAGGCGGCGCGTCAGGTGCTGCCCCCGTCGGCCGCCGGGAGCCCTACGCGTGCTCGCTCGCTGCGCTGGCTGGCCCGGCCAGCGGAGAAAGAAGGCTCGCCGACCGCCCAGGCGTACTTGGCTTTAGGCGAAGGCCACTCGCGTCTGGGGGCTTCGCGGCGGGCCACGAAACATTTGTTTAGTACAGAGGGAACTTCGGCATCTTCAATTCCTTTATGTCTATAATATTATTCCTTTCCTGTACTTTTGGAAACAGAAGACCACAGAGGCATGTATTTGTGAAGACGTTTTTGAAATGTAACGACACTGCCATATATGAGACCACAATCTCGTTTATTCCTTAAAACCTACAATTTCATTTCATCACTATTGGAGATTTTTCAGCACAAAAAATTTATTTCAAACTGCAAAACAATTCAGTGCCATCTGGGGTTTTATTCACCTTTATGATTTTCAATGTATTTATGAAGTGACTCGCTGTAATTCAGAACTTGTTTTATAACACACTTATACACAACTCGAACAACTTGCTTTTCGAATTCGTTCTCCTCACCTAAAACTTACTTTTCGCTTAAATCTTGATTTTTCGGTGATTTTGCAGTAAGAAAAATGCATTTTAGAAGAGGTTTCGTTATACAATAGAACCTGGAAATTTTATGGAAAACACTGTTTTGAATTCGAAGGTAGGCCTATTTGCAATCCTTTATTTATTGTACTAGGGAGGATTGGATGTTGTTACACCGCATTTTATAAGTCGTTTTGTAACACATTAGAACTTCATATTGAAAATCATGTCAATTTCTGTTACATCCAGAATTTTATTCGTTCTAAAAAGTTATGGGGAATTTGCAGTGGACGATTTTCAAAATTTTAAATATCTGGAAAAAGCAAAATTTCGAATACGTCCATATCATGATTTTTATTTCTGTCACTTTCGTGGCATTTATTGAAAACTAAATTTTTATATAAATCGTTTTGTGTTACGATAGCACATACACAACTGTAATAACTATTTACTAAACTCTGATAATTCAATTAATTTGCAAATTATTCTTTGTTGTGGGCAAACGAACAACTTCCCCATCAAACAATAAATGCTGCTTTGTTTCAATGTCCACAAATATACAATTCCGCACCGAATAAAATGAGCTCATAGAAAATCAATAAGCACTGGACGACATAAATTTTACATTCCTTCTGGCAGAAATATTAGCACTGTTTAGATTCGGCGTCTTTTCACCATCAGTGAAAGTTGACAGTCAGGCAAATGGAACTTTGATAATCATACACGGAGTTTCGGAAATGCAATGAATATTTGTTAGTCAATAAAAAAACTCTCATACCTCAGTACTACGGAATAAATGGGGGGAAATAGTCCCATGAAGCCGATTGTTCCTAATTCACAGTTTACAATTAAATGTGGTTGCATGATAAACAAAAGATTGTCCCATGAAAATATTTATTTTGAGAGTACACACAATAGTTTATAGTCAATATAGCTCAGAAGAAGATCGAAGTATAGTTTATATGCCAATATAATTTATTGAAATATAAACTATATATGATAGAAAGGACAAGGCTGTTATGCATGCGATATGTTGATGGATTTTCAGGCAGAACCTCAAAATTTACATGTCAAAGAATAACAATATTTTTCGGACATAGAAACATAGGTAGATGGTGTATTGAAAGATTTTAAAAGATATAATTTACGAGACAAAATAATGAAATTAAAAATAGAATAATAAATGGAATAAAAACTTATGCCAAACCCGAGGATCAAACACAAGGACAGAAGAGGCATTTACCACAAAAACAAATTTTTCATGAATGAATTTTTCAACTTGCTTCTGGGCGATAGAGAATACGACTTCTCTTACAATTCATGTATTTAATACCTCCTGTTGGTACATTTAGAAAGGGGCCACTCACAGACTCATAGGTCTGACTCTTATAGAGAGTACCTCTGGACTGAGGGACTCGAATTTGGTAGCGTAGATGAATGTGGAGGAGGGGAGAGGGAGGAAAAAGAGAGAACGTAAAATCCACGCTTTACGCTGGGTTCAAAACCTCAACCTTCGTTTCACACAGAGTGGTTGCCACCACGACTGTTTCACGTAAATATTTTGGCATTGGCTTCAAACACTAATATTAGGTTGTGTTATAGTCTTTTAATAGCAACTTTATTACATTACTGAATCGAGAAGAATAAAAACAATAATTTAATCAAGTACTCTCTTCAATCTGCGAGTGTCCAGTACCAATGCTCTAAGAAAATGTAAATTCAATATTTTACATTCAAAATCGGTCTGTCCGCAGATTCTGCCTGCTACTCCAGATTTAGTCTGCTATTTACGAAATTGTTTAGACGGAGGTCCGTGGTACCGAGTTTGGAGTTTAAAAATGAAATTTTTTCCCTAATTAAAAACAATATTTTTTTTATATTTAAAACAATACGTGTGCACTTTTTTGATTGATTGACTAGTAATTTCGGGCTCGTCAACTGCTAAGGTCAGTAGTTTTGTAAATGTGGTGCATGTTTTCTTTCTCTGGAAGTGGTGGTTGTGGTGATCTTCCCCACTAGATGGTGAGATCCGGCACCGACCTACCGTCGGCTAGCAGGGTTTTCCCCAACCAGGTTTCTAACACCAGCAGGAGAAGCTCTAACCTCCCGACTGGTTTCGCGAAATATGTGGTAATGTAGTGTAAGTACGAGTAAATGTGTAATTGAGGGGTGGGTATGGGATAAGGAAGAGGAAGGAAAGATTGCGCGCGGTACACGGCCCCTTGCTTCAGTTACGGTTACGGCATTTGCCTGGTGTTGATGGGAGAATCCACGGAAAGTTACCGATGATGGCAGCCGACCGCTAAAATTCTTCTCCAGACAGCGAGTGAACTCGACCTAGCTACGTAGCTAGTTTTGAAAATCCTAATTGAAAATTGAAAATGATTGAAGGCGATGTCATTGTCAACAATACTATTTATTTCAATAAGAGCAGCTTTCGATGGCATCATGAAAACTGATGGCTAAGCTAAGCATGGCTAAGCATTTCAATTATGTACATGTCAACTACAACTCACCACTAAACTCATTTGAAAACCCTATCAACGTCGGGAATCAAACCTAGGACATTCCAATAAGAGGCACTGCAGAGGCATGTGCAGATGCCCTGAGCCACCTCTCCCGGCTCGCACTTTGTAACGCTACATTAGTACGCGAGTGCGGATGGCGCCTCCGTGCTCGGACGATGTTCAGCGGCGTATGAGGAAGGCCCAAAATAGAAATTTGAAGCACAGCCCTTCCCAGAACCCCTGAAGCACAGTTTGTCTTCCCCTCTCCTTTGCGAACTGCTGCGTCCCCCTTTTTCTTCATCCCATCCCGTCCCACCCCATCCCGTCTCGATTTTTATGAAGCGTCACAAATGAGCCGACCCGTGCAGTGTTTGGGTGCCGTCGGCAAACCGTGAAATGATGAAGTTAGGACCAGCGTTCTTCCAGGATACCATAAACCAGGTTTGTGGACTGTGATATATTAGACGATGACTATTTTGGAGCCGTGACGGAGCGGAGGGGAGCGGACTGAAATGTGGACCTTGGGCATTTTTGCGTAAGAGGAATGAAAAGGAACGGCAGGAGTGATGGCTTATGTAAGATGAATAGAGATCATTACAAATCAGGTGCCAATAATATTGACCTGGGTGTTTATTTATATATTGATTTATTCTACGCCACAAACAGTAGAAAACTGTGTGTGACGTGCTATGGAGAAAAGTGAATTCTGTGCAGGTTTTCATAATTCTGTGATCTCTACCCTAAATCATATATTACTTGAATTTTGTATGGATTATTAACAAAAAATATGCGCGCAGATGTAACAAAATCTATTTTCAAGGGTAAATAAGCTATAAATTTGGGCTCTTATCCCTCATCATGTCCTTCGTCAAGGAATAATACCTCCTGTTGCGACAATATGGAAAACGATAATTTGAATAACTGTATTTCTCACTGAATTCTAGAAAACGTGCGTAGATAATGAAGTTACATTTATGTCGAGAAGGAAAACAAGGGGTCATCTCTGCATTTGCCCAAAGGATCAGGGAAACTGGACGAAAAACCTGATTGAGATAGGATCATTGAACCAGAAGCTGCGGTACAGTACTTGTTACAAGTTATTTAGTATTATACAGTCCAAATGGTAAATATTACATTAAATATCACTTTTAAAATTAATGTTACTTTTCTTTTGATGCTCAGTATAGTGTCTAGCAGAAACGATTTTACTTGGGATTTTGTTTTTGCTTAATAACTGTTTCTCTAGAATTAGGAACCAAAAGCTTTTAGAGATTAGAGACTTACATATCAGGTGCAAATACTATTGACCTGTGTCACGTTACATTTGTTTCGATTTGGACAGTAAAAATAGAACGCAGTCAAAGAGGTTCAGATTGACGGGACGAATATATACAAGAAATACACGACTTATAAGTTTTTCTTTATTTCCGTTATGGATATGTTTAAAAATATTATTTGCTTTGACACAAACAAGGAAACATTCCAAGGATGCCCTTCGATTTTGCTGAATAATTGATATGTGGTAAGGAATGAGCAAATAATTCTCGCGAATTTTTTTTCTGCGGGCAAATTATTTAAGGGGGTAAAATCACGATCCAATAGAGGAAGCATAATGAGGTGAATTTCCTGTTTAGCAAAAAAGTGTAATTTTTCGAAAAAACGCAATTACAGATTATGTTACTGAATCACATTGTAAATTCATTTTAATTCTCTTTTCTGCTCGTTATTATGAATACTAAACTAGTCATAAATATTTTAAAAAAATAGTATTTATTGTACTAGTTGGACATACAAATATCTTTCAAGAGTGTGTACAATTTCAATATTTTCACAATTCAGTAAACTAAAACAAATAACATTGAACATATAACAAGTAACATTCTAAGGTTACATAATAACTAATTTACAATTAATTTAATATTTTTCTTTTATTATTATTAATTATTTACATTTTATTATTAACTATTACATTATTCATTAATTTATACATTATTATTTATTTACATTACATTATTAATTATAAACTTATTTACGATTAAATATTTTTCTTTTAGTTCGAATTTCGTACTGCTAATTTAGAAAGTTGAAAGAGATCTTTTGAACATCGAGTCTTAATGTGAGAAAAAATATTACATGATTTGCCTAATATAAATTTATTAGTAGCTGGGAAAAATGAAAAAGAAGAATAAAACTCTTTGATAATTTTGAAATATACGTACTTATTGAATCTACTGCTAGTTCATTTAAAATTTAGTTATTACGAATAAACCAAGGATTTTTTAATATTTGACGTAAAAATGTATTTTGAATAACTTCTAATTTACGTTCATGTGTTTTTGCAGTGCCAAATATAAAATCAAATTTCCATAATGGGAGAGGGGCTAACTCAAAATAAGGCTAACAAAATAGTAAGATTCAAGGGTAACAAAAAGTAAGATTTCTGAAAATATATAATGCTTCTCTCTACAACAAAATCGTCGTATTTTCACATTTTTCGACGAAAGCGTTTTTGGGGAATTACATTTACAATTCATCAATCATTACATCGCTCATCTCTACAACAATTTCTGCGCAAATATATCCTCGATAAATCAAATAGCCTACTACATCCTAGCCACACTCAACGATTTCCCGACCCGAATCCCAAATAGACATCCGCTACATGCCTTCCTACAAATATTTTCTGATGTAAACTAAGCGTAGGTGCTCGATGAGTATCCTAAACTAATGATACAGTAGTTAGATTATAATTAGGTTTAAATTAGGTTAACTACAATGCATTCCAAATACATGTGAAAAAGTAATAACTACTGAACCGTGTACTCATCATTCGAAGAATATAATTTAAAACAAGGTTGGATGCGGTCGGCTTGTGCCCAGTCAGGAAAGAATCCTTTAAGAACATTCGCAGTCTTTTTATGACATGCTAATAGTGAAGTGTTCGAGGGTTTCGAGTGCTGCAAAGTTGACTGCCCATGATCGAAACAATGTCTGAAGATTGCAGTTTTAAACTATGTTGTAAATTTTTGATATAATTTTATAATTGCATTGGACACTCATTAGTAATTACAAAGCTGCGTCAACCGAAAAATATTAATTTCTCCAAATTCAAACCGGCTTAAACAATTTATCTTGGAATATCTATTTTTTTCAAACATTCCTCAATATTTTTATTTGATGCTATGTCTTTTGCGTCCGGTTACACAAATGCGATTTTAGATTCCGGGTGCGTCATTCAAAGAGATCATTATGGAAGATTTGAAGATGGAAAATATCAAGCGCCATGATAAATTTGAATGTTAAAAATAAATGAACATGTGACTGAATGTTTCCAGTCCCGTTATTGAGTATCAATATTTTTACAATAATGAGTTTAGTGGAGGAACAAAATTCATGAAATCGCTACTAGATTTCTGAGCGCCAAGGATGGTTGGAAGGAATATTTAGAGTTCTTATTGTCGTTAGCGAGGTTATTCGAGAATGAGAGGTACAAGTGTACTTAACAAACATGCAGGGTTGCATGTTAACGAGAGTTAAAGAAGCATGTGACGATACAATATGTTACCACTTTCTGTTTGTGTTCGAACTAAATGAACTCTGTTTGTACTACCCTCGTCAAGCTATCTCTTGCCTGAAATGACTAGTATGGCTGATATTATTTCCTGTTTATACTCGTATTTTGCACATAGAGTGGGGGGGCAACGCATGCGCCCTGGGCCTCCCCTTCGGAGGGGGGTTGAGTGGGGACCTTTTTTAACGACTGGGGAGCTGAGAAACTTTGGCGAACTTCAAGGTGACACTGGACGCTCAGGCTTTGCCATTGTGAAATTAATTTTTATTGTGCACAAATTTAATGTTAGAGGTTACTAACCAGCTTTAAAACATCGATGTTTAAAATCATCCATAGTTTTTGGATGATGTTTTATTGCCATCGAAGTTTTAATTATGAAAATCGATGATAGGTAACCTCGATGTTTTGTTATCGATGTCGCATCACTGACATTGTTTTTACCTGCTGATTTGCACTGATCTGAAGCTTCATAGGGTGAGCCCTTGTTTGGAGTCCAGAATAAGGAAAATTTTCGACACCCGATTACCCTTCGACTCTACTTCTGCAATACTTCCGTGGATTCTGTTAGGGATATTTTTTGTCCCCAAAGGTTTTACACAATAGTTTACAAGTATTTGATGTGCGAATGTTATTTTGAATTATTAATTGAGAAAGTGATGATATTTATTTGCTTTATTTACTTGATCACACTCAATAAAGAATAATGGTTCCAGAAAAAAAGAATCTATCATATCCTGATGACTATAAAAACGTGTCTTTCTTACCAGCATGACAGTGGTTGAAACAGCTTCCAAATCATAATAGACAAATACCCCAAATGATCTCGTAGAAATCGCAACATAATACTACAAAATGGAAAAGGACGCGTTTTAAGAATTTTATTTTCGTAATTTAGATGCAAAATGTGGCATTTGTCACCCCCTCCTCATAAAAATTAAATTATTTCCAACAAAAAAGCGTAAAAAAATGAAAAATTTACAACACATGTAAAATTGGACATAAAGAGCATATCTGAAAGAAGAAGTTCATGGGAATAATATTCAGTATCGCAAAACATTATTTTCTCCTAGGGTCAAAAAAGACCCCAAACAGAGTCTAAGGGTTAAGCAGTTTGGTGTCACTACTCTGCCTGCATGGCAATTCTAGAAGGATCTTGATCTGATCACATTGTAACTACCTTTGCCTTTGATTAATTCAAGGCAGTACCTGAAACGGGTCGCGTACCCGAACAATCCTTCCTGACCTTATTTTCATTCCATTGTTCAACCGATGGGCTTCTTTATTTGCCTCGTCTACCCTATTCCACCACCAGCACTATTAAACCACCACCACCACCACCACCACCACCACCACCACCACTAGCAAAATCACCGCCGCAAACATCGTCATCAGCAGTTTATATTTCTTCTTATCGGCAAACAATTTATTTGAGTTAAGACTATGGAAGGTGAAACCAGTCGCAAAGCACACAATATTTCTAGTCATACTCCAATATTATAAGAGGCGCTTAGTGTCTTGCATTTCTATGTTGTTGTTTTTTTTTAGACATGTTCCACGACTTGAAAAACAAAATTGTTAGGTTTCCGTTCAGACAAAAATTGTTCACACCATTAAACTACTGCACAAATAATATTTTATATTTCCTCTTAAATTTCCTCATCTATTTCACTCACCTGAAAGCAGGACACTTCGATTTAAAAAAGTGACTTCTGACTTTCGATCACCTGAGACGCACTTATCCAATCAGGAGCCTTATTACAACTTAATTTTTGGTATTGAAGTTCCCGATTTTATAACCCCGTCCCAGCTGATCGAACGTTAGATGTCGCTCTATTTAAATTGGAGAATAATTTGCTATTGATATTATAGCTACAGTTTATTTCACATTAATGAAATATTTTGTTATTATATTGGTAGGCTAAAAACTATACACTATTGACAATTTTCGAAATCTTATTGTTTTTAAGAAAGAGTTGTTCGATTTTATATTATACCATGAGGTTAAGGATAATTGATCACTTTGATAATACAAATCCAAATTAATTCAAAGCTGAAAGTGCGTAGCGTATCACAGCCTAACGTTCCCCGCATTTTGGATTAATTGCCGGTATTGGAAGTACTTGCCCAATAAATGCTACGACGAGGATGAAAATACTACTGGTTGATAGGATTATTGGCGCTCTTCTCTCGACACACTTTGGGATTATACGGAAATTATACGTGCATGCGATTGTACTCATAGTCCTGAATGTGCGATTTTGCCAATGACTGCTAATGTGTTCTTAGATATTAATGAGATAACGTATGAAACTATTCACAAAACCCTAATTCAAATATACACGCCGAACTCTAATAATAATAACCGTAAAATATCATAAGGATACTTCGCAATCAGGCATTGAAATTGATTTGAGAGCACATTATAATTTTATTGATCACACGATTACGCGAAATATTTCCCCAGATAACGAAAATTTCCGTAATAGGTGTAACACTACAAAATTCATCTTTTCTAATTAGGGTATTTCACTATTAATATGGCATTGATTTTATTCCTAGTCGAATGTATTCACAAGGCGAGGCAACTTAAGTATTGAAAGGAGAAAAGAAAAATTAGTTTAACATTTGTTTCAATTCAATAAATAATTGATTAAATAAACTTTTTTTAATATGAAAACAACAATTACTAATAACAAGTTATTTATATTTTCTGTGGATGCGTACTCCTGATTATATACACTTTAATAACACCTAATATTACTCGCCACGGAATTCAATTTTCTTCTCGTCAAAAAATCAACATGTATTCCTTCGGAAGTAGCTACTTCACGATGGGAAGAAAATCCTACCAGACGACAGTCAATCAATTCTCCCACCGTGGCTGATTGGGTAGGCATATCATCTCCCAACCCAGTCCTTCAATACTACGTTCCAATAACGGCAATTAAAATGGGATCGTTTTGTCATCAAACAGAACAGTTAACACTCAATATTTATAATCCATCGCCGCTGCCACCGCCACCGCCGCCGTCTCTCTGGCGACTCCCAGCCGCCGCTGCTGTACGCCGCTCCAGCCACAAAACGCGTTCTATACATACTACATAACACAACAACAGAAAATCCCTTTTACAATAGAGTCAATTGAATGGTTTTATCTTTCCGGTGAAATCATAGCGATCATTTTATTTGAAATGAGGACAAGAGACGCAGCGAGCAGGGAATCGCACATGCGAGCAAGGGAGGGAGGCACATGCGAGTGTAGAGAGAAAGGGAGGGAGAAGGCAGGCGATAAACACGATAGGCGAGCGGCAAGGCGCGATAACCGATTTTCCCTCGCTTTCCCACAGTTCGCAGCTGATTGAACACCCGCGTGAAAACAATTAGAAACGTACTTGATAGATACGCACACAAAATTAGGAAATTAACAAGTGTATAAATATATACGTACTCGTACACCAGGCACTCCTTTATTTTATGCGTGTTCCTATTCAAACATTTCGCTAATTTGTTTCGTGTTTATCGATATTAAATACGCCTCGTTGTTCTGGCGAAATTAAAAGTGAATGATGCATCGCAACCGACAACATGAATTGAAGGGTTGAGTGTGAACGAGATTATTAGTACAAATGTAACACAAAGTACACAATGAACCGTCATTTTAAGAAAACAACTCAATATGAAACTTTATTTGTTATTGCAATATGTAGCCCAAACATATGAAGTATTTTAAATTGCTGTAAACAAATGAAATGCAACAATGTCCATCTGAGCATAATTAAACCAATAGCGCAAAGGAATGATAAAATCACTTCAAGCACTCCTTTCACAAAATCGAAAAATATAATATAAATAATATTATTACTCCCACAATTATTTTGTACTTCATATATATCTCATATTCGTAATAAGATCGAAAAAACAAATCAAACTGAAAAATTGAAATTTACGTCATCCCTAAAATTCATAAACAATTTAATGACGTGCGTTTCAAAATACAGATCAAAGAACCACAGTTACGCATCACAAAATATGTCTCCAGCCAATACCTTCTAGTACTATAAGTATTAGAATATCTAGTAACAGAAGGTATTGCTCCAGCTTTGAATGGTAATGAACGAATTAAAGAAAATCGAAAAAGGAACAAAAGCACATGCTAAATATTTGTAGACAAAGTTTCAATTACTAAAATATCAATGAATGGAAAGGTTTCTTTTTAAAAATTGATTATTTCGATTTAGAATTATTATGAAAAACATTTAAAAATTGTTTTCATGTAAGACTATATGTTATTTTAAAATAATTTCAATTAAGTTGTCTATGTATGTGTACATAATGAAAGCAGTAATAAATTATATTTGTTATACTAAAAGTAATTTTTTTCAAACACTAATTTTAATATATCTTAACATTTCAAATTTATGATTTTATACAGAAAGTAATAGAACTTTCAATATTTCCGCCAATGTGTGTGTACACAAAACGCGACAGAAGAGCGCGAAAAAAACAAATGCACATACGAATGGAGAGCAGACGAACGATCGGATTGCACCGCCCCCTCCCCCTTCGCTGCCTTCCCTGTCTGCGGGACGACCACCGCCGCCGCCACCGGCGCCACACCAACCTCGCTCCCGCCCCCTGCCCCGCCACAGGCAGCCCACCCCCTTCCCCGCCACAGTTACTGCCTTCCTCGCCCCTTCCCTCGCTCCTACCACCACTAACGCCCTCACCAACCCCACCGCCACAACCACCGTGCTCGCCCCCACCTCCAGCTCTTCCCCGACCCCGCCGTCACCACCGCCCACCGCCTCTCTCTGCCCGTAACACCAGCCTTGCCTCCACCCGTCCCTGCCTCCGGCCCCGCCCAACCACCATGCTCGCCCCCGCCTCCAGCCCTTCCCCGGCCCCGCCGTCACCACCGCCCACCGCCTCCCTCTGCCCGTAACACCAGGCTTGCCTCCACCCGCCCCTGCCTCCGGCCCCGCCCAACCACCATGCTCGCCCCCGCCTCCAGCCCTTCCCCGTCCCCGCCGTCACCACCGCCCACCGCCTCCCCCTGCCCCTCCCATCATCCTTGCCACCACTCCCGCCCCTGCCTCCGACACCGCCGCCTTTCTCCAACCCCGCAAACACCACCACCTCCGCCCTCCCCCATCCCCACTGCCCACACCCCCATCATCGCTCTACCATACTCGCTCCGTCCTCGCGGCCATCACCACCCTGCCCCTTCCCCGCGGCCACCCCGCCCCCTGCCCTGCCCCGCCCCGCCGCCGCAAGCTCCCTCCCGCGGGCAGCCGCGCGGATATTTCAGCGCGCAGCTTCGGGATGACCGATTGGCTCTGAATAAGCACTCCACATACTCCACAGTGCAGTGAACAAATGCCAGTTATTTATGCATTTTCGAAGTCGCGGCGCGGCGTGGCCACGAACGCGGCGAGCCGAGGGGGGGCCGGGGGGCGGGGTTGCGGCGGGGGAGGGCACTGTAGCATTCATGGCGTTTCACTACAGTTCGTTATTGCGGCAGGGGAGCTTAACCGCGCAAAACCGGGGCAGCCTGTCTTCATTCCAGATAATTTTTCCCGATGATGCTGTCCCCCGCGAGAGCTCTGCGTAACCGATGACGCTTCGCTCGGTGGCGCTTCAACGCCTGCGTCTGTCCCACCGTGTCCCCCCCTCTGTCCCCCTCGATACACAACACACACGCGCTCTCTCAGGAAAGGGGAGCGGGAGGTGCGGGGTGGGACGGCCGTGAAATATTGGCCGCGTGCGGAGAGTTCAAACGGACTTAAGCGAGGGAAATCGCTAACGGAGGGCTGCTAAAATTATTTCGTAACCTGATTGGAACCCAGAGTTCGACGTCATCGGCTGGCAGGCTGGTCTTTGTAATTGTGGCATCGTACGGTTTAGATTGTGATTTATTAAATTTTCCGAAGATGTTAAATGTTGGAACGGAGAGGAATGCTAAAAATTTAGATGCGTTTGAAAACTGCACATTGCTTCAAGTTATAACAAAATGCACTCCCAAAATGCACTTCGAATTTGAGATCTTGTCTCTGAACTTTTAATACTTTTAAATTTCATTTGTTTCTTACTTTTCAAGGCACAAGTTTTTGAGTACTTGTAACGACTATAAGAAATTATTATACAACTATCTATATAACTAACTAGCTGACCCGGCGAACTCTGTTCCGCCTTAACAGCCGGTCCCATCTTTTTCTCGCGTCGCACTCACTGTGAGAAACTGTACATTCCTTGTTGCACTCGTGATATTAAAGCATCATTGCAGATTTGTGTTTTTCTCTCAAACAAAGAAGAATTTTAAAAAAACGCTCTGATATCAAATAGATAATTAAAAAAATCTATTACGCAGCAGAGCGTTTTTTTGGAATTCATTTTTGTTTAAGAGAGAAATACAAAGCTGTAATCATTGGGACCGGCTGTTAAAGGCAATAAATAAGCAGATTTTGGAATTGTTTATTAGAAAATACAAATAAAAAAATTAAGTAGATTAATCATTCATTATTTTTCCTGTATTTTGGTGCATAGGTTGCACTCTTCAGTTCAGTACCTTCACGCGAAAACATGCGAAATCACGCGAAAACGTGCAAAAACGTGCGTTCTCACACAGGAACGCTGTCGAACGGGATAAACAGTATCCTATGTCCGTCTCCTGGCTCTAAGCTTCCTGCTCACCGATTTTCAGCCAAATCGGTACAGCCGTTCTTGAGTTATAAATAGTGTAACTAACACGACTTTCTTTTATATCTATACTAGCTGACCCGGCGAACTCTGTTCCGCCTTAACAGCCGGTCCCATCTTTTTCTCACGTCGCACTCACTGTGAGAAACTGTACTATCCTTGTTGCACTCGTGATAATAAAGCAATTACAGATTTGTGTTTTTCTCTCAAACAAAGAAGAATTTTTTAAAAAACGCTCTGATATTAAATAGGTAATTAAAAAATCTATTTCATAGCAGAGCGTTTTTTGGAATTGATTTTTGTTTAAGAGAGAAATACAAAGCTGTAATCATAGGGACCGGCTGTTAAAGGCAATAAATAAGCAGATCCAAAAACATACGAAAACGCGAGAAAACGTGCGAAAACGCATGAACACGTGCGACAAAACTCGAAAAGGTGCGAAAAAACGCGAAATCACGCGAAAACGTGCGAAAACGTGCAAAAACGTGCGTTCTCACACAGGAACGCTGTCGAACGGGATAAACAGTATCCTATGTCCGTCTCCTGGCTCTAAGCTTCCTGGTCACCAATTTTCAGCCAAATCGGTACAGCCGTTCTTGAGTTATAAATAGTGTAACTAACACGACTTTCTTTTATATATATAGACTAGGTGACCCGGCGAACTCTGTTCCGCCTTAACAGTCGGTCCCATCTTTTTTTCGCGTCGCACTCACTGTGAGAAACTGTACTATCCTTGTTGCACTCCGGATAATAAAGCTATTGCAGATTTGTGTTTTTCTCACAAACAAAGAAGAATTTCAAAAAAACGCTCTGATATTAAATAGATAATAAAAAAATCTATTACGTAGCAGAGCGTTTTTTTTAAAAATTGATTCTTGTTTAAGAGAGAAATACAAAGCTGTAATAATAGGGATCGGCTCTTAAAGGCAATAAATAAGTAGATTTTGGAATTTATAAAGTTAAATTGTTTATTAGAAAATGCAATAAAAAATTAAATAGATTAATCATTCATTACTTTTCCTGTATTTTGGTGCATAGGTGAAGTATATATGGGTATAACGTAAGTATATAATAGGTGTAGTATATATAGATATAACGGCGAACGAAAAGCGGCTATCATTATCGCCTTCTGTTATCAGTGCGGCGTTACAACAATGGGTTACAGCAGACAACAATGACCGCTAACATGCGAAATCACGCGAAAACGTGCGTTCTCACAAAGGAACGCTGTCGAACGGGATAAACAGTAGCCTATGTCCGTCTCCTGGCCCTAAGCTTCCTGCTCACCAACTTTCAGCCAAATCGGTACAGCCGTTCTTGAGTTATAAATAATGGTGTAACTAACACGACTTTCTTTTATATATATATATATATATATATATATATATATATATATATATATATATATATATATATAGATATATAGATATAGATATAGATATAGATTTCCAAAGCGCTCAGACATCGAAAGAAAACTATTTAGCCTCCGGGCGTGAGAGTGGTGTTTACGGTTTGTTAGATATCTAGGAGCTCGGTAAGATACAAAATCATCTAGTATACTACTTATTTACATTGCACGTGGAAATTGAAAGAATTTCAGCCTCCCAGCATGCGAAAGGTGTCAATAATTCCGTTCGATACACAGGAAATCAGTAAAACTATCAATACAGTATAGTCACTAATTAGATTGTTGGAATTTCCCTTAAATCCGAGTTAAATACTATTTACCAAAAAGTTAATTAAAACAATAAATATAAATAAATAAGTTTATTCCCGAAAATAATGACCAAGACATGAAAAATTTACATCACTTTTTTTATTTTTGTTCGGCGGATTCGAAGCATTGTTGCTGGACTGGTGCGGTAGCATTATTGTTATGCTCAATCGGTCAAACAACAATTAGTTTGGTTCTTAATTAGTTAATATGTAATCAACAATTAGTTAAGATGTAATTAAGTTATCTTCAGCAATTAATTTAATAATATTATGGAAGCACATTTTTATTGAAATATACATACTTTGAAATTTAACAGTTGTGTTTATACTTCTTTTCAAAGAAATTCATATTTTTCAGTATTTCGAGTTTTCATATTTTCTAGGCCCGGTCGCGTCCACCTCGAATTACAGAGACTCTACTGTATTACTTATTTCCAATGCCCGCAGCCACCGGCATGAGAGAGGTGCCAATAGTTTTGTTAGATTTGTTAGATATACGGAATTTGGGGGGAAAAATCTACGTAACAGTTTCGATTTTGACTGAAAAATACAAATATTTGATTGTGTTTTTCCACCTCACACTGCGAATAGATACATCATTCTTAAACTTTGTGAATAATGCTTGCGACACCACTGACGTAATGAGACAGCAAGGTTGCGAGGAAGAGGCCGCTCGCCTTTAAATGCTTGGTGTGCACGTGTTGTGTTATGAAACATCAACTTTTTTGGTATTATTTGTGTGTAAAATAATGTTATAATGCGTAATTGTAAACCACTGTACTACATTATAGCAGTATTTGTGAAATCTGTTTTTGTTGAAATATTTAATCTGTTGAAGAGCTATATGAGAGTGTTATTTTTTTGTTCTTGAGCAATGTACTTGCTAAATTTCGGAAAATCATTTTGTGTGGTGTTGTTCAGAAGCAACATTGCTGATGCAGGCTACTACTTTAAAATATTTATCAATGTATTGTGATTATATATATTTTTATAAAGTATGTTCCTTAACTGTTCATTTCTGCTCCCACTTATTGACCAATTTAAAGAACACGTTACATTGTTTGTTACATTACGTTATTTGTTACATTATGTTACATTATTTGTCCAGTTTTTTCTGATCCATTGAGGAAATGCTGAGATGGCCGCTTGATTTGCTTCTGGACGTAAATGTAGCTTCCCTATGCGCACGTTTTGTTGAACTTTCCTTTTGCTTGCAGTGGTAGTAGAGCTTAGGATGAGTTACTATTTTGTTAGCAATACAGAAAAATCAAATTCTGCAGTTCGTTTACCGTTAAAAATAAGTTGACTATAACTCGGACCCGAAATTAACCTAGACTTATTATTATTATTATTATTATTATTATTATTATTATTATTATTATTATTATTATTATTATTATTATTATATGATTGTCTCCTCCATACGTCACATACAGTTTTTTTACTGTTTCTTGATTAAATAAATAAATATCTAAATTTGAAGAAGCAGACGAGTGAAAAGGCACAAATAATGCACACTGACAGACGTGTCTCATATCCTGAGCATGCGTGCTCTAGAGCAAAATTTCAGGATTGCTTTTGTTGACAAGAGTTTTCCAAAGATTAGTTGATTATTTTAATGCCCTTTATTGACTTTAAAAAGGTCACTTCACGCATGACTATTTATTAACCCTTTTGAGAAATTTTCAATATATGAACAAATTGCAAATAAAAATAATTTTAAAAATTTAAAGATACTAATATTTGTTGTTGTAACAGTTAAATTTTGATTTTTTATGAATGAATACTTGCCGTAATAGTTTAAAATGGTAAAGCCTCAAAGCGATTTCTCATGTGAGCAACAAAATTTCCATGTTGACCTTTCAACAAGGCATTGGGCGGATAATGTTTTCACTAGAAAAATATTTACCAGATGTTGCCCACTTATCAACCTTACGATAAAATCACTTTTGATACAAAAGTATGAAACAACACTAATGTTGCTGATTCAAATTATTGTATCCAAAGTTTGAACAAGGTAATTTTCACCTACCCTTCGAAAATGTAACCATGAGCAAAAGTGTTATTGTAAGTTTTCAGAAGATAAACAAACAAACAAACGAACACATAACATCACAACAATGAATTATCCAAAATCCATCTCGTTGGCACCAACAACTTCCTATGAAACGTCAACACCCTCACTCGTGTAACTATACGACAGAGAAAGGAGTATTTAGGGGCACTTTGTATGCATAACAATGGACCGGAGTAAATAAAACACAGGCGGGAAGCTTGCTTCACGAGGTGGGGTGGAGATCACACGATACTGCCCACGGCCCCCTGACCAACTCCTCCCTCCGCCGCCCCCACTGCCACTCTTTAAATAATTACGCCATGTGTCTCACTTTACACGGCCAGGGAATCGAGGTAGAGCCTCTCGCTCCGCGATGCGCACAGTGCGTGTGCGTTTTTTTCGGCGTGATTTATCCAGAGTTCTGCGGTCCCGGACTTGTGTTCGACTTGGTAGCGTTTTCCTGTAATACTAATGAAATATGTTGTACGAGCCCAAACTTTAGTGGCGGTTTGAGGGAGTCATTTTTGGCGAAATTCCATATGTTCGAATTGGGGTGAAGAGATTGTATCCCCCCCCCAAAAAAAACTCAGGATTGTTGCTTCTTGAAATTGTTCTGTTTTTAAATAATTATTTGTTTGGCATATTCAATTAAATGACGTTTTTTCGTATTTTGTGTCTGGAGTTCAAGTATTAAATAGCTTATATATACTTATAGAAAATGCTTGTTGTGAGGGCGTAGAAAGACATTTGACTGAATATCTGATTGCGAATAACCTACCTCTACATTTGTGTAAATTATAACTCCGTATGCCAATATTTCAGTGTAATTACACATAATTCAGTTTTTTGAGAAATGTGTTTCAGTGACGCAACGGGTATAACCTAAAAGTATTCTTCTAGAAATGACACAATGAAACTCTCATTCGTTTTTGTAAACTTCAGTTTACATCGTCATTCTGAAGGACGATGTAGGTAAGAACTTATTTTTCAGTGGAGTTGATGAATTATTAAGGGAAAGCAAGATCACTTTATAACTCGTCAACTGAATGAGCTAAATAAGCAACTTGAATGAGAGATTCTTACGCTTTACTTGATAATCTCTTTTGTACTATATCAAACTTTTAGTCGAAAATATAGGCTTATTGCTTTGCAAAGATGAGCCATATCATGGAGAAGAGAAATGTTATCACTACGGCGTTTCCGTGCTTTTCGACCAGGAAGAAATTATTCTGTAGCGAACACGCAAACAGTGGCGCATCGAACGTTTCACAGTTCCAAAGAAAGTTATCTGACAAAAGTATCAAATCTACAAGGCAGTGTATGAAAATAACTGAAAACTGAAAAAATTAAAATGATAGTTTTAAAAATCTCGGTTATGAGAGAGATTGGCTTGAGCCTCACCACCAAATATATCCCCAAATTACGTAATTTGTTAAGAAAACGTTGATTTATTTTATAAATTCCTGTTTGTCCTCTCTGTCGTAAGAGATGCGAGGGCCGAAGCACCGAAATCAATATAATCCTCTTTTGAAATCTAAGTACTCAAATGGTTACGACGGCATATTTTTTTAAAGTATATAAATATAAAAATGTGTATTATGCATGTAGAAAATTTGAGAATGACACCTGCAAAACTACATAATCATTTCTTGTAATCGAATTACCTATGTCCTTGAAATTTTATAGGTCCAACCAAATTTCATAGATCTAGCAGAAATATAGAAAAGAATAACATTAAAGATTTCGCTATGTTTACTGCAAAATAGATAAACACTTTTAATACAATATATTAATGGCAATGAAAATAAAAATATAAAAAATAGATTTTGAATAGAAGAAAAATAGATTTTGAGTTTTTAAAATATTTTATATTGCAATTTTTGCTTCACTGTTTTTATAACGATTCTTGACAAAGCTGAATCACTTTTCTTTCAACTTACTCTTGTCATTGCCTTGCATAGTTTACTTCGCGGATCACTTTCATAGGCTAGTCAAGGTCTATAAATGTCAGATAATGATCTAAATTACAGATTTTCTATTCCTCAATAATTTATCTGCAACAGTAAATGTTATCCAAGCATGATCGCCCCAATGTAAATTAACTTTGCTGCTCACTCAAAACAATTCTTTTTCTATTCTTTACTCAGATTATTACAGAACAAGCTTGTGACCAGGCCTGATCTACTCAGTGGGTCCGCAAGCCGGTCCGAGCCATCCCGTCGCGCGAGGCCAGAAATTCGCTGGCGAGTTACGTTGAGTCGAGAGGATGAATGTCACTCAGAGACAGAGGAAAAGAAGCTTCTGGAAGGGAGTGAAGTGCAGATGAGCCCCCAACATAAAAAAGTACAAATTAATAATAAATATTAATACAAGAATTTGAATAATAATTGTAATAAAATCTAATTTTGTAAAAATAATTAATCATTTTAATAACTTGAAAAAAAATTCAAATTATATTCTCTGGGCCTCAGCGCAAACGTTACCGACCATGAAATTCTCACGCGTCCGTCCTCCCTTAGCACCAGACGTGTGCCTCCCTTCTGCCGATCAGCCCCTCATGACAATTTGGTTTTAAAGCGTCGCATTGGAGGCAGGGAGGGGCGGGGAGGGGCATCAAGTGGATGTCGCTGGAGCATTCAATACTTGTAATGCAGTGTGGCGGTGCACGCGGGGCGGAGGGGCGGGAGGGGGCGGCTCATTCAACGCGGCGAGCGCTGGGCCGGCCACTCCCAAATCCAGCCACTGCCGACCCCGCCCCCAACCCACAACCATTCCCCCGTCCCGCCCCGTCCAGTCACTCCACACCCAAGCCAACCTGCCGTCCCGCACCTGCCCGCCCCGCCTTCGGCCAGCCCCACCCATACCTCCTACCCTCACCCCTCCCCACGACCAACCTTTCCCACCTTCACCCTACCCAAGCTACCTCCCACCCCCGCCCACTTCGTCCCACACCAGCCACACACCCACATCCCGCCGCCCTACCACCATTCCCCACCCCTACCACCACCACCCCATCACCACACCCGCCTCCACCCGCATCCCACCCCCCTCCCCTGCCCCGCCCTCGGCGGCGGATCTATATTACGGGACGCGGACACGAGCGCCCGCACGCGGGGGTGGGGTGACGGCCGGGGGCGGGACGGGGGTGGAGGCGGCGTGTTTATGCCCGCAAAAACCGCAGTCTGTCGCAAATCAGTGGGCGCGCGGGGGGCGGGGAGCGGGGGCGGCCGCGGTCGCCGCCGACGGACGGACCAACGGACGGGCCCGCGCCGCGCCGCGCCGCGCTGACGCTTTGAAAAAGATCCGCTAGGGTGCGCAACGGGACGGGGCTTGCCGAGAGGTTGGGTGGGAAGCTCCAACGTGTAAAGATGATTGACTCGGGGCTAACCAAAGGCTGCGATAACGGGAATTTAAGCGGTATGAGAGAAATATATTTATTAAATATTAAATTATTTTAGAAAGGATCACAATTTTGAATGTTGCCATTAAATCTTCTCAGTGTGTTAGATGATGCGAATAAAAAAAATGTTATCATAACTGTAGTAATGAAACTACGACTTGCGTAAATATTTATATCAGTTTATTAGTTTAGTGTTATATTAGTTATTTTTATTATCAATAGTATTTATATTTCTAACATAATTGCATTTATGCATTAAAAATGATACATAAAAATATCAAAAATATTCAGAAATTATCGTGTATCTTCATAAACATAATTTTTAAAATAGTATATCGTTAATTTAATTTTGATGGAAATTTTTTAAAAAATGTTTCTTAATATACCATGATGATTCCTGGACATAATAATTTGATATCTATAGTTCAAAGCTAATAAGATACTTTATCTCCTTTGCGGCTGAATTATAATTATTCTCTCATTCTCAAGAAACTTATCACAAAGCTTTTTTTTTTTTTTTCAGTCAACTCATTTTTCACGGACATGTTTTAAATTTTGCGGTGATTACTTGCGCTATACGTGCCCGTTTTTTCATTCTACTCACTAAATCTTGCTTCCACGCCAACGCTATCAGGAATCGCTTTGCCACTCATGGTTTCATGCCTGACGTGTCCATACTCCAGAAAGTAACAAACTACATGGTTCACGTCTTGACGAGCAGCAATACAAAGACAACAATTCGAAAGTGCGCAAGTGTCAAAAGGAATGCATGGCATCTGCGTCAATGTATGCAGTAGTTTGAAATATTTTGTTTAAGAAATATCCTGTACGGTGTTTACAGGAAGTTATGTAATAAGGTACAATATTCATACTGAATATTGAAGAAAATACACGGATTTTATTATAGAATTTTTTTCATTAATATTGTAATTTTACAATGTTAATTTTCGAATTAAAATTTTCAAAAATACTAACTTCGTCGAAAATTGAACCTGCGCCATTTTAAGCTTCATTTGCTATATTGAAAAAAAAAAGAACTGGTGTCGTTTTTTATAGTAAATTTGTTTTTAAATCGCTTATATTTCATGCAAAATTACGCAAAACAAACTATTAATTTCGAAAATTTGTTTCCAATCTTGTTTAAATTTCCATTTTCAGAAAAGATTTCATTAAGAAGCGAATCTCTACTATCAATGTTGCATTTTTCCGATGACCATTTTGTGCAATTTTCGAAAATAGAGATGGCTGAAAATGGGAGTAGCGCAATTTGTGAAGCTTCCAATGCTCAATCAGGAGAAAAAATTTAAAGAAAATTTTGGACCCGCACTTGAGAAAATATTTTTTTAAACATTGCTAAAGTTTCACGCAAAATTAAGTGAAGACCACTCATATTGTTGAAAAATTGTACAGACATTATTTCAAGATCTATCTTTAACCACTGATTCCTTTATAGAAACAATTTCTATTTTCAATATTGTGGTAGGAAGATGCTAAATATTTTTCAAAAATTGAGAAATTTTAACGAAAATGAGATTTACCTCATTTTTAAGCATCCTTTATGCTGTCCTACGAAAAAGTTTACCCAACACAATTGGGACCGTTTTTGGAAAATTTTTGAAAATGTTGAGGTTTCACGAAAATCACCAAAATAAACAAAATATCTGTTTCTAACTCACTGGGCCAGATGAGTAAGTCCAGATGATCGGACAATATCAATTTCGGAGAAAATGGCCCGAATGGATTAGCCGTTAGCACAGAGCACAACAAACGCACGCATGGACGGGCGGACGCTTTGCCGTCAATAGATTTTTAAGTATCAATCGGCTACAAAACGTGGATTCTAACTACATATCGTGTTAGTGAAAGCCATTTACTCCACGTAAAATTTATCCACTTTTTAGATACCGGAGCCTTACAAAACGAGTTTTTCTGTTAAAAATTGCTGATTTCTGCAGTAGCATTACAATACCTTCTCTTTACTATGTAAGTATGTACTAAGGTGAAAAAGTAAAAAAATTAATGTCAAAATTGGAAAAATTTACGTAATTTACCGCACGAGTTAATTCTCCAAAGAAATGCAGCCTGCGCGCAGAATTTGAAAGAAAACTGCGTAGCCACGTGATCTGTGTCTGTGATTTTGTTAGGAACCTAGGGTCTAGGGAACAATACATAAACAATGAAACAATTTGGATTTGGACTGAAAAATACAAAATAATTGATTGTGCTTTACCATTTTCTTCCTGTGCAACTAAATTCTCTTACTCTATATTTCAGTGTGTAATGACACTGCTGGCGTCACGCTACAGGAAGGCTCCAAGGAAGAAGTTGATTGCCACTAAATATTTGCTGTTCGTGTGTTGCATTATGGAATAGGTAGTTTTTCATATTCTTGGTATGTAAAAGACTGTTGGCCTGTGTATAAACTGCACTACGTTATTGTAGCATTAGTCAAGATTGGTTTTGTTAAACTACTTAATTTGTTGCAGAGTTATAAGAGAGTATTTTATTTGTTGTTCTTGAACAATGTACGTGCTACTTTTTGGAAACCATTTTGTATCGCTTTGTTCAGCAGCATGACAATAGTTGTGATGTTGAGGAAATGAGTTGTGCAGACGCAAATGGTACTCATTTTATATTTTAATACTTGAACTATGGTTGTAATGAACCTTACATAATTTAAAATGGGTTTTTACTTATGTAAATCTAAACGTTTTCTCCATCTGGTGTTCAGTAAATACAATTTCATGAATTAATTCTTATTCTAGTCTGACGTCTTTAAATAATCTCTTAGCTTCATCCCATCATTCATTTTACAAATCGTATCTATTCTCGTTTAAATGGATATTTGTAGTTCTACATTACTACGTACGAAAATTTTGTTTGTTCAGAATTCGGAACAATATTAATTGTGAAAACACAATAATGAGACCCCATTTCACAGAGCATTATATCAACTCTCGAAAATTCCCGGACTGCCCCATCGCCGCATCACATCGCGTGGCACCCTGCGGCAAAACACCGGCGGGCGCACTCTCCCACCCGCCCCCCCCCTCGGTTGCCCTCGCCCCCTCCGCCCACACATATCCCCTGCGCCCGCTCAGTCGTCCGCCTCAAAATCTCCCATCTCAGTCTCTGCTCCCGTCGCCCCCGAGCCGCCCCCCACCGCCATTGACCCTCACCGCCACCATGTCCCTCCCGGAGCTTCCATTTTCTCCCCGCTCCCCCAGCCCCCTCCCATCCGCCGTTCTCTATTCCCGCTCAACCCTCCGCCACATCCCACCTCGTCCAATGGTCCCGTGGTCCCTTTCCATTCATCCACCCGTCACTCCAACCGACCTCCTCTCCGTTCATCCTCGCCTCATCCCGTACCCCCACCTCATCCACCACCCTGACCCTGGACCTGCTCGATTATCCGAGTTTGCCTCCCATCTCCCCGACACCGCCTTCTGCATTTGTTGCCTGGTCCTCTCCCTAATTCACCCTCCCTTCACAACGCTCCCGTTGTCCCTCGGTTTTTGCGTCCCTGCTTTATTCTCCAGCGTCATCCTCCGACCGTACACCATTCCCAGCCCTAATCTCATCCCCACCCCATACCTCGTGCCCTCACCTACTTAATCGCCGCCTCTATCTTATTCCCACATCTACCTCATATCCCACTCATTCATCTTCGCCCATCGAATTCGCTGGTTCCACTTCATCCTTCGTCCTCACCAAACCAATTCAGGTACTTACTCACGCATTCCAGTCTTCCGCATCTATTCACCCTCTCCACTGCTTCGTCACTCCCACTGTTCCTGCGTCGCCGCCTCATTTCCCCCCTCTACTTCATCCCTCGCCCTACCCCCTGCCCCCGTTCAGTCCCTCCGCACCTTCGCAGCCCCAGCCCTCACCCACCGTTCCCGTCGCCTGGCTCAATTATTTGGCCCCACCTCCCCCAACTCATCCCGTGGCCCCACCCTTCAGCCCCGCCGCCCCCGCCGCTCGGTTTTCCTGTGACGTGCATTTTGTCACGCAAGTGCAGCGACGCGTGCGTCGCGGCCGCGAATTGAATTTTGCCCGGCGGCGAGGGCGCGGGCGGGGCGGGGCGGGGCGGGGCGGGGAGGGGAGGGGTGGGGCGGGGGCGGCGGCGGTGACAACGTGTCGGGCGTGTCCGCCGTGTCCGACGCCGCGGGACAGGTTCGAAACCCGTCGCGGTTGACCTGTGTGTCCCAATGAGAGACCTGCCGCGGACACCCGCGGGCGGGGGCGGAGGCGAAGCCGCGGGCGATGAGGGCCGGCGGAGGTAATTATGAATATGTTGGCAACATTTAGGGCGAAATTTATCTCTTATTGGTCGTATTTTTCTGTTATAACATCCAGTTCTTTGGATTTATTGTTATGGCCTTTTTTTATTATAAGGCTAGATTTGAGAGACTTGATGCAAAAATGGAACTAGCGTTAAAATATCAGAGTACGGTTACTCGAATCGACCGTTTGCGGGATTTTTTCCTTTTAATTCCTGGCAGATGCTGGATCTGTGCTCTAAACAAAGAGCCTCGCACCCAGTGGAAACCATCCTTCGCCATTATTTTCTAACCTCCAATCTCTGAGGTAAGGCAGATTCATTCGTCCCCTTATTCGACACGGATTGGAAGAACAGGCAAAACTGCGATCATAGATCTGAGCTCGATTTTGGTCGCTGAACCCGAAGGGTGGGGAGGGAGGGACGGAGAGAGAGAAAGAGAGAGAGAAAGAGAAAGAGAGAGAGAAAGAGAGAGAGAAAGAGAAAGAGAGAGAGAAAGAGAGAGGGAGATATTAAAGAAGAGAAAGATTCCGGGGATAAATGAAAAAAAGACATTAGGAGAGAAATTGGAAAAGAGAAACTTTAAGAGAGAATTGAAGAGACTGAAAGAGAGCGAGAATCGACTTTGGTAAGATGACAAAAGGAGAAAGGGATGAAAGGAGAGATAGGCGAGAGAAGATGATAGAGAGAAAGTAAAGGAAGGGAAAAAGAAAAAAGTGAAGAGAGGAAGGAAGAAAGAATGCTCAGTAGAGAAGAGTGGAAAGACGAGAGATAGGATCAGTGAAAGAACAGAAGGAAGGAGAGAGAGAGAAGATGGGAGAGAGAAGATTACAAAAGTTTTTTGAATTATATACATTACTGTATTGCGACTTAATATTCTATTTTTTGACTTTTGAAATTAATTGTTTTCAAAATATAAATAACGTTGTCACGAATAATATAAATAGAAAAATAATGAAGATTGTAACGCTGGTAATGAATGAAGTTATGTTAACTTGATAAGATTTTAGTTCAAACAAGTAACACAAACACGACTTCTTACAACTACATTTACACGAGTGTATACCTTCTAACCAATTTTTCTTACATACGTATTACCACAATGCGCTACTGCACATGTTTATGGTCTTAATAGTAGAACGTGAATTATAAGTGCACGTTCTTTACATAAAAGTAAAGTAATATTTTGCAACGTTTAACCTTAATAATAATAATCTTAATAATGTAGCAACGTTATAATCTTAACTACGAGCTACTGTAACTAATCAAACATAAACAAGATTTAATTATTTCAATAGAATAGAAGTATTAAGTGGTGAAAACAATTAACGTAATTTATGTAGTAATTCATTTATTTCGGCAATTGGTTTAGTAATTTAATAGATAAATGAGAAGAAACATGACACATAATCACATTATGCTCCTTGGAAATGTGATATGTGTTATAATTGAAAATGTCGTTGGCTTCTTTCAAACCGCCAGCGCTTTGAAGCTCATGATCTGTTCTACCGATCTAGAAGTTGATAATCAGATTACAATGATGCTGGCGGCGACAATGTCACCTATCTCAACCAGGGAGATCTTTTCCGCTCTTAAGGATCAGATATTGAGGATTATGCTTCCCAACAAGCAATTATCTTGGAAACATTCAGGTGGCGTTGGAAGTTCTTGACTCATCTACATTCACCCATAGGATCCTGCACTGCAACTGCAAGTGAAAGACCATTCTGTCCTAGAATTAGACAGTTTCCTCGAGACATTTTGGCGACGTACCGTCAGTAGAGATCACAAACGATGCATGTACCACAGATTCAGGGGTACAGAGTCCTGCAACACCACCCACACACCATGGAGAGCTTCCGGCGCTGTACCAGTGGCCACAGTCGAAGCTTTTCCACCGCGCAATCCTATTCCGCGAGTTTATTCGGAAATGTCAGAAAGAGTAAGAGGATTTTGCTCCCCTCCCTCGCTTACCGGCCTTTCTATATAGTTTGGGACAAACACTGCTTTGAAAATGCTTCAATTTATGAACAGTGGCCGCACCCTTCGTTTCGAAACAATGCATTGGCTGTGTGTTTTAGTTTCTATTCGGAATAACCTGTTTGCGAATAAAGACTGTCGTTATGCGGTTGGAAATTGGCAGAAAATTGCTCTTTAGCAAATAAAGAACAAGGGAAAGTCAGGCAAGAGGAAAATTTTGGAATGCTCAATTGATTTAATAAGTTGCTATGGTTTCTAATTTTTTCAAAGGTAGCTTCGGTTTTTAACATGTTACCTAAAAGAATATAACTTTTGGGTGTTTTTATAACATTCTATTTTTAATTATTATTAGTTGCATATATTATGGAGAACTATGCATAATTGAAATAATGAGGTATCAGTAAATTAACATATGAAAAAATATCACAAGTTAAGAGGCAAATATTAGGAAATTCAGGTATTTGCGCAATATACCTGAATGATGTCTAAATGAAAGAAGAAACATCATATTTTTTTCTTAAAATATTTCTCACAATACAAATCCGTAATTTATTATCATAAATTCTTATATTGAAGATGTTCTATTGTGGAAGTCATTAAGTTTGGTTAGAAATAATATGGAATAATAATTATGAAAGGTGGTGGAGTTGAATTTGTGCAGAATACATGTTAGTAAAGTAAGAATCTAATATATTTAATATTAATTTTAGGTCTCTATCAGGAAAGAGAAAATTTTACAAATAAATTTTAAAAAAATATCCAAACTTCAACAACTGGCATGAACAATAAATAATAAATTCTCGAATAACAGTAAGTAAAGGATAAGCCGAATAACTATCAGTGTCAAATTTACAAGACCTCACGTTTCAAAATGACATGCAGAACGCAACAATTTTTAGTTTACGAGATAATACGTATTTGCAGGGATGAGCTCGCCCAGATTCAAAGCCATGAACGCAATCCCTACCTAGTCGCGCCATCCGATTTCGCTCCTCCAATATTTTAGCGCGTATACTAATCGTAACCAGCAGATGCATCCAGCAGCATTGGGAAGTAAGCCATGGCGTGGCACGGCTGCGTCCAACGTCCAGCGACCAACGACACCCGGGCCCCGCCCCCCCCCGCCCCGCCCCGCCCCGCCCCGCCCCTCCCCGCCCCGCCCACCCGCCCCGCCCCGCCCCGCGCCGCCGCCCCGCCCCGCCCCGCCCCGCCCGCCCCGTTCCGCTCCGCCCCGCCCCGCCACGCCGCACCCCGCCCCGCCCCGTCCCGCCCCGTCCCGCCCCGTCCCGCCCCGCCCCGCCCTGCCCCGCCCCGCCCGCCCCGACCCCGCCCCACCCTGCCCCGCCCCACCCCACCCCACCCCGCCCCTCGCGATGCGCGCGCCACGCGCGGGCTCATTTCGAAGCTACCTTTAACATACGCGCGTGCATTACGGCGTGGCGCGCGCGCGGTGGCTGATAGGCGCCGCGGAAATCGCCGGCCAACGGCTGCGGCGCAACGGCCCGCACGTTTCGTCGCCCTCCGTCACCACCGCCCACGCCCCGCGTCCATCGCCCGGCAGTCAGCGCTTCGCCCGCGCCGCTGCATGGCTGCGCGCTTCACCACAGCTGCTCGGCTACTCCGCTCTCCGCTCACTTCCAACTAATTACTGATATTTCGAACATATTCATATCTCGAATTTTTGGATATCACTAATTCTGCGATATCTCAAATTTTTGGATATAGTTATTTCATTAATATCTCGAATTGTCTGTTATAATTATCAACTGAAACAAGAATACCAACTAATTACTGATATTTCGAACATATTGATATCTCAAATTTTTGGATATCACTAATTCTGTGATATCTCGATTTTCTGGATATAGATATTTCATTAATATCTCGAATTCTCTGCTATTATTATCAACTGAAACAAGAATACTCGACAAACAGGATTTTATATCTCGAATTTGACATTTGGGCTGCTAAATTGCTGCGGGCCTCACCACAGCTGTACACAGCTGGCTACACTTATCTCCGCTCCCTTCGAACTAATTAGTGATATTTGAAAACATTGATGACTCGAATTTTGGGATGGACTAATTCTTTGATATATCGAATTTTTGGATATCATCATTACATTAATATCTTGAATTGTTTGCAATTATTATCAATTGGAAAAAGAAATCTCCACAAATAAAATTATACGTTTCGATTCTCACATATAAAACGTGCCTTTGCAACTATATCTTACATCACTCATTAATCGGCGCTGTGAAAAAATCTTGCCAACAGCTCACGTGCTATACCGCACATGTTTCGTTGCTCTCTGTCAATATTCCAAGTGTTCCTAGCCTCAACGTCACAGTTTAGCCACTGTAGTTGGAGCGCTACGATCTCCATTTCTTGTATAACACACCGAGCTGTCACCACTATTACCATACAGACTGGAAAATTGATGTAACTCGAGTGAAACTCGAATTATTTTATATTTTGAATTTAGCGTATTTCGAAATTTAGAATATATCGAATTCGTTTTATATTATGAATATTTATATGCAACACAGTTTTGTATAATATTGATTTTTCCCGACTGATTGTAAATCGAATTGTAAGAACTCTTTAATTTCCATAATTCAAAGAAACTTCCCACACAAAGAATCAAAATATTTGATTACATAAACATTTTATTTTTATTTTGAAATTCGTAATATTACAGCGTCGCTCTTTAGAAGCCTACGGCAACTGATAGGCGCCATGGACATCGTCGGCTAACGGCTGTTGTGCAACAGCTCACAAGTTTCATCCCTCTCCATTACCTCCACCCTCGCCACGCATCTATCGCCTGGCAGTCAACGCTTCACCCCAGCCACTGGATTGTTGCGAGCTTTGCCACAGCTGTGTGGTTACTCTTGCTGTCGCAACTGCCTGCGCAGAAATCCAGTAGAACCAACACGTACTACAATTACTATTATATTGACTGAATATCTCGAAAATTTTGATATCCCGAATTTTTTAACTTCACTAAACTCTTCCTAACTTGAATATTATTCAATCGAGTTATTCCACATCTAAGTTCTATAACGACCTTTCATGTCTCCAGTACTTTCTTGCTAATTCAGTGAAACTGAGAAGTTCGAACGATAACACGAAGCTATTGATAATTCCAATTCCTTCATCAAATTTCTGAATTTCAAAAGTTTCAATACCTCAAATTTATGAATATAAATGGATTTAGAAAGTGAAAATTCACCATGTACAAACATACAAATTGTGATTTTTCCTTTTCCCTAGCATATTTAGGTAAACGAGTCGTTATTAGCATATCGACAGCTGAGAAATTGTGACAAATTAGCCGAATTAGATTCGGCGGACTTCTGACACGGAAGAAGAAGTGTCACTGCAATGCAATAAAAACTGTCTTACTTACGTCGTTTTTATAAATCGTAATTATTGGAATTTAGAGATTGGTTATATCCGGTATTTTATTGAATTTCCTTCAATTCCATTTCTTACATACGCAAATTCGAAACGTGTTGTTTCGTAATATTCTATAACTCGCGTTTCATTTTATCATTAGAAATACGATGTCCCTTTTCGAAAATTTTATATCGTGGGATATTCATAGTTAAGATTATGAGTGGGCAGTTTATAACCAACCGAGTTTGTTAAATCAACAATCCTCGCACTGTTGCCAAAATATTCTGCAATAAAACTCTACGTTATCACATTCAATTCCAAAATCTCTTTGATGGATTGAGTGTGTATATGTTTGTTTGTTTGTGTGTGTGTGTGTATTTGAGCTATTGATTTGAGTTTCTACACTATTGCTCCTCCCCTCCCCAATTCTTTACTTTTTATTGGTATCCTGTGAAATAATTCCTGAAGAATACCGTTATCATTTAACGTTATCCTCAGTATTTCTAACATTTAGAACCTCATTCAAACACCATTTCATTCTTTATAGTTTTAGTCACGTTTACCAAAGTCTTCGGCTATCTACTTTTGCCTCCTTCCATTCTCCATCAACTCCCGTACTTCTCTTTCCCTCAACTCTCCATCACCTTCTCTTCCCCCCTCCCTCGGCACCCCAATCGTCCGCCGCCACCTGTCCTCTCCCGCCTCTAAGCGCCACCGCCCCCCGCGCACCTCAGCCGGTGCATTTCGCTACCCTCCGCTCCGCCCCGCCCCGCCCCGCCCCAACCCCGTTGTATCGTATCCCCGTATTGATATTTGAAACACCCTCGGCGAGTGCGTTTGATAATATGTCACTTTTACAAACGGGCTCCGAAGCGCCGGGCATCACATTCGATTTACCTGTTGTGGCCTAACGTTGTTGGTATTGCCGTTGCTACTGCTGCCAATTTTCAGCGGCCGGGCCCATATTTCGTTGATTAGATCAACCCGACGGAACGGCAGTGGTGGCGCGCACGTTGAACGGGGCCGCCGCCTCCGCCACCGCCGCCGCTCGGGGTGCTAATACCTGTGATGGAATAGTTATGTGGCGCCCGCCCGGCCGCGCCGTGATCGTCAGTTGTCGTGCGCGCGGGTCGGTTCGGGGTGAGGGGGGGGCGTGCGGGGGATCGGGACCCCACGCGAACTGCCCGCCCCGCACCTCGCAGCCCCGCTCCTGCCCGCCGCCGCCCGGTATCTGAACGGGAAATAAAAATAAAGAGACAAAGGGGACGGACGGAGTAATGCGAGGGCGCAGCGGGTGCCGGGGCGGGCGGAGGAGGAGGGGGGAGGAGTGGGGGGTGGGGGTGGGAGCGAGGGGTTCCGGCAGCCGAATAACCGATTGATTGGCGCCGGGCCCAGCTCGCCGCGATGTTGCAAGGGAGATTTGTTCGCGCGCTGCGCCTTTCCGATGGGCCGGTAGGCAACCCGGCGAACAGGCGAGTCGGCCGGCGCGGGGAAACCGCGTTGCGATCGCGCTTCGCACACACACACACACAGCCGCCCCGCCCGCCCCGCCTCTCCCCGCGCCGCCATTCACTCCGGCCAGTGCTCCCGCACACAGGCGAGACTCGCCAACGAAATACCACCAATTTGATTGCGGGCAACCGTGAAATGACTGTGATGGAAGCTGTTATATAATGGAGCTAATCCTAAAAGGTACTTTAATTAAACAAACACTATCCTGTGGTAATACGTTTTTCAAAATTGACACAGATCAATGTTCTAATGTCCTGAATGTTGTATGCGTGGCGGACGCTAAAAGCGCGAAACAGCTCTCCGGATCGGCGAGGGCTAAGCCTCCGCACGAACGAGCGCACCGGCGAGCAGGGCTGCCAACCCCGTCACCCGAAAAAGCGCCACAAAGAACTCGGTGAATTGCCGCGGGAAAGCGACATCTCGAAATATATCGCAATGTAAATAAATGAATCCAAATATTTCGATGCATTATCGTATCGTGACAATTACCACTTAATTCGAAGTGGAAAGTACGATGTTATTTTGTGAACACTTTAATATGCATTCATTTGTTTACATTTTCCATATACATTATTCTATGTATACGATATTATATTGGTAAAAATAACTGGTAACTATACTTTCGTAATGGAAGATTTAGGATCGTCTTAAAATACTTAAAGGGAAGTTTTAAGTTATCATATTTCAAAAAAAGTTAAAATCTCCTCACCATGCTTACATAATTTTATTTATTACAAAGTGTAAATTATATTATTTTTTTCTTTTTAATTTTTAAATAAGCATCACAATTTCTCTGATCTTGTTGAATATGTTTGTGACCACGACATTTATTCTCAATTCTAAAGTCAGTTCTACTAATTTTGTCTTCCTTGCATAATTCAGTAAAATGAAATATAAAACAAGAATAACAATATATATTTGCATAAAATATAAAATATACGTTTGTAACAAAAATAAAATTTAACAATATATTCTTTTAATCGCGAAAAGTCGTCAATAATATAGTGTAGTAAAGACAAAAAGTCTTAAAAGGACAGTCATAAATCAATCTGATTTCAAAACACCTCGCACACCGGATCCCCTATCATTAGTCGAAATGTATAAAATTCTTTGCAACATTTGGTTTGCCCACAAAGAACTGGCAAACACCCGAAATAGATGGGCGGAACCGACGGAATGAACCGACGCGACGCGGCGCTCTGAATGCCTCTGCCCATCGTGGAGACCAAACAACCTAATTTCGGGCGGTCCGAAAGAGGAGTCTTTCGTCAGCCCCCATTGAAGGCCGCAACGGCCACTTTCCAATTAAGCAATTAAATTCGCAAAGAACCCGATTCTGTGGGAAAACACACACGTTGGCGCGAGGTGGACGCAACGATTGGGTGGTGAGAGGAATGGGAGAGGGGGAGGGGGAGGGGGAGGGGAGGGTGCGATTGGCGATGGCTGCCCGTCATCAGGGGCAGCTCCATTTCCGCGTGGACAAAAAGCTTTCATGTCTTCGCGTCCCCAGTCGACCAACGGGCTTGTTCCCGCACAATCGTCGGCTTGCATTGCCGCCTATTCCGCGGGAGGTAGGCAGATAGGTAGGTAGGTGTAAGGTGCACAATGGGCCGTTCCGCAAAACACTTGGTGCAAAATTTTTAGTTCTCCTCAGCTGTACGTAGTTTGAAAAAAAATATTCCGGAATCGGTTCAAAAAGTCGAGGTAGATATTGCGCTGGTAAAATCAGTTCCCGGATATTTTATCATGGATTACCACAAAATCTCCGCAACCACAACAGAGTTTATTCAAATCGCAGATTAGAAACTTTTGAGATCTACGTCCTATAGACGTCAAGGGAACGATCTGTTAGCGCCGTTCCGAAGATGATTAAAATTGCTACTTGTGACGAAGATGCACTTACCTTTGTACAAAACAGAGCAAAAATTTGAAAAAGTACTACTTTAGCCAAAAATCTGCAAGCTAGAACAATCGAATAAAGCATTAAGTCGGTCTTATACACCAGGCTCCACCACACACATTCCCAGGTCTTTAAGGTTTTAATGAAAATTGGGAGCAATTTGTGGGGGGGAGCAAATTACATATTTTAAACGTAAAATGACAAAGAATTCGTAAACTTCTTCAGATTTGCAAACCCCAAATTATAGGAACAGTTAGATTGACTGAGAGAAAAGTTTACAATACTGTATTACCAGTAAACTGTTACGTTTTCTCCAAGTCATTACAATATCGAATTTCAATATTTCACAAAACAAAGTCAAGAAAAAGATGCGATATGCAACATATTTTCTCGTTGAATCTAGGTAAATATTTTTTTACAATCTCGTTTAATCTAGGTAAATAATTTTTTAAATAATTTTATTCTTTGGTATTATTTGGTGAATTTATTGATGATAGTGGAAAATACAAAGAAGGAAGGTCAAACATTAATTTCACAAAGTAGCCCTGAGATCTGATTTTATTCCTGTTACAAATAAAATCAGATCTCCGTGCTACTTTGTGAAATTAATGTTTGAAATTGATTTGATCTGAAATTGCCTTTGGAGATGTCTGAGCATCCCACACGTTAAGGGAAGAGATGAGCGATTGAGATTATTTAGTATTATTTGGTGAATTTACAGATCATCGTGAAAAATGCAAAGAAGGAAGGTAAATCATTAATTTCGCAAAGTAGCACGGAGTTTCCCTTCGCATGATAGCGAGGGAAAAAGCCCCGATTTCCTTCCTGTTGATATGGTAATGGCATTCGTGGTTTGCCACTAATGGCATTGCTGCCTTCCTCTGAGGGAGTAAGGGAAAGGTGATTACTAGGGACGAAAGAATTTAAGACGAGTGTTTACGGATGGAATAAAATTGCATATGGAATTCGGGGTTCTATGAGATCTCAACACGTCACATCATGGGTTGAAAATTTAAAACGACCATCCTAACACGAAATTCGAATCTCCAACCTCCGGGTTCTGGAAACCTAAGACTCAAAGCTTCAGCGTGGTAGGCCAAAATATATTTACGAATGAGAATTACAAGACTGTGAAAGCCATCAAGTAAGAGCAAACCTTCGGCTGTATAATAAAAATTTAAAGAAGTCCCGAAAAAGAAAGAATGCTGTTTGACTGATTCTTGAAAAACTGGTGGAAGACCTGAATTAATATGATTATTTTTAAACGAGCTACTGGGTCCATGTCCTATTCCTGGTTCAGCTGTCCCCTCTTCTCCCAAATAAACCAAGCCGTATAAATTAACCATTTACCTTACTTTTTAACTCACCCGGGCTTTATAGGTCGTGATTCGCGGAAACTAAAATGTAGTTGATCACTTTTTAAATTCCATTATGTAATCTATTTTATTGAAGATATTGGCTAATCAAGATATCGCTTGTGACGTACTTTTGTGCGCTAGAATTCCTCTTATATCGGACCTCAAATACATACGATTTCATGTAGAATTATTGATGAATATATCGGGATCGAAATTGTTTTGCTATGCAGATCCTTTATTATCCCTTTATTAATGTCATTACTGTAACATAGTCATCATTTTCATCTAATCATCAATTCAGTGACCATTCTCAGTGTCAACAGAAGCTCATGTACAATATATCTCATATAACAGCTACATATGAATAATAATAATAATAATAATAATAATAATAATAATAATAATAATAATAATCGTCGTGCAATTTTGAGGATGTTCCTTCACCTTCGGGGTCACCCTGTATAACGACAACATACTGTTTCGTAGAATGCGATTGTATCTACTCTCCCAATTGATACATTTTTATCACGTTCAATGTTTTCTTGATTTTATTTTTGTATATTAAAGAATATATTCAGACAATAATAAATTTATAGCGTAAAGAAACTTGGACAGATTCATTTGTTTGCTCTTTGAAGATATATTACCTATTTATTGAAACAATTTGTGAAAAAAAACTCCAATTTTTCTTCACATTTCTCGTTTTGCTCAATTCGCCCAAGTGTCGGGTAATTTAGTTTAAGCACGAATGATGGTCGAATTCCTGGCTGCTTTCCTTTGGTCTAATTTCAAAAACATTGAGATAGTTGAGTTGTTTTATAGCACTAAAATTTTTATTTTATTTGTAAAGTAGTTGCTTGCAACTGTCAGATCTTTATATATCTTTATATCCGAGTATCAAGTCCTCGGTTATGCTGAGTGAAAATTGTTGCAAATTCTTCGTTTTCATTCTCATCCATACGTAGTACTCCAAAATTGTTTCGTCATTCACTCCGTTAGTACTATCATTATCTCTTTCTCAGGTTGATGATATGCATTTAAATACTGGTTTCGTAATATGTCACTCAACTTTTCTTGTGTCACGTGAAAAATTAAAGTTCCGCGACAATTTCCCTTTTGTGATGCACTGTAATTGGTCGGTAATGGAATGACACAAGAAACACATATGTATGATTGTGACCGTTGTTGTGTTCTTCCTTGTCGGCGAATATTAAGACCACGACTGAAGTGTGGTGCCAAATATTTTTTAATATTTTTTATTTTTATTTAATAGGTAATTATTACACATACAAATTAAATAACTTGATACTATGTGGCTAGGCAGAAGGCCTTTAAGCCACTGCATTACCTACCGCGTTCTAATCTTTCGAATTCTAGTATTCACCCCAAATGGTATCTCCATCGCAACTGAACCGTGGGAAAGACATCATAAGATACGGCTGAGGAAAAAACCTCTGAAGGGGGAAAAACCTGCCGTCAGAAGCCGAGTACATGCTAATCTATCCGACTTTGCTAAAGTATTTATTTATTTCCTGGCACGGACGTCACGCATAGTCCTTACAGTGTTTGGCCTCTTCAGCACCTGAAATCAAACAGCGCTATAGAATGTTGTCCGCACCATCGCGTCTGCACTTACATTTGCGGCACCCATTCCTCTTTGTCCCTTAATGTGCTTATAATTGTATAGTTTCATTTTATTTTATTGAATTATTTATTTACTTAATACTTAATTTGCCAAATAATAACATACACACTGAAGCCTGTCCCTTCTGGAGAGATGCCCTGTTGGCAGAGATGCCTAGAGGGGAAAATCTCCGCAATCGTATGTGCGTAGGTATGTGCTTGATCTCACATTCCAGCGACAGAGAAACTCCTTCTCCCAAGGTGTAACAAGCACTACACTTACGGTACTAATGAACCTAGCAGTCGACGCTCTTGGAAACCAAATAACAAGAACAAAATAAAACAAAAAGAAATAAGTAACAAAACAAAAGACTTCCGATTTCTTTTCTGCCCTCTAGCACTCCGCGACGCGCCCACTGTGCCGCCACCCGGCGCGTGCCGCCCACCCGGCGACGGCACAATCGAGTTTAACGTCGCTGAAGAACCGCGCTCTGAACGCCTCCCCCCTCGCACGGCCATGGACGACACGCGTGTCAAGAGCGCGCGCAGATAGCACTCGAAGCGCTGAATGCGGAGGCACGGTGCGACACGCCCGCGCGCGCGCGCGAACGCGAGGCGTGAATGCGGCCGCAACGGACGCGCGCGCCGCGTCCGAATAACCGTTGCGCTCGTTCGCCGCACAATGTGCCGTTTAAGCGGCGTCCCGCCCCCCTGCATCGAAATTGCTCCCTCGTCCTCCCGTCCCGAGGTGCGCGCCGCCCGAAGGATGGGTGTTCCACAAGGTGAGTGTTTGTGCCAATTTACGGCGGGCCGGTTGTGTTTTCGAGGATGATGCGGCCTTTGAGCTCGTTCCCCGGGACTGTCGATTACCTGTCAGTAATTGGGGTGTCTATTGGATACCAATTGTCCTCGTGACTTACAATGCACTTTCGTGTCGCGGAGTCCATTGCAGAGGTGATGTAGTACTGATGGTTTGCTGGTCTCAATGCTGGAGATTTTCTTGTTGCTGTTATCGAGATTATGTGACGTTTCTGAAATTGGTTCGTGATATTGTTGATAGGTTGATGAGGATTATGAAGTTCTGACTGAGTTCATTATAATTCTCTATCAAAACTGGTGCATTAGTTGAACTTCTTGAGCATCATTTATAATGTTAAGGAAAATTAGAATAAATGCTATTGTGACAGCTGCAGTACAGTGTATTTCAATTATTAAAATTTTTTACATAAGTAAATAACGAAGTAACGTTAGCAAATACACAACTACACACACATGGACACACTCACACACACATCACATGAATGAAGATGATCTACTACGGACTGAAATGCACCCGAGCGAGAATAGACATGACTACTCTAGCGGTTGAAGCGACATGCATTAAGCCCGCACGGAGGTCCCTCACTGCACGCGATGTGCAAGAAGCTTTTTCTTCAGGATAATTGTGCCTGCAACCACACGGAGAACTGTCTTCCCCGTGGTGCTTGGGTTGCTCATCCTATCTGACAGGGCGCTGACTCTTTGCCTGGGCTTCTGCTCTCCTCTCTCATTACAGTCTTAGAATTCAAGTAGAATGCCTTCTATTGAAATACTTATGTATTACAATCTAAAATATTAATCTTTTCTGAGGAAGATACTCTTTCTTGACTCTGTACACTACGCTTCTGATTATAAGTAAACCACGTTACACCAAGAAATAAAGACGAACTCAACATCAAAATAATATTTTGGTTTAATTTACTTTGAAATCGCATTTGATGAATTAGGTCAAAAACATAACTTTCTTTCCATTATTTCAATGAAATCGACCCAATATTTTACTTTAAAATTTCTGAAATTGAATGAGAGCTTATTAGAAAAATGTAAGCTATAATAATTTTGTGTCTAGGTCCTTCCCTGCAAAAAAATAATTTAATGAGCATATATATTACAACGATGGTGAAAAATAGACCATATGAACCAAAGGAGTAAATCAAAGAAGAAAATCATTAAATAATGAGAGAAAGAAGGAGAGTGAGAAAAAGGAAAAAAAGAGAAAGGAACGAAGAAAAAAGAAAAACGTAAGAAAAAATACATATTAGTTTGTGTATACAAAAGGAACGATTTGTCAAATCTCGTAACCTTTTTCATTTATCAACTCCATATTTATCGTCGCAATAAATAACATTTAGTTCCTCTCTGATGCCACTTCCACAACACTTCAACGACAAAAAGCGGACGTCAAAATTGCTCTGCTTTCGCAGTTGGAAGCGAAACCAGAAAAACTTCCGCCCCCTCGCGCACGCGAATCAAGCTCACGCAGATCAATCACCGCGCGGGCGGACTTCACTGCTCCCCGCGACAACAGTTTGACAGACGCGCGGCGTCCATCTCGGCGCCTCGGGGCGAGCACACACGCGCGCTGATCCCTGGCGTCGCGCTCAGTACACTCCATCGCCTCTGCCCGCCCTCCCGCCGTCTACCTCGCCCGCCCAGCCCTCGCTCGCTCGCCCTTCCACTCGCTCGCCCATTGCTCGCCCGTCCTCCCTCTCAGTCGCCCATCCGCTCGTTCACTCACCCTCCCGCTGTTTTGCCCTCCCGCTTTGAAGCCCTACCGGTTTCTCGCCCTTCCGCGCGCTCGCCTTTCAGCTCGCTCGCCCTTCGGCTCGCTCGCCCTTCGGCTCGCTCGCTCCTTCGGCTCGCTTCCGCCCTTCAGCTTGCTCGCCATTCAGCTCGGTTTCGCCCTTCAGCTCACTCAGCCCTTCAGCTCGCTCGCCCTTCAGCTCGCTCGCCCCAGCTCGCTCGCCCATCGCTCGCTGCTCGCCTTTCAGCTCGCCCTCCCGCTCTCGCCCTTCCGCTCGCTCGCTTCGCTCTCAGCTCGCTCGCCCTTCAGCTTGCTCGCCCTTCAGCACGCTTGTCCTTCAGCTCGCTCGCCCTTCAGCTCACTCGCCCTTCAACTCGCTCGCCATTCAGCTCGCCCTTCAGCTCGCTCACTCGCCCTCCCGATCTCTCGCTCGCGTGCAGGCTCGCACGCCCTTCCACTCGCACGCCCTCCCCCAATCACTCGCCCTCCCGATCGCTCGCTCGCTCGCCCTTCAGCTCACTCGCCCTTCAACTCGCTCGCCATTCAGCTCGCCCTTCAGCTCGCTCACTCGCCCTCCCGATCTCTCGCTCGCGTGCAGGCTCGCACGCCCTTCCACTCGCACGCCCTCCCCGCTCTCGCCCTCCCGATCGCTCGCCCTCCCGATCGCTCGCCCTCCCGATCCCTCGCCCTCCCGATCGCTTGCTCTCTCGATCGCTCTCTCACTCGCTCGCCCTCCTGCTCGCTCAACTTGACACACACCCTCTCACCCTTCCAATCGCTCGTCCTCCCACATGCTCGCCCACCCACTCGCTCGTCCCAACTGCTCACCCTCTCACCCGCCTGTCCACTTGTCCGCGATTTCTCCCGCCGTTCCTCGGACCGTTGGCTTGCTCACTCTATTACCTGTTCATCCGCCCGCTAATTGTTTCTCTTGCTCGCTCGCCTCTCTTGCCTTCTCGTTCACTGCCTGTCTCTGCACGTTCGCCAGCTCGCTCACATTCCGCGCACAATTCGCCCACAACTTGCCTACCGCTCGCCCACTTCCCAACAATAGGTTGCTCGCTTGCTTACTCATCGCTCACTAATAGCTTTTTTTATCTTTTCCCTTCGCCCTGATTAGGTCACTTACCGATCGCCCCATTGCACACTCGTCTACTTGCCAAGCACCCGCATCACGCTCTCTCTCCACTCGCCCTCTTTCTCTCTTAGCAGTTCGCATGATTCAACGATCGCAAAAGTCACGAACGAATATGTGATAAAAATACCGTATTTGTATGTCTTCTGGTCTGAATCCTTCCCCTTCACCTCCCCATTCATCTGCAACCAGTCTACTTATTCTGTTTGCTTTCCCACTCATTATAGTACCTCCTACACGCATACCCAGTGACTTGCTAGTCCACTTTTGTGACTACAAACCTCTGCTGTCACTTGCCCTCTCATTTGCATCTTACCTGTAGAAGCGTTTGCTCCTCCTTCTAAGCTCCCACACATGACAACATTCTGACCTAGAGAATTCACAGTCTCATGCTAGTATTCTTTTTCTACTTCCGCCCTTATACTGACTTCACCGTCCATAGCCCTATCTATTCACACCTACAAGCCTGCAAGCCTATTTTACACAATCACGCCATCCCAATCGCCCATATACTTTACTCTGCCACATTCCAACTACTCTCCTGAGAACTCACCTTCCCATTTGCTAGCAGGTCAGCATAGCTGTTATACCTACGCAACCATGCGCCCGTCTTTGCAAAAGATAGCTCGCCCGCCAGCCCATTTGCCCAGCGCACGTCTTCCCTTGCATATCATCCGCCCGCGCGCCTACTCGCCCGATAGTCTTCCCACTCTCTCAGCTCGCAATTTATCGCTCACCACACGTTTCATCTGCCTCGTTTCGTCTACTCCTCCTTCGCCGTCGCTTCTCCCGATGGCCTTCTGACTCCGCTCTTACCCACCAGTTTCCTATGCGCAGCCTCGCCTACCTCCATAATCTCCCGCTCACACACTTGTTCGCCCAGGCCCTACCTCACCCGCCCGTCCTCCTACTGTCACGCCTGCTCGACCACCTCTATACACTCCCATTGGCTGACACACCTCACTCGCCCGCCCACCTACCGTCCTGACCTTTGCACATGCATTCATCCACCAGTTCCCTCGCCTATCTTATTCACACCCTGTCCGCCTCCATAATCTCTAGCCACTATCTGACAACCGACCAACACGCCTGCTCGTCCATCACTCACCCACCCACTGTCCCTACTTGACTTTCTCACACACCTACTGTCCTGTCCTTCGACCGTGCTTTCGCTCACCAGTTTCCTAACCCACCTGCCTCCCCATTCGGCTTCTTGACGGCCTCAAAAATCTCTCGCTTACTCAGTCACTCACCCAGCCACTACCTCACCTGCCCGTCCTCCTACTGTCACGCCTGCTCACCCACCTCTACACACTCCCATTGGCTGACCCAACCTATCTGGCCCGCCCACCTACCGTCCTGTCCTTCGCCCGCGCATTCACCTGGTTTCCTCGCTCACCTGCCTTCCTATTCAAACCCGCCCTAGGAATCCCTCACTTCATTATCTCTCGCCCAGTCACTACCCCAGCCGCCCGTCGGCCTACCGTCATGCCACAACTCGCCCACTCGCTGTCTCCCACGGCCGCCCGCCCGCTCGCCCGTCCGCCCGTCCGCCCGTCCGCCCGTCCGCCCGTCCGCCCGTCCGCCCGTCCGCCCGTCCGCCCGTCCGCCCGTCCGCCCGTCCGCCCGTCCGCCGGCCCGTCCGCCCGTCCGCCCGTCCGCCCGTCCGCCCGTCCGCCCGTCCGCCCGTCCGCCCGTCCGCCCGTCCGCCCGTCCGCCCGTCCGCCCGTCCGCCCGTCCGCCCGTCCGCCCGTCCGCCCGTCCGCCCGTCCGCCCGTCCGCCCGTCGGCCCGTCCGCCCGTCCGCCCGTCCGCCCGTCCGCCCGTCCGCCCGTCCGCCCGTCCGCCCGTCCGCCCGTCCGCCCGTCCGCCCGTCCGCCCGTCCGCCCGTCTGTCGCTGTCTCCCGCGCCGCCCACCGTCCGCCAGCGAGCGCTTCGCTTTTTTCGCCAATCTGTCATGCGCGTCACGCGCCCGCCGCCGAATAACGTATCGCTTCCAATTCACTTCGGAGCCCCAAGCGGACAGCTCATTGCGACGCGCTTCAACAGACGCCGCGCGGACGCCAATAAAGTACCCGGCAGCCACGATCTGCCTCCGCCAGCACCCGCCCTCCCGCCCACTGCGCCCCGCCCCCTAAGAACACGACGCTTCTCTTGGACGCGAAGGGAACGGCAGGAAATGAACAGGGAAGACGCCAGTTGAACAACTCCAGATTTCGTAAGAGATCTTAGCAATAGGCGATGAAGCATGAAGAATAACAATGAAAAGAAGAAGGATGAAAAGGAAGTGGAAAAGAAGAAAAATAAAAGGAGACGAATATCTAGAAGAAGAGGAAGTCAAAGAGGACGGAGGATCTAGAAGAAGAGGAATATGAAGAAGAGAAGGCAGAAGAAGAGAAGCAGATGTTATGTGGTTACTTCGATTTTAAGTAATGATAATGGCCGCGATGAAATTGAATAGACTTCAAAATAATACTAAAAATGAAAAAAACATAACAATAAACTATGTAATATTCAATTCTTTAAAAAAAGCAAAGTGTGAATGTACTCTTTGGAACAAAAGTTTTTATCATCCCATATCAGAGTTTTATACGAAACTGACAAGACAATTTTTATATACCAATGTAGTACTTGAGAACAATTTAACCTAGGGAGTTCATTTAAATTATAATGCATCTCCACGAAAGCATATTAGTCGTTGACAATAGTTATATTTAGTAATTATTACGAATTCGTATTGTAGCGTCATAGACTTATATTAATATTTATATAGACTTCTATTATATTAATATTTGTTCCTTCCCTTCCTCCAACCACTGGTATTTGTGCATCGCAGGGAAACCTCTACTTTAATATCCTACTGCTTTTTAGGCTTCTAAATCTTGCTTTCTTATTTCCAACTCTTCTCTTCCTTTCTCCGTTGCAATACTTATTGTTCGGTCTCTTTACATTACAATGCTCATGAAGCGCAGAATTAATTTTTCATTATTTCGATTTTTTTCTTAATTCTTCAAGAATTGGCGTATTCTCGTTTTAATGTTGCTTAATTTTGTAAAACATCCGAATTTAATTTGTTTCAATGAATTATTCCTGAGCAGTCTACTCAATTGACTATACAGTATTGAGATTTTTGACTATTTGCTTTTACTCAGGGAGTGAATCTACTTTTGTATCGGACTCGAAAGATCTCTATTCGGGCGCTGCATGGTCACAAAATATCACTCTCACTACTCCACTTCTTTCTCATACATAACTTCACACGGAACAATTTCGCACAAGATTGCATCAATCTTCATGCATAATTCATGTTCTTGACGCTATTGTTTTATTTTCATCGCGTTTCGACCTTCACCACGCACTTAAGTGTACCTTTCTCATTCTTAAAACTTCTTTTTTCATTTTCGACTTTATTTCAGTTTGTTTTTATGAAGTTTTTTTTCTCCCTAGTCTCTCAGATACTACTGCTTATTATATAATTCTTTCTCGTGTTTTCTAAATCTTCCTTTCATTCATTAATTTTTCAACAGTTAATTCCCCAAAACAATTTTAAAATCTAATTTTTAATATATTTTCTCTCCTTACGTATTGTTGTTCTTCAAAATGTATTTTACTTCTAATGAAATACTGTTATTATTTTTATTTATTATGTTTATAAAATGTTTCCATATCAAGAGATTGGTGACTGAACGAAAACATCAGAAAAATCATTAAAAGAGAAAATCATTTGAGTCTAGCCAGATATTTGAATACCCAGCAAACGGAACAAATTACGTGTGATAAAGGTGTAAAACTATTAATAAATACATAAATGAACAGAAAAAAATTATAAAATTTTTCTTCTCGGGGTCGGTCGTCAGAACAAACTAATTAGTCTCATTACAATATGTGATAAAACGAACATAGATTCATGAACAATTGGGGTAAAAATTTCGTCTTTGAACGAATCAAGTTCGTTAACCGACCACCCACTAGTTTTTTTATATATACTTCAAAACAACATTCTCGTCTACCTGGTACGTACCTCCCCTCCCCTCACAGCTACCCCTAAACGCCGCCCTCGCCAGCTGGGAATCACCAACTCGCCCCCTTGTGCCCCCTCCCGCTCTGTTGTCCCCTCCCTTGACGGGCGCTCGCAACAAACCGCGAGCTATCGATCTTCTCCTCTCGCGCGCGCCGCCCCCACCGCCCCCGCCGCCGCCGCCGCTTCGGCGCCCGCGTCCGTCATCCGTTGACAGCTGCGCCTCAACTCCTCGCTCATTCAATCACGCGCCGCGGCCAGCGCCACCGTCGCCCCGCCGCCCGCGCAGGTGCCGCCGCCGCCGCGTCGATTGGCGTACGGACGAAGTGCGGTCTTTAGCCCTGTCACACCCACACGTCACGCTTCGGTCTCTCTCTGATTGGAGTGGTCGCCAGAGGATTTTCTTCGCAGGTGGGTTGCTGCGTGAGGAAAAAAAACATTTGCGGGTGGTGGCTGACGCGGGGGAATACGGGAAGTGGCGATTTTAATTCAAGCTACTGGAACTGTCACAAAGTAATAATTACTATTTAATCAATAGTAAAAAATAGTAATACATAGTAATTGTACGGAACAGTAATGAGGTTTTCGCCTTTTAGTCGAGAGTAAAACATTAAAACAAATACGAAAAAATATGTTGAAGTAAGGTGAGGGAGATCAGGAAATACGTACTTGTTAAAAATAAATATTCAGAATCAGTATGTTTTAACATTGCCATAATCAAAAACGTTGTGTTTAAAATCATTGAAGAAAATAAAAATAATAATATTTTTTTTCAATACGGCTTGCGCAGAATAGATTTTCTCGTGCTTATTTTTCGTGGTCAAAACAGCATATTTTTCATTTTTACTGATAGTGCGCGACGCATTACGAAGATTGTGCGAAACATCGCGAAGCGTAAGAGAAAGTGTAATGAGTCGCGCACCTGCTTCGTAATTTACTATTGTACCTCAACGTCCCTGAACATTCATATTTTGAATATTGTGCAGAGAATAAATTCCACTAAAAGTAAAGCTTGTAAACTTCAGTTTACAAGATGTAAGGAAATGTAATCAAGGATTCTTAGCAAGACTTGAAACATACTGTCAAAACTTTCCTCAGTTCAACTCAATCTCATTCAACATTCATTCATTTTGTAGAAATTCATTGCAAATCCCACCAACATTCTTAGTCGTTTAAAGACCAGCCGTTTTAAAATCTATGCCTCACATCCAGTCAGGATTGAACTGTTCCAACACAATCACATTGACGACAAAATTCCAAACTACCAAACGAACATCCCCAAGTTTTTTACAAATACATTTTATTTCATCAGGAATTACGTGTGTACTAAGTTTGTCCGTCCACACGATATCTTCTCATTTTCTCCATCATTCCCAAACTATTTGCAATCACCATAATGCGCCCTTCACAAACGGGCATCGAGCCGCTGATTGGTTGGTTGGTTAGTGATTCCGGGCACGTCAACTGCTTAGGTCATTAGTCCCGTTAGTGAAGCGCATGTTTTTCCTCTGGAGATGGCGTTGATCTTCCCCTGCTAGATGGCGAGATCCGCCCTACCGTCGGCTAGTAGGGTTTCCCCCTATCCAGGACACTCCGACCAACGGGCACCGCCCCAGCCGGGACAAGCTTTAAACTCCCGACCGGTCTCTCGGAATGTCTGGTAGTGGTGTGTGTGTAAGGGGCGAGGTTAGGACAAGGAAGAGGAAGGAATGATCGCGCGCGGTCCGTGTGGCCCGTTTGGTAGGGTACTGTCTGGTGTTGATCGGAGAAACCACGGAAAACTACCGATAAGAGCAGCCGGCCGCTAGAATTCTCCTCTAGACTGCGACTGAATTCGACCTAGCTGAAAAGCTAGTGTCGAAAATCCGTCAGGACTTGAACCTAGGGCCCCCCAGTCAGAGACGCTGCAGTGACATCAGTTGATGCACTGAGCTACCGCTCCCGGTCATCGAACCGCTGACTTTCGAGCAATTTAATCAGGCAGAAAATCGTTGTCGCGGGCTGTCAGTCACCACCCACCGAAGCGGCGCGGGAGCACAGACAAGCAGCAGGGGAGCGTCTGGGGCAGCAACAGGCTGCGACGACGGCAGGGCGGGGCGGGGCGGGGAGGGGAGGGGGCGGAGTCTGAGAGCGCCACGGCGTGTGCAGGCCATCAACTTTTTTACTCGCGAGCTAGCCCCCACCACCGCCTTCACCGCCGCCGCAGCTACAGAGATGTCACTCCAACGGATTGTTGAATTGAGTCGGCCTCAGTCGCCGAGGAACAAATAGTGCGACAGCAGGCCAGGGTGGTGGCGGCGGTTTGAGGAGAAGAAAAGGCACGGAGCAGAAGGCGGAGGAGGAGGAGTAGAAGAAAAAGGGGACTCGTTGGGTAGTCTTTCCCGTCTCCGCCGCGCTCAGACTGCCTGCGGCGGCACCAAAAAGTGACGCGAAAAATTTGCCTCGATAGGTCGGCCCGGGATATAGCTGTCTGGGGACGAGTGGGTTCGGGTCTGCCTCCTTTCTGGGACGTTCAACCCCAAGAACCTCCCGTCTTATCACATTAATGTTATTCTTCGGGACGGAGATTGTATGATTTACTTGGCTGATTGTGAGTATTTATGATATGTAGTACGAATTTCTTAGTGTTTCACTTCTGAATTATTTTTTTGTCTCGTAAAAGAAAGGATAGGATATTCGTTAGTGTGTTGTATAATTTTGCTTAATACCGTCATGAAGTGAAACAGTTCAGATCATCAAGCATTTAAATCTGTGATTTTTTTAAACACTTCTTTTTCATTCAGTACACCCCTTCAATGCGAATTACGAGTGTCAAATTCATTTTAAAATACAGCATTTCTTTTCGTAAAAATACTTCTGTACTGATCTAAGTAGCATTTTGATAGATAATCACAAGCATTGAAAATCTATTGACAAATAATGAAAATACTCACTTTCTAGCAAGAAACTAACTTGAAATCTGTAATGTTATAACTATCCAGAACGACCATGAAAATCCACCATTATATCACAGAATAGGATAGGCTATTAATACACAGAGAGGAAAGCTACCAACAATCCGTGCGCCGATATGATGCGCATGGTCGCCATACTGACAGTGTGTAAATAGCTGTACGACCCGGCATTTGTTGTGTGGTGAAGATGCCTCTTATTTCCGTTTAACTCTTTAGTGTGTGTGCATAACTAGCAATAACATACGTAACCCGAGGGGAGATTTGCTTCGTATAGGCAAACAATATTGCACATAGAAAAATATTAATAAAAAATGAGATAAAAATGGAAATAATTATAAATACATAACTTTATTCTTGCGGTTCCTTTGCAAAGTTTCAAGATAGCGGTCCGAGCTGCACGGTGGCTCACAGAAGATCAAAGATCTCTACTTTCCTTTCTGTGGAGTACCTATTCTGTGGTTATATTGAGTCTGTAAAACAAAACAAATATTTCTTCGTGGATTTGGTACTGTTAAATTATCTGCGTTAATAAACCTACTAGGTCTTCATAGTAACAGACTTTTTCATAGGTTGTATTAGCCGAGTGTAATAGATACAGAATTGATTTTGTGCTACAGAACAGCGTTCTACTTGTCATTTCTTAAAATATATCTGTTAAGAACCTGCCAAGGAATAATGCAGATCGTTGATCATGATATTTATAATCTGTAATAAAATATCGCTGATAATACCATTAATTTCCTAAGAATATTTTAAACACCCAATTTCCCCCAAGCCGGAAAAATATCTTAAAAATTCTCCAGTTCACATCAATTGCCCGAAAAATGACACTGTTCTAATTTCTTGCAACGTATGCGTGTATCGGTTTCAATTAATGAAGTTGTTTGCAGTTATTTTACACGAAAAAATCTAGATCTTAGACGTAGTCCTGTAGTTAACAATCTATGTAAAATATGTAAGGAAAAAGAAAATAATTGCTCATCTTTAATATGTACTAGTCCGACAAGGACAATTTACGAGGATTAGAGCGGAAAATTCCTGCACTGAGAAGTACTGCGTGGATATTGGATTGTCTGTTAAATACTATGTAACAAAGTGGCAGATCGCGTTTTTATTCCATTCGCACAGCACGAAGCAGGCAAACAAAGAACCCGCCCCTCGCACAGCTGACTCCATGCAAACAGTGCCCCTTCCCCGTTTCTGCTACGCACGGAAAGTCACGTCCCCGGCGCGCGCGCCCAGTCAGGGGCGAGAAATCGTGATCCATTCTCCGGCCGCCGCCTGTCAACTCCAGGTGATCACCATTCACGCACCGGCCATCGCCCATCTCCCGAGACGCTCGCGGCACTGACCACGCGCCCACGCGGGCGGAGATCGGCGAGGGGGGAGATAGCAGGAGGGTGAAGAGGCATGAGCAATGAGGGAGGGACAGGGCTAGGGGAAAGACTGGGTGGCGCGTCGAAATAGGAAGGTGGGGGCAGCGGGGGCGGAGGGGGAGGAGGGGGCGGGGGGCGGAGGGGCGAGGGGCGGAGGGCGGAGGAGGACGGAGGGCGGGGGCGGCGGGGCGGCGGGGGGCGGCGGGGCGGCGGGGCGGCGGGGGCGGCGGCGGGCGGGGGGCGGCGGCGGCGGCGGGGGCGGCGGGGCGGCGGGGGCGGCGGGGGCAGCGGCGGGGGCGGCGGGGGCGGCGGGGGCGGCGGGGCGGCGGGGCGGCGGGGCGGCGGGGGCGGCGGGGGGGCGGCGGGGCGGCGGGGGCGGCGGGGGCGGCGGGGGCGGCGGGGGCGGCGGGGCGGCGGGGGCGGCGGGGGCGGCGGGGCAGCGCGGGGGCGGCGGGGCGGCGGGGCGGCGGGGGCGGCGGGGGCGGCGGGGGGCGGCGGGGGCGGCGGGGCGGCGGGGCAGCGGGGCGGCGGGGCAGCGGGGCGGCGGGGCGGCGGGGCAGCGGGGCGGCGGGGCGGCGGGGCGGCGGGGCGAAGGGGCGAAGGGGGAGGCGGGGGAGGCGGGGGCGGCCGGGGCGACGGGGAGCGACGGGGGGTGGGGGCCGCGGAGGCGGCGTGAGCGGCGGGGGCGGCGGGCCTCCCCCCCCGTCGCACGTCGCTCGGTCGGGAGGTTTGAGTTAAAGCCGACGTGCCGAGCAGATCTACGATGAACGTTTATGCGGAGCGGTCGGAGGGGCGGGCTGCCGTGGAGGCGACGGCTGGGTTAAAGGGTGCCTGCCCGCTTGCGAGGGGTCGCTGGTTTAATGCTGCCAGAGTGTCGAAGTAAGGGGGACCTAATGAAGTATGTGCTTTTTCGTCGCTATGTAGGCGAGCAAGCAACAAGTAAGAATACAGAAAGACAAAATATATTTAGGAAAATAAAATTACAATCGAAGTCAATTTCTGCGTACAAGTCTTGTTATAAATTTTTTTACTACCAGTCAACGATTAAAGAATCTCGTGAAATGTCTTTCCTCTATTTGTGACGAGATAGGAACTAGAGAAAATATATTTTTATAAATCAAAAATAGGAAACAAAACTCATTATGAATTTCCATTTAATAGAAATGTCATTTGTCTTTATGACAGTCATGCTAAAAAATACATTACTACAAATGTTCAGTTACTTAATGTACTAAGAGAAAGCAAATTATTCATCATTATAAAAAATAAAGGACCCTTTAAAAACACGACAACTATCGAATGCATTACACAAGAATCAAGCAAACTATCTGAAAACGTCAAAATTCACTATCCGAATACAGTTCTTAATATAAAGACACCGTAGCCATAATGACATTAAAAGGAAACTGAAAGGTATTAATTTGTATCTGAGCGACAATGTTCTGGGGCCGATTTTGAATAATGTATCTGAATTAGTTGACTGCCGTGTATGTATCTTTAATATGGAGTCGGGCAGTGAGAATACTAACAAGAAGCAAGTAGAGTGAAATAGAGGTGGATGTTGAACTAATAATTAATTTAATTTATTATTATCCCACCAATCCGTATTCGGAATTATAATTGTGTGTTTTGGTTTGTTGTTGATCCGTTGAATTCACAATTTAAAAAATGCTTTTTCCCGAGGAATGTAAATTTGTTATAGAAATTACTCAATTGACTAAATCAATTTGTTTATTGAAGTGTACTCTATTATATTTGTATTTTAAATATCTACACAAAACAAATAATTTGGACTAATTTATGCATGTGCAGTATTCGCAATACAATTTTCCAAATTAAAGACATATTTAACTGCGTATATGACGATATTGCTGAGTTTTCCATTTTTTAACTTCCAGCAGAATTAAGAAAATGATATAATTTTATAATATTTTTCAGCTAATGTGGGTGTTTACTAAAGAATTATTGTGTAAGTATAAGACGTCTTGTGTATCCAGGAGAACTATTTTTGCATTAAATTACGTTGAACATTATTGTATGCGTTCCATATACACATGGTTACTTTATGCAAATCGCGAAGATCAAAACTCGTGCCTTGTTGGGAACTTGGAAATACATAGGGAATTGCCAACTGAGATGTAGTTAAAACATAAAGTACATTAGGTTAGGTGATGTGGTGTCAATTGCCATTTACGACTGCCAATGTGATAATCTACACCTACAAACTACACACCTCATTCAGTAACCGTAGAAACTTTCCTCCATTCTGATCCCTGTTTGTCGCATAATATGTGCATCTGCCATTTCTCGCCATTATTACGTACTCCAACTACCCTACCTACCTCAGATCAAGTGATGTCAACGTTATTAGGTTGAAGCCCGATATACGCTTCCAAGTTATTCCTATTTTGGACTTCTTTTGAATAATATGAACCTTATTCACTGCTTTTGGATAATATGAATATTAACCGGTTCATTTACGAATTCGCTAAATTCGGACATGAGTCAAACTCTGCCTTTTATCTCTCATGGTGGATCTCATGTGATCAACTCCCCAAACGAAGCTCATGTGACGATTCTAGTAATATTAACCCCCAAAATACATCATTTGAAGAGGAGACTTATTGAGTGTAATTAAACTGACAAGTAGCCATCACTACACCATCATATATCTCAATGATTTTGTCAATCTACTACTAATATCAAAATCTTACATGATATATTGCATAATATTTACAATTACCTCATCCCTTGTATATTCTATTACTAAATATCGCCCTGCTCACACGTTTCGTTTTTTCTGTAAAAAATACGTTCTGTTTCGTTAGTAATGATTTCATTGAAGTGAAACTGAACGGGCATTTCAGCGTGTGAAGCAGGCTTTAAACTGGCCCAACGAACACGGCGCTGGCTGCCCCTGCCTCCCCGGGGCGGGCGGAGGGTCGATCCCAGGGCTGCGGCGCGCGTGCCCCCTGCCTCCCCCCGCCCTCGCCCCGCCCTCGCCCCGCCCTCGCCCCGCTCTCGCCCGCCCTCGCCTTTAAGGCAGCCGTCACGCGGCCGATGACACAGTGGCCCCGTTACGGGGGCGCCAACCCCGGCGCCGCCCCGCCCCCTCCCCGCCCTCGCCCCAGGCCTCTCGCCCCGCCACGCGCCCACCGCGCGCGCCCGCACAGCGCCCCTCCGCTCTCCAACCCTCACTAACGTTCTCTGTTGACGAATTTCTGACGAACAAACAAAATCTTATCGGTTCAACCAATGCCCCCTGTAGTTCTCATGACGATGAATTAACAAGTTAACCGCTCTAACAGTATAATGAAAATTTGATTATCTTGATTTGACTCGTTACAACGATTAATCGATTCATATTCTAGTTTAAAAAGTCCACCAGAAACTACGTGAAGAAAAATCAATTTTAAAAATTGTTCGAAAGTCGTCAAAAAAGCCTTTTGATTCAAATTAATAATTTTAAAAAAGGTTATTGATGTCAATCACGATTCAAATCAGTGCAAGTGCAAAATACAGAAGTAGAAAACCTTCCCATTATTTTTCAGTAACAATGATTCAACATAATTCATTGTACGAGTACATTCTCTAACAGTAATAAATGTAATGAATTGCGAAAGGGGTTGAGATCTTCATGTGGAGACGCCATGGCGTGGTATTGCCGTCACCATGGCTGGGGCACCATGGTCACGACTCTCTTTTGACGAATTCTTTGAGAAATTCAATGATACTTACTATTCCTTTGTTTGTAAAGTTCAGATTTTATGGACAAAAATGATCGCGATTGAAGGTTTTCTTTATTGATGTATCTAGACACATGAACTGCTGCAGTCATGAGTCCCGTTAGTGTAGTGAATGTTTTATTACGGGAGGTGTTGGTGTTCTTGCCCCGTTGGAACATGACATTCGCCGCCTACCTACTCGTCAGCCTGCGTGGTATGCATGAACCAATTGTCGATGCCGCACGAAATTTGAGTTTAATTCTTGACTCATCCTGAAAGTTTCATCGACATATATCTAAAGTATGTTCTACTGCATACGTCCAATTGAAAACTTTTTAATCGTTTAGTAAATCCATACCAACAAAGCAAAAGTTGTATTTAACGGATTCCTTGATTCTATCCCTGTTTAACTTTGTGGATTCTACCTATGGCGCGGGATTGAAAACCATTTAGATGGACCGCATTCAATGTGTGCAAAATACATGTCTGAGATTCTGTTATGACTTCAGAAAGTACAATCACATATCTCTGGCTACGCAGATTTAAGTTTGGCTCTGAATGAGACAGAGAATCAGGCTACACATCGTTAAACGTATTATCAAAGATCTTAAAACTGGCAACCCACCTTATCTTCGTGATCAAGTAATTTTCTTGAAAGAGTGTTACGCTAGGAGGTCATTCTGCTCTAGATCATCTTTTAAGTCATCATTTCCGCGTTATTTCGAATCACTATTTACTTCATCATTTTCTTATTTGGCCCCGCACTTGTTTAACCAGTTACCGGATTGATGTTTGGAGATGAGAGGCAACCAGTTATTTTCTGTCCTTCATAATTTTGTTACTAGTAATTTCTGACTTTTAAACAGCTCTCTGAAAAAAAGTCATGAACTACTAGTTGCCATAATGTTAGATGCCAGTACTTTGCTCCAATACTATTTTAAATACAATGTAAAAGCTTTAGTTTAACTTTAATAGAATTTTAGATGTAAATTTATCTACGATGATTTAGTGTTTTCTTCAACTACTTATGCTTTCTTCTATTGTCTTCCTACTATTTTTACTGCCATATCCTTTATGCATATTTTCTTTATATTATTCCCATATGTTATGTATTTGCCTCTGTTTATTCCAATTACGTGTAATCTGCATTCTTGTGATATAATTTCTTCATACAAGAGTTATTATAAGTATGATTTTAAAACAGTAATTACTGAATCACACCTTTTTGTACAAATTCAAATTGCTATATTTGTACATTGTTCAAATAAAGTTTATATTAATTAAGTAATGCACTGAATTTACATGCAGTTGAATGCTTTGCTAGCCTCTAGCTCTTATCTCTACTCCTGGTGCAAATGTGCTAGGTAATTACAATTTTGTGTTGACTGTATTTCGTGCTGTTTCGTATTTCGATGTTTTCGAAATGGGAAGTTACATGCGAAAACTTATATTTTTTAAATGGTGAAATAAAAGAAGTTTTCCAGGTTGAATGAAGATAATATTTTAATATTTGAAATGAAAAGTCACAGACAGTGAAATCATCAATATTTGGTCCTATATTTGGAGATTTAATATACATGAAATATATAAGAAGACTGACTTCCACATACGTCAATCACTTTCATATCATTTGAAATAATATTGGAGCAAGCTAGTGTTTTCAAAAATTGCTATTTTAATATTCTTTCACCAAAATAAATTTTGATTCGAATTATGTTCTTAATTATTTAAGAGGATGCATTTACACGAGTATATTATAACATCCTTACAGAGACAGTTAAACAGCATAAATGCCATTGTGTAGATGTTACAGAATCCATTTTCCACCCAAATCCATTTCCGAGAAAGCACTTCCCCGGTGCATACACAATTTCGTAGACAGTGGTAAATTGCAGCAATTCACCCATTATTCCACAAACATACAAAGCCTCGTTATACAAGAGTGACGCACGAGGAAAGAATCAACCGGGCATTCAACTTTCCAACGATTTTTCGCTTAATTTTCAGTTACGATTGATTACGACAGAACAAAGAAGCTAACCACCACATGTGTGTTGTCCATAATGAATAGTTACCCACAACGACATTTAAAAGAGAATCCCTAACCTGCGCTTTACGTTCTTTGTGAGGTTTTGTCGGCGGGGTGAGCGTTTTTAAGCAGCGACCACGTCAACTAACAAATGACCGGCGGTCACGTACGCCGCTAAGAAGTTGAACGCGGCTGGTGAAGCGCGAGTGGAGACGTATTAGGGTGCCGCTTGTGTCGGCGGGGGCGGGGGCGGGGGCGGGGGCGGGGGGCGGGGGCGGGGGCGGGGGCGGGGGCGGGGACAGCCCCGCAAAACGGATGAATATTGCAGCGCGCCGCGTGACGACCGTCTGCAGCTTGGGGTCTCGGGGGAGGCGCGCGCCCCGGAGGAGTGTGAGGCATCTCCGGGCGACGCCACGCGCCCACGGTGGAAATGGGGGGAGAGCGATATCGCTAACCCCTTCAGACCTGGTGTACATGGTCAATTGTGGCGGTGTGGGTGGGTGGACCGGGGTGACATCGGTTGTGGTGATTGGGGAAAACCTCTTCAGGACTGGTGTACACGAACAATTTTGGGGCTGAGGTGGGAGGCGATATACGTTGTGGGAATGGGACAACGCCTTCGGACCTGGTGTACATGGTCAATTTTGGGGATATGGCGGGATGGATCGGGGTGTTTTCGGTTGTGGCGTTTGGGGACAACCTCTTCAGAACTCGTGTACATGACCAATTTTTGGGGTTGGGGTGGGGGGTGATTTTAGTTGTGGGGGCACCCTTTCAGACCTGGTGTACATGATCGATTATGAGGATGAAGGTGGGACGATATCAATTGAATCGTTTATTTCAGAAACCCGTCAAACGCCAAATTTATCATTACGAGAAAACTGACAAAAAGTGTCCCAGTTGTTCTGATTTCAAAATATTTTTTAATATTAAACCAGTTAATTAATGAATTTTTTAAAAATAAATATGCTATAAACGATGTGTCTATCCTCATGAAACAATATTCCACCGCTAAAGCGCTTTTTAGATTTTGGGTTTCTGAAATAAACGGTTCATTTGAGGAGTTGAGGGGGTAAGCTCTTCAGACCTCTTGTTCGCGATCAATTTTGCGGCTGGGAGCGGGGTGATATCGGATGTGAATACCCCTTCAGACCTAGTGTACACGATCGTTCTCATTGCTCAAAGACTGCAACATTTTTTACGATATTCTGCTCAATTTTGTTTATTTCATATATCAATGTTTTTTTGTTAGTGCCATCTATCGGAATGTGTAAACAGCAATACAACAGTGCAATGGAAAATTGTGAGGCTTGAATGGGGTTAGATATTAAAAGGCAATGAGGGTTGACTCTATGGTTACTGGCATTAGATTACCAAGAAAACAGAATTTTTTAAAATGTAATTTATTAACTTTTAAAGGGAACGTTTACTATTATATTAAAGTCAATAACTGTTACAGGAAACTTGAACAAATTATTTATTATGAATGTAACATTCGCAAACAATTCGCACAACTTTATGTTCGATGGAATGATTCACACACATTTTGTGACCTTAATGGGCAAAAATACAATTAAGTTGAGCAATCAAGTCATCAGGTTTGGGCAGTATTGAAATACATTTTGTATTTGAATAACTATATTTTTGAGGGTTTTTTCATGTATTTTAGAGATGTATTTAAATACATGAAGTAGATGTATTTGAAAACGGAAACACTTCAAATACTTCAAATATAGAAGAAAAGAGGATAATTCTTTGTTTGATTCTGCTAGTGAATGAACCTTATTGAAATAAAAATAAAAGCCCTTTCCAGCTGTTGAATTTTTATTTTTAAATTATAAATCTAAATCATTATAAATGATGGACATTTATCCAACAACAAAAAATGCATTTATTCTTTATAACTAGAGTCCGGAGAATGCTTTTTTGCTTATTTTATTATTTTGAATGTATTTTTAGGCAATTATCCCATTATCAATGTTTACCTCAGAAATGGCTTTTGCGAGGAATTATAATGCCTATAAATGCCTATTTTGGAGATAATAGCGTTAAGAGCTTATAAGTGCCTGTATTGAATTTTCCACATTTTTAATATTTATTGTTCACTATATTTTGTTTTCTACAATATTTTCTTCAGAAATCACCGAAGGAGAATTTTTTAACAAACAAGTAACAACCGCAAAAAATCTGCCATAGCTTACTCCAATCGAGAAGTTCTATACCTTGTGTGTCCTAGCCTGAAACGCGTCGAGCCGAGGGACACCGCTTAGAGACGTATGAAAATTTGACACCGTGCGGGTTACCTTATCTACTTCGCCGAAGCACCTCAGGGCGCTCCAGAGAACAGGAAATTGCTGTTATCTTTCCAATCTTCGCAATTATCTGTTCGCATATTAATTCAATTATCAATTCAATTATCAGTTCAATTATCTATTATCGCTATCTGTTCCTTACAAAGAACACAACTGTCTTCAGAAACGGAGCTCCTGGCATCTTTCGCTTTTAGAAGGTACAATTACACAAGATAGACGAAGCTTTCTTCGATAAATATGTTTTGGTTTCGAAGTTTGGTGCACGCCAGATCAGTAGTTTTGCTGTTCCTATTACGCATGCTTGCTACAATATCAAAAGAGAAGATATTCAAGAAGTGCATTGCTAAAAGAGTGATTTTATGGAGAAGATCCACGGTGGACTACAAATGTATTTTTTTGCCAGTGTTGTGAAAAGGTGGTAAACTGTGGAAAAAATATTTCTTACAACATTATATCTATGCAACTTATGCAAAAAATGCGAAAAAAGTGAGAAAAACTATTCAACCCTTCTTCAGCATGTGTAGTCAAAAGATGAAGATAAGAAAGAGATTCAACACTGACTTGTGCTATGCCACAAACATTGCATTTGCAAAAATTGAAAATTCAACATTTACAATGGAATAAAATAACCTTGAAGTTGGAGACGATTGAAGAGCAATAGAGAAAGCAACGATGAAGGCGGGTTGACGGCTGTAAAATGATGATGTGGCTGGAATAATGTGGTCGGGAAAGGGGATAATTCATTGCAGTCGCAAAGATGATAACAAAGGCAGTAGGGTACAGAGTGTGGATTCTCTAAAATAGAGGTAATTCACTCGAAGGGTAAGGTTAAGTAAGTATAAGTTAAGTAAGTAAGGATAAGTTGGTATTAGGAGGTGGTTGGTGTTGGTAATTGCTAACACGATTGACGGGGATGACGGACAGGTAAAGCGATGGAAGTGGCTGCCGTGATGATCTCGGATGAAAAATTGATTGACCATTGAGGTGAAGATGTGTTGAATAAGATTATTGACAGGGAAGGTCTGACAAGTGGAAAATAGTAAAAGTCGGAGTGAATGAGATATGCTTTAAGATTCTTAGGAATGAGATTTACGCTGAACATTGTGGCGTTGCACGTTGGGTGGACGGGAAAGCAGGAAGAATGTTCGAAATTCTGACATGAAATGATTGATTGATTGATTTTTTCGTGTTTCCGGGTGCGTCAACTGCTTCGGTCATTAGTCCCGTTAGTGTAGCGCATGTTTTTTCTCGGGAAATTGCGGTAATTTTCCCTCGCTGGATGGCGAGATCCGGCACCGACCTACCGCCGGCTAGTGGGGTTTCCCCCTACATGAAATGATATTGCGCTGAAGGTGTAATGCGAAGAGATACACTTCGCATGTTCGTAAGGTAAGATGTTCATTATAGAAGAAGGGGTATTCTTTATTTTTCAGCCAATGAAGCAATGATTTTTCCCCAGAGAAAGCCTATTATTTAACTTCTTTTATTGCCACAATGTAATTGAAGAAAAAATTGTAAAAAAAAATTCCTTCTGTAGGAAATTGTTTTCAGTTTTGAAAAAAAAACACTATAATAACAACAACAACATACACAATCATTGTTGTGAGAATAAGTTCCTGATAGTTTAGAAATTCCGAAAAACATCGTTTTCCAACCGCAGGTTGGCAAGGCGGCGAATCGAAATGAATAGCAAATTTGATGGGAGATACCGTGACACTAGTGTCGGTGAGAATTTTTCGAGCAATGTCAGAGATAGACGAAACGAATGAAGAAAAGCGAAAATTACGAGAAGTGGCATGAGAGGTACACGAAACTATATTTGCCGAGAGAGCGAAGAAGCTGTGTTACTTCATGATACTCCCAGGGACCTCATACCTCGTCAGCGGGGATGGAGCTGCGTCGTGAACAATGGGGTTGGAAGCACAGAGAGAAGAGACAATGTGGACAGTAGAGACGATGGTTGTGGTGTAAGCATTCAGAACGACGAAATGCCAAAAAAGAAATTGCACATGAACCTCTTTGAACTTCAATGGTTAACTTATTGTTTACTGGTATGTTGATTGTCTGTTAGTAAAATTCTATTCATTTTTAGTATCTTAAGTTTTAAGACAATCAGTTAAATATTTTTTAAAAATAATCAGTAAATTCTATTTATTTAGAAATACTCATAGGTTCTGTAAATACGAGAAAGTCTTTGACAGTAACAATAAAATATAGTAATAAAATTATAAGTAACCTATGTAAGTATTTACAGAACCTTTGAGCCTTTCTCTATAATTATATTCTTTAATTTTACCATTAATACATTTCATTATTATTATTATTATTATTATTATTATTATTATTATTATTATAAAAATATTTTTGTCGAATTTACAGACCCTGAAGAAAAGTGGTTGAAATTCAAAACAAGTTTTTTTTAAATACAATTTACTGATAATTTTTAAAAAATATTTAACTGTTTGTCTAAAAATTTAAGATAATGAAAATCAACAGAATTCAATGACAAACTTTCAGTTGCGCATGCACTTAAGTTATTGGACGGCAGTACTTCCCAACGTAACTATCGGCCGCAGGGCAACTCCCTTTCCGTCGTTCAGTACAATGACAATTGCAAACGATTGATAATTCGCGTAGATCGCGAACTGCGTGGCAGCAATTGATCGTTGCGTAGCTGTAAGAAACAATGCGTGAAACTTTTCTCTGGCAAGGAAGCCACTGGTAGACGGTTTTGTTCCACCAGGCGCTGTACATCTATAGAGACGAAATTACACAATGATATTAGGTCCTGATATTCAGGCAATGCGTCGTGCTACACATCTTCGCCATGTCACGTACTGATGCTGACAAGGTGATTTCACGGACCTGCCGACCGGGAGCGGTAGCTCAGTGCATCAACTGATGTCACTGCAACGTCTCTAACTGGGAGGTCCTAGGTTCCCACTCCCCACGGCAGCAGGATTTTCCACACTAGCTTTTCAGCTAGGTCGAATTCAGTTGCTGTCTGGAATATAATTCTAGTGGCCGGTTGCTCTGATCGGTAGTTTTCCGTGGTTTCTCCGATCAACACCAGGCGAATGCCGGAGCAGTACCCTACCAAACGGGCCACAGACCGCGCGCTTTCTTTCCTTCCTCTTCCTTGCCCTATACTCTCCCCTTACACACACACACACACACACACACACACACACACACACACACACACAGGACTAAATGACCAAAGCAGTTGACGCGCCCGGAAACCCGAAAAATCAATCAATCAATCAATGGACCTGCCGAACGGCAGTACATTAAGAGTGGCGTAACAATTAGAGGCACATTGCCTTTGTAACTTCGTTATTTGAAATTTCGCACTACAATATATCAGTTGGCAAAACGTTATAATTCTCCACCCCTCAACATGCCCTAGAAGTTTGTAACATTTATTCCGAGTCGCCCTATAATGACAGGAACAAGCATTTGCGAGTAAGGAAATGCTGGTAAGGTGGGTGGCGGGGGCGGTGCAAGCAGCGTCCGAGGTGACGGGCAAGAGGTGGTCTACTCTTTGAGGTGCGCTGACCTCTTCTATTGATCAGCGGGGGCAAGGGAAGGGAAGGGAAGGGAAGGGAAGGGAAGAGAAGAGAAGGTGACTGAGGCAGGCGAAGCTAGTGGAGGAGCAAAGATGGACGCCGGAGATAACGACTTGAGTGGCTGAGTACAAGAGACGGTATCTAGCTGCTGCATGCCTGGCTTTTTCGTGAGGAATTACCTGAAAAATGTTAATCCCTCTGAACCGAATTAGATAATTAGTGTTCATGCGAAATTCTTCGGTTACAAAAGGCATTGAAATTGAACGACGCAAAAGTGAATGTTATGGAAGAAACTAATTTTTGAATCATAATTTTTGAATTGACACTAAAATGATATAATAGTCTCTGTTTCGAAGAATACAAATTCTCTCATTTCAGGTCGTGTAAAATTACCAGAAAACGTCTTACTAATGGTTATTATTTCAATGTATAGGCGCCCTTAAAGTAAATCACTGACACGATGATTTAAAGACTATCCTGCAACATATATACGTCCCAAGGAGAAAGTTAGGTATTCTTGTGAGACGATAGGGTAGAAAAACCAAAGCAAAATTCATAGTTCTACACAGAATTTGTACATGTGTAAGAACAATAGCGAGCAATTATCTAATGATAAAACAGGAAAACAAATTTTCGAGGTTTTTGTTTGATTTATATACTTTAATGGGTTAAATCGTTTTCGACTTAAACACAATAAATTGATGAAATTATTACTGGTAGTTTGAAATTAAGATGGAGGTTGGTGTGTAGAGTACGGTTTGGTTCCTGGGTGTCACCACCGAGGAAGACTCGAGGACCCGCCCCTTCCAAAAAATGCTTGTTTTATGGACTACACAGGAGGGAATTCCCCAATAATCTGCATTTTATCTATTAAATCGATCTTTCCAACAATTTGGTGCTGATGCACACACGATGCAGGTTGGTGGTCATTGTTTAGAAGATGGAGGTTTGTGATTTCTATTTGGAGGTTTGTGTTTAATATGTGGATTTTTAGCAGTCGTTAATTGTCGTTGGTATTTATCATTTTTTGTTAAGAGGTCACAACGTTGGTGGCTAATAGTAAACGGTTCATGTCAATGATTAATGAAAGTAAAGACACTGCCATCCATGTGAGAAAAAGTGTGACAACAGGGGTCGTACAGCGCGTCCCAAACACCAGATGAAGGGAGACGCGCGTGCGGGCAAGAGCTTCTAGGGCAGGTGGTGAGCGAGAGGAGCGTGGCGGGGAGGGGGCGGGGGCGGGGCGGGTGCACGCGCGCCCCGGAGGAATCGGGGACGTGTCGGGGCGCAACAGGAAATGATTCCAGACATAAATTGCGGCCGGCGACGCCGCTAAGAGGCGAGGGGCGGGGCGGGGGTGGGGTGGGGGTGACACTGTTAAAAGAAAAGCGAGCGGCGAACGAGCGACGAGGCGGCGCGGCGGGCGGGGCGGGGAGGGGAGGGGAAGGGGAGGGGGAAGAGGCGGGCGCTTCGAGAAGTAAAACACTGTGTCCGCGTCATTAATATTGGACGGCCCTCGGAGGCGGCGTGGCGAAGGTGTGGGAGGGGGCAGCGGGAGGGGGGAGGGCAAGCGGAGGCGCGTGCGACGTCGCCGGAGGGGAGGGGTGGGGGTGGGGGGAGAGGACGACAAGTTTAGCAGGGACAGGAGAAAAGGAAACGAAATTTGTGAAGGAAGAAAGGAGAAAAATCAAACGGGAAAGAGAATCAATATAAGAAGGAAGGGAAAGGAGAGACTGAGAAGGAGAGAGAGAGAGAGAAAGAGAGAGAGACACACACAGAGACAAAGAGAGCAGAGAGAGAGAGAGAGAGAGAGAATAGTATGACAATGAGTAGGGGATACAAGACAAAAAAGGTTATTTGGATGAGAGAGGTAGGTTCGATGACAGGAAGAAGAATGAGGAAACAGAAAAAGATGTGAGGAAAGGCAAAACGGACAGTAAGAGATGAAATGACAAGAAAATTTGACGAGGAAGATTGAGAGAAAATGTGAAAAATTAAACAAGGAAAGAAAGGACAACACGAATAAGAGAAGTTGGTTGAGGGTGAAGACTTATGATAGAAGAGATAGCTAAGGAGATGATAAAAGAGGTGCAGTAAGTGAGAAGGGAAATACAAGTAGATGAGAGGAAAATAAATAGGAGGGAGAATTTTCTACGTAAAGAAATGAATTGAATTTATATTTTAACACTTAATATATTCTGGAAAATCATAGAGATTATCTTAAAATATGGTTTGAATTAATTCAGTATTCTTTTATTTTTTATTTTCAAAGAATCAGCAAAAATTAGACAAGCTTGAAAAATACCGGATTTTTGTACTCAGCATTTTTAAAATCTAAACTGAAAGGTGACCAAAGGTGTTTTATCCGAATCATTTTACAGCTCCTAAATCCTCTTGAACTGGCAAGTTTTAGCAGCGAGTGTGAAATTTAGTGAGTTGAACCAATTTAGCAATCATTTGTTTTGCGATTTACTATTCACTGTGAAGGAAAACATAATGAAGCCATGAGGAAGATTTATGGCTTTAAAACCAAGCGTAGAGTCTCTTTAGTAACCTAGTAGAATTTAGACGAACATTTACCAGAATGTGTTCGTCTGTTCCAAAGAACTTCTGTTTACATTCCGTACAATGCTATGTAAAGGCAAGAATAAATGGAATTTTTTAAACACATTTTTTCTCAGTTTTACTGGATATTTATGAAAATCATCAAATCCAAAAAATGTGAAACGTTCATTGCATTTTAGGCTCAAGTTTGTGCACTTGTCATAAATAAAAAAGTATGACCCTTACATTTAATTATTTGTTTAGATGAATCGACATTGCATTTAGATGTTTTTCAAAAGCATTATCAATCCCAAGTTTTATAGGTATTAGAGAATACGTTTTAGTTCATTTATAAAAAATTCAAGAGCCTACATTTCACACTCCCCTCAAAATACCCGAACAGAGGGTCACTCACATTTCCCGCAGGAAGTTGGAAGGCATTTGTTTCGCGCGTGGCCGCGGCGGAGGCGCCTGCGTCCGGGGCAGAAGCGGCGCGGGGGATGCCCGTCCGAGGGGGGCGGAGGGGGGGGGCGCCCGCAGAGCCTCTTTCGCCTGGCCCTCGGCCGCGTCGTAAAGTTGCCGAGGCTCACGTGATCCCGATCCAATTGGAGCGGAGGGGCGTCCGATCTCGGGGCGCTCCTCCTCCGCCCCCGCCCCCACCCCCGCGCGGGTCCTCACGGAATCATTGTCACGGCATAAAGTCGGACCGCAGCGAGTCGGTCGTAAGGTGCGGGGTCTACCGCCTTTCCGTGACCTGAGCGCATCGGACGGTGGACGGTGGCGGACGAGCCGCCGCCGCCGCCCCCACCGCCCCTGCGCGGCTGCGGGGGGGAGGGGGCAGTAGCCGCTCCATCGATGGGAATGGCGGGGGTGGCGGGTTGGGGCAGGGAAGGGGGAGTGACGCGGTGAGCGGTGATGGTGGGTGGGCGGGGAGATGGATGGAGTGGAGCGGCGGATGGGACGGGGTGGTGTGGGGATGTGGGTGCGGCGGGGTGGTGGATGGGGAAGGGTGACGAAGGCAGTAGGTGCTGCTAGGCTGTGGAAGAGGTGAGGGCTGGTCCGCGAGGCAAAGGTCTCGGCGGAAGCTGTGGCGGTCGGTTGGCGGGAGCAGAAGACGGCAGAAGGGGCGGGACAGTAAGTGAGGCGTGGTTGATGAGTACGGCAGGATTGGTATGGGCGGTGGGATACGTGAAGGCGGTGGAGGTGGTGGCGTTGGTGAAGGCGGTGGAGGTGGTGGCGTTGGTGAGGGCGGGGAGGTGGTGGGCGTGGTGGGATTGATGAGGGCGGGGAGGTGGTGGTGGGGGGTGGGATTGGTGAGGGCGGGGAGGTGGTGGGGGGTGGGATTGGTGAGGGCGGGGAGGTGGTGGGGGTGTTGGGATTGGTGAGGGCGATGGGGTTGGTGAAGGCAGCGGTGGGGATGGGGTTGGTGGGGGCGATGGGGTTGGTGGGGCGATGGGGTTGGTGGGGGCGATGGGGTTGGTGGGGGCGATGGGGTTGGTGAGGGCGATGAGGTTGGTGAGGGTGGTTTGAGGCCGGCGGGAGCCAAGAGGGATGTGGTTGCGTTGGTGGTGAGGGGACGAGGTGAGCGGAAGAGGTCGGAGTGGTGGGGATAGCAGACGAATTGTTGCTCATACCCCGCCTACTCCTCGAGTTTCAGATCGTCCCGAACGGAACACTCTTCTCGCCTACTTGCTTACCGCGATCTAACGGCTGGGCCAGCCGTTTTTCTATAACCAGGACATTCAAAGTCCGAACACTTTAGCGCAGTCGACCTCGGGAGAAACCGCTTTCGAGTAAGGTTGCTGGTTCGACTCACGAGCAAAATGTGCGAGTATTCACCAAACGTTTGGGAAGTGGTAATATTGCGTGCGAAATTCGTCTCTCAACGTTTTAAAAGATCCGAGCTATTTCCAAGCTTTTTGCAGAAATTACATGAGTGGAATAATCATGGATGTCTTTCTTGTCACATTTAAAAATGTTCGCTGCGTCCGTCGGCATCCTACCTTCTTGTACCGCTGGATCCTGTGTCAGCATCCAGCGTTGGATCTCAGCATCCATATACAGTCCCAGGACTCAGTGGCGATTCGTGCCATTTTGAGTATGTTTGCACTACAAAAAAAGTTCTCTAATTAAACATATTTTAGATTTATGGAATTAGCATGTTTCTTTTGTAGAACACTCGTGAGTTATAATAACATAACATGTTTCTTGCATGAACTGCAAATTAGAAATGAGAACGGTGTCGAGCATATACTACAGCCTGGTAGTTGACTCCGAGCTGCTATCTAGGCGCTTCAAAGGCAAAGCTTATGCAAGGACATATCGAAGGTCGAGAGAAGACGTTATGGCGTTAGTCCACCTCTCAAGGCATGGTAAGGCGATCAGGACTCTCATACAAATGAAGACGTGAATTAACTTCAGATCGCTTTCGCGTCCGCGTTATGCGGCGTCCTGCGCGGTGGATGACTAGATCCCGAAAACAACTTGGCTAAGCAAAGGTGCCAGTTGTGAATAAACACTATGAAGATGAAACGAAATAAAAGATTCCTTCCTCTTTTCCTCTTTTATTTCTTCTCATAGGAACGTCAACAACAACACATCAGAATTACCACAACTATGAAGATGCAAAATAGACGCAGCAAACACATCAACAGTCGTGAACACACATTTAATTATAAAACGTGTTTAGTGTCATGTTACTTTAATAAAAATACGCACAAATTTCTCCGTAAATGTATTCTTTATTGAAAAGAGGAAAAATAACGCGTAATATCCTTGTAACGAAGTGAAAATAGAACTTGGTATGAGTGTATCAACTCTTAAGAGAACCAACAATTGAGTAATGTAATGAGTTCTTTGAAGTCAAGTTTGTTTTGAGAGGGGTTGACTAGAGTTCGAAAGTCATGGACACATGACGATTAAGTCGTGATATTTAAAGTTAAATATTTGTTCAAATACCCAATTAGTACTATCTTCAAGTGATTAGAACATAAGTGAAACATTGGGGGAGGTATTAGATATGATTACTCGATGGTTCAAGAATACAGAACAAAATGTCTGCGAACGCGGAGCAGATAACAGTTTGTCGATTGATTAGCCATCCAGAATGTTCAAACAATATATTATCTTTTCGTTGGAACTTTGTTTTCTTTCACAATCCTCCAGAACGCGCAGAGCAGACAACATCATTGGTAAGTGATAAGCAGCGGCAACTGCAATTATTGGAAATACCCATGATGGCGGGCGCATATGGGAGCAAATACTTTCGGTGGTATAACAGTTAGCGTGCCCAAGTTGGCGGTTTCAAACCCAATCAAAGTCGTGGATTTTCAAGGGCGAAAAAATCATTCGTACGTCTTCCTTCGGAGGGGAAGTAAAGCTGGCTGTTGATTTACTGCATGTAATAGATTCTCAAGCCTAAATGAAGCCTCTGAGCGAAATTCATGTCGCCTGTTTCGTCGTCCAACAATATCACTTTTCTCCGCTAGAAGGTGAAAGGAGCGTAGCGAAATTTGCGTGGTCAGACGGAACAGCGGGCCTAAAGGTCCGAGTCACGCCACGTAAAATAAGGCATCAACTAACTAACAAACACTGCTGCGGGATGAAGTTCATAGATACATAAGAGTCCTTCGTGATGGAGTGGGCGACCATTTAATGAGTACGAGTCTCCTCATCGGTACCTCGACCTCATGTTGCACACCCAAATGTAACTTCCCAGCCGCAGAGACCCACGCGTAACCCACGAGCACACGCGTTTGTGCTCGCCGCGTGCAAATCAAACGCGACGGCGGAGGCGCGTGCGGCGTAACTCAGCCGTAATTGAAAGGTCGCGCGGGCGAGGAGGGCGAGGAGGGCGAGGAGGGCGAGGAGGGCGAGGAGGGCGAGGAGGGCGAGGAGGGCGAGGAGGGCGAGGAGGGCGAGGAGGGCGAGGAGGGCGAGGAGGGCGAGGAGGGCGATGCCGCCCTCGAGCGAGTTGGGTGGTTATCGACGAACCGGGAAGCGCCCCACAGAAACTTATGGCTAGTGCGTTACCTAAGGATTGGGAATTCGAATCTTTGGATTGTTACTTTCATCTAATCATATACAAGATTCAAGATTTCAAATGCTCTAACTGGAATTTAAATAGTCACTACTGAAATCTTTCAAAGTGTCAATCTCTCGAAAAAGTTGGGGTGTACAAAACTCAAATGGGAGCTTTTTTCAATGCTGTACTTTGAAATTCTCTTTAAAGCTATACTTAAGGTTTTTGGAGTGTTTTATTTGACTTTTACTAAAATATACATTAAAATACCTAAATAAGTTATATCTACTCGTCTATTGCCTCTGAATTTGTGGCTGTGAGTGTGGGTGCGTATATGTATACTCAGTTCTCTCCGTTTGGATGGGAACGTTTGAAATTTTGACACTTTCAACGAAACGCGAACAGAACACAGTGCTTGGTAACCATTGACCTCAACCACTGCCATTGACCACCACCATTTAACATTAACAACTTCCGTCCCCGCCTGCTGCCCGTCGGCCGTTGTCCGTTGCCTGTTGCCCATCGCCAGTTGTCCGTCGTCCGTCGTCCGTCGTCCGTCGTCCGTCGTCCGTCGTCCGTCGTCCGTCGTCCGTCGTCCGTCGTCCGTCGTCCGTCGTCCGTCGTCCGTCGTCCGTCGTCCGTCGTCCGTCGTCCGTCGTCCGTCGTCCGTCGTCCGTCGTCCGTCGTCCGTCTTCCGTCGTCCGTCGTCCGTCGTCCGTCGTCCGTCGTCCGTCGTCCGTCGTCCGTCGTCCGTCGTCCGTCTTCCGTCTTCCGTCTTCCGTCTTCCGTCGTCCGTCGCCCGTCGCCCGTCGCCTCCGTCGCCTGTCGCCCGTCGCCCGTCGCCCGTCGCCCGTCGCCCGTCGTCCGTCGTCTGTCGTCTGCTGCCCGTCGTCCGTCGTCCGTCGTCCATCGTCTGTCGTCCGTCGTCCGTCGTCCGTCGTCCGTCGTCCGTCGTCCGTCGTCCGTCGTCCGTCGTCCGTCGTCCGTCGTCTGTCGTCTGTCGTCCAGTCGTCCGTCGTCCGTCGTCCGTCGTCCGTCGCCTCGTCTGCTTCGCTCACGTCGTCGCCCGTCGCCCGTCGCCCGCCGCCCAGCCGTCCGTCGTCCGTCGTCTGTCGTCCGTCGTCCGTCAGCCCAGTCCGTCGTCCGTCGTCCGTCGTCCGTCGTCCGTCGTCCGTCGTCCGTCGTCCGTCGTCCGTCGTCCGCCGTCCGTCCGCGTCGTCCGTCGTCCGTCGTCCGCTCGTCCGTCGTCCGTCGTCCGTCGTCCGTCGTCCGTCGTCCGTCGTCTGTCGTCTGTCGTCCGTCATCCGCCGTCCGTCGTCCGCTCGTCCGTCGTCCGTCGTCTGTCGTCCGCCGCCCGCCGTCTGTCGTCGTCTGTCGTCCGTCGTCTGTCGTCCGTCGTCCGTCGTCCGCCGTCTGTCGTCTGTCGTCCGTCGTCCGTCGTCCGTCGTCCGTCGTCCGTCGTCCGTCGTCGGTCGTCGGTCGTCGGTCGTCGGTCGTCGGTCGTCCGTCGTCCGTCGTCCGTCGTCCGTCGTCCGTCGTCCGTCGTCCGTCGTCCGTCGTCCGTCGTCCGTCGTTCGTCGTTCGTCGTTCGTCGTTCGTCGTTCGTCGTTCGTCGTCCGTCGTCCGTCGTCCGTCGTCCGTCGTCCGTCGCCCGTGGCCTTTGCCCGTCGCCGTGGGCCATCGCCCACCGCTCACCGTCGACGCCGACGAATAGTTTCCAAGCACTGTCACAGATCACCGCCACCAATCACCGTCATCGACCACTGCCCCTACTTTCACGTCAATCCCACGTCATCCTTAATCTCATTACAACACCTCAACCATGAGCTTCCCATTTTAACCACAACATTGACTGCTGTCAACGGAAACATGTGTTGCTGCCTCATGAAGACTACATGAAACATTTGAAATGCATGCTTGGGCAAAGACATCTCAAAAATTGCTGAAGTCTTCCTCATAAATATATTATTTTCTTTCTCTGCCCTTCCTATTCACAATAGCCAATACGCCTTGTTAGTGCTCACTTTGTAGAACTGACATTTTTCGATTTGTCTCGTCTTGAATTGATTACACCCACTTCAAGAATGTTCAGAGTAAAGACATGAGGCGAAAAATATTATGTTCAATTAATCTGTGTGTTTTTTTTCTAATAACTAACGGTGAATTTGAACAATAAAATCATTCAATAAAGCTGACACTATATAGGGCGCCAGGAAAGTTTCTCCGCATAGGGCCGAGTCATGGCCTTCTATTAAAAATTGCATTTATGTCGGTAGCAAACAGATCGCTGGGAAACATATGAAAGGGACAACAATTCCAGCGTCTGTTATGATTGTGGTGAGTGCGGTATTTACCATGGTGGAAATAACAAGGTGTAGCGGTGCGCATGCCGCCGACTGTGGACCAATCATGTTATAACCCACCAACCGTGCGCCAAATTCAAATTATCTACGCAGGCGCGGACATTTTAAAATTATTTAAAATAACGATATTTGTTATTGTGTGCATGGTGGAAATAACTCGTACTAATAATATATGTACTCGTTTAATTTAGTGAAGACCTTCAATATTAATTCATTGGGGATATTCATGAAATGCTCGCAGTTTAAATATTTCAGGTCTTGTATACAAAAAGTGTGAACAAATACAATGACCTGACCTAACCTACAATATTTGGCCACGTTATTATAATCACTTTTCAATTTCATTTCTTTTAAACTTATGTTTTCCACTATTTGGGGAGATGTGTTCCACACGTGGGTCACTCTTTATTTATGGGCGTTTTGAGACAATTTGTCCCTGAATAAATACTGAAGAAATAATCTGAAGGTACAAAAATAATCTTGCTTCTTGCAATGTGCAACATTGTGTCACATTTACTTTTAAAAGAGTTGTATCTTCCAGCAAATCTAATTTGCCGTTTTTATGTAGTCAAGGAAAATATAATGGTGTATTTCCTTTTTTTAAAGATTTGTCATGAGAGGAATCAATGGGCGGCATTGAGTTCGGTCTTTCATATCAGAGATAACTAGAATAATAACAATAATTAATACCAAAATTATAAGACAATCAGCAGAAATATTAACTTATTTTGGTTAAAGAAATGTGATACGATTTCCTAAATGCCAAGTACAGAAGATGAATGACAGCTATTTTTTGTTCGTGATTTTTGAGTTATTATAGGCTACTATATGTGGCCAGGTATAGCATAGACTCAATTTCACTTTTATTTGTATTTTTATAATTCCTATACATAGTTTCAGATTTGCTTTGATGATTGGTAAGAACGCAAAAAGATACGAATGACAATATTGAATTTTAGTGGATAGGACTACTCTACGAAAATCTGTCATACTTCATAGATTGGAAACAAGCAAGTTATTTAATAATATTAAATATAATTCTATGTTGATGCTATTTATAACTTTATAAAATGTTTGAAATGTTTCAAGTATCTGTCAAGAACATAGAGGAGAAAAAACATATTGTAATAAGGCTTTACAGCTGTTTCTAACCATTTCATCATGGTGGAAATAACCACCATGCAACTTAATATATAATTCATGAACATATAGTATTTGAAATAAAATATATAATTTTAATTACAATAAAAATTAGGAATCACCTAACAATGACTCAAAGACGGTATTCTATTGCTGATATTCATGAATTTATTTGTTCACAAATTTTCTGAAATATTTCAACTGTTTAGAGAGAATTTATACAAATGTAATAATTAAATTAAAAATTTAACCCATTGGATATATTTGAATGCTCAAGTAGACAAAATTTCCCCACTTTTTTAACTCTAAGTGGTAAGACCAAAAAGGAAAGCAGACCTTAAAGGATTAATAGGAATGGATCAAATACAAATATTTATAACCATTCAAAAAAAATTTATTTTAAAATTTACCATGTTACATTTACAAAATACAAATCACATATATGTCAATGGCTGCTCAGAATGTATACAAAGAAACATCAAATATAAAAGAATCAAAAGTGGCTAAAAATTTAATACATCAAATCGGATAAAATATAGAAAATATATTGGTTTGAACTTTTACGTAAAGTACGTTATGAATGCAAATGAAAGTTAACCTTAATGGATCAAGAAGAATATAACAATTTACAAAAAACATTTTTATTAACATACAAAAAATGTATTTACAAGGAAAAACAAGTTACATCGAGACATTTCACATCAATTATATAAAAAAATTCTATACTAGCTAGTTACTTATAACATTCAATTGTTGGTTTGTTATAATTCATAACAAATAAATATGCTCAAAACTGTACATTTAGCTGCACTCTTTAGGTATTGAGAATTAGAGAATTTATGCATTGCATTTTCGTAGTAGGAAAGGAATAAAGCAACATGTGAAGAAAGTAACAATTTTTACTATAGGAAAAAAATATAAAAACACAAAGCATACCAAGCAACTGTTACCTCACTCCAAATTTTAATACCATGCACTAGAAGAGGGTTAAGATTAATATTAAAGTTCATTCTTCAACATCTCATTTAATTTTCTTTTATCCTATTTAATCAGTTCTTTGTTGTCAGTTAATCAGTTCTCAGTTAATCATTCTTGTTAATCAGTTCTTCCCACAAGCTTCCATCCACGCCTTCCGTAACTGGGGCTCTTTTGGGAAGCGGAAATATGTGCATTTCCCACCACCTAGTGTCCTAGTCCTATTAGGGCAATTCCTCACACAGCAGTTTGGCATCTTTAGCTGCAACTGAAAATAATTTGTTTTCTTTGTATAACACAACAAAATTTTGGTAATAAACAAGTGATCAAATGTAAGGCATCATAGGAATTGATTGATGTATGCTTTTGTAATTATTAAAGCCAAGTCACATAAAATACATAATTGTAATAACTTGCACCACAAATCCACAACATACCTTTCCCACGCCAACAAAACCACGATCTTCCACTGCTTTCGCACTACCTTGCCAAACACGTCCTTTCTCCTTCGCAAACGGAAAGCAAATGAACACGTTCGCCAGCCGTTTTCGCTTCATCCGTGGGTTAAAACGTGATTGGCTGCTACTGCGCATCCTCCGGAGCGCGACACCTTGTTATTTCCACCATGGTATTTACGTTTACACGCAGCTACCAACATATTTTTGTTGCAAGCACTTTCACCAGGAAGGTGCCACTGCAGAGAGACTCTCCTGGTGCGCTGTATTATTTACAAAAATAATAGTAATAATATATTATTTTAATAATTATTTCATATTTTGAAAAATGATTAGAGGGAAAAAATAAAAAAGGTCAGACTATCTGATTAATCTTCAGCATAACAACAACAATGATATTATCTTTCCGCAACAGCAACAAAAAGAGTTTTGAAGCATTACAGCGGATCTCTACCGATACAAATTAATAAATGTCATTTTTCAACAAATACGTTTTTGTATTGATTAACTGGATAATGCCGTGTTTTGAAAAGGGCGTTTAAATACTTTACGATGCATTAACACCAACAAATCCTGTGGGTTTTATTTATTTAATCCAAAGTTATCCCTCGTTAATAAAATACCGAATGCTTTTAGCATTTCTGTGAAACAAAGCTACTGGTGTTATATTCTCCAAAGAGTTCTCCTCACTAAAATGTTTCTCATCTTTTTTAGAAAAATATTAACATTATTAAAAGTACTAAGAATGTGAATGATTAAGAAATGTAAATATATCGCAAAGATTCATATTGATACAAGAATACTGAAAGTAATTCAAATGAATGGGATCATGTGAACCGCTAACATTTTTAAAGAAAGGGGAGAACCCAAAATATTACTACGAAACGAGTTAACGATGTCCATATTCTCAATTACTGACTCAAGTGAAGAAAATATACCAGCCACAAAATGAAAATATTACGGTACCAACACAAAAGAGGGGACTAAACTATGTTTTACTTGAGTTTACGTTGTATGGGTCCATGATATGGTGTAGATAATTTGGGAATAGTTGTTTTCAAACGAGTAGCAAAAGTGACATTTTATTTTGCGAGTTGGAAAGTTTGTGACACTGATTCGCCTGGTGGCGCAATCTTTCGATCAAAATGAAATCACTATTGACACGTTTGTCATAATTTTATTATAGTCAGCCTTACTGAATTTCATTTGATTTTAATTCAAGTTTACAAATCACTTAATTATAGTAATTAACGAAACGAGTGTATAAAGAGTGGGATAATTGCATGAATGTTATGTTCAAGAAAACGAACAACGATAGGAGCGAGTTTTCTTATATCCCATAAGTGCAATTATACCCTTTATACATATGTTACGTTCAATGTCTTTTCGTTTCCACTTACGAATAATTCAAATATTAATAAATTCAAGCACATCTTTTCAACATGCGGCATGCATTTCATGACGTAGTATTTCTTCTGAAAAAGATCTATTTTAGTGGGCCTTGCATTGTTTTTGTTTCCATGAAATATTTGCAAATACTGTATACATGTATAAATATTTTTTTTAAAAAACTACTTACTTCTGACACAGTTTTGGTATAACATACTTTTTAGAGCTGATAAAGATAACTGAAGTTTACATTTTTTACATTCGTAATCCAAAGCCAAATGATTTACATGTAAAATACTGTATGTTAAATACTGTATGTTGTTCTATAAGTCAGCTAGTTTAACATTTACTTCCTCAATATAGTTTCATTAATTCATTGTTTATATATAGTTGTTGTAGGTGCGTAATATGTGATATAATTTTTTGTTCATGTTTCATGGCCGACTGCAAATATCTTTGCCACGTCTGTGTTATAGTTCCTTAATTACACTATTTTGCTCCTCTTCTGAATTCTGATTGCTAGTTGTGAATTTTTAATTGCACGGTGGAATTTTAATTGCACGCGAGCTATTAACATGGAGATAAACAACGATTTTTCGTGGAATTAATGAGCATATTTAGTTAGCTAAACGAAAAAAAATAATTAATGTCACGAGAAGCTGATGCGATCAAACGAAATTATTTTGTTTCCTTTATTGAATACTGAACACTTGAGCATGGTCTCAATTTTAGCACTAATGCTAAAAATTGTGTAATTACGACACTGTCCTTGCCTTGAAAGAGCAGTTTTTACTAGTGGCTATCTGAAAACATTATTAGATGCTTTTTCATTTCTCTTTAAAGAAATAAATTTTTATAATTCAGTAACACAACATATTCCCATCTTCCTACTAGTTATTTTGAACGATATTTTCAATGATTTTTCGAACATTTTTTTAGACATTCAAGAAAAGAGAGCTAGGAAATCGAGAAAAGACAGACATTTAAACGAGAAGAGTCCATAGACGAAGTCTTCTTAGAAGCAGCCGACGTGAGGTTCTGAGAGGCAAGCATGATGACGTCTGAGAGTAACAAACTTCCTGAATTCTTTATGAACCATATTTCATCAAAATGCGGCCTCCGAATGTTCACCGTAAATATTTATCACTCATACTGGTAGCGTGTGCGGGCGGTTGAGACGTGAAATCTGGCCACGTATATCACTGCTTCTTCAAGTATGGAAGATTTATTGCTAGGCAAGCAGAGCATCAGTTGCTCCCTATTAAAATTCCATGGTTTAAATCTCATTTCTACATTTGTCACTACTACAAATTCTCATTTGGAATATCCAACTTTCGGGACATTTAACATAAATGAAATTAATTTTGGTTTCTCATAGAAAGAGTTTCCAATGTTCTAAAAATAACTGAAATGTGTTTTTCAGAAGCCAAGAAGAGGTTGAATTGAATAGTAACTTCCATGTTGGCGAGCACATGGTAACTTTGTACAAGTTAATAGTAACTACTGAGAGTATGTAAAGTAAAACAACAAATACATTTGTCAATTCTTGGCAAGACTGCAAGAATCTTTAGGAAAATGACCAATTCATGAGCTAGGTCACACTCTGATGTACAATGATATGATATGATATGATTACCATCGGGTATAATATTTTGCAGTAACATGATACATAGTTACGACTAGTGTTGCTTTTATGTAGCGTGTGTTATCGTATTAATTATATTATTAAATAAATTTAAAATTCATTTAAATTCGCATTTTAATACGTAAATGTGAAAGAAAGGAAATAATTGCATATTAAAAGGTTATAGGGACTTGGGCTTGTGTGTAAAGGAAGGTTAAACGAATGAAATATTGATGTTCATCATTATTACAACGTATTTGTAGTTTCTATTACAATGGAAGTACATAGCTTCAGGTTCTGAAGATATGAATGGAAACTATGGTTAATTATGTCTTTCTCTATTTTTAGAAATATCTGTACAAATAACGTCTGTATGTAATGCATGAACTTGTTTATTTAGGTGTGCTTTTGCTACATGTTCGTTCAGCAGACAAGTTATGAAAGCACAATGATTTTAAAGTTGATATAAAGTATATTTTTTATAAAGCAGCTAAACGTTGAGAACTTTCCTACACTCTCAGTATTTTGAAGTTAGAATTGGTAGATCATTTCAGTATGTCTACAAAGAGACACCCATTGAATAATAGTCTAAAAAATGAGAGGGACCATTTTTTGGCCCCCCTGATCTCCATTTTCCATTATATGTTTTATTTACAAGTGTCTCATGTTATTAAAAAATAAATAAAACATACTACCGAGAGATAGAAAGTGTAACTTGAACGATAAATTAATTAATACGATTTTGATTTTATGTTGAACTACTATTTACATTGTTGTCAGATAGTTTATTCCGCATTACAATGTATCAAAACTCCAAATTATCATCTTAAAAATAGTAAGCTAAGAAATTGAACTTACTTACGGAAATAAAATGTTTTATTATGTAGAACTAAGGATCCTCTTTGGAGTTTTTGAGGCATGACATGACCCTTCTCGGTTCCCCCTGTGTGCATGACAGTGATAGGTACTTTAGATGAGAAGAAAAAGTTTTTGTGGCATCTAAAAGAAGAAAAAAGTGTCTGATAATTTTTTCTAATAACAGGGAACTTGTGTTTATTTATATTCTGAAATGTATCTCCCTCCATCTCCAGTATTTGTACCTCAATCTCATATATTTATGTTATACGTGCATTTATTATTATCATCACGATACAGGAAGTTCTATTACCACATGGGCATCTACTGCACTGAGTTATTTGCTTCCACATTTTCGAAGTAAAGCTCTGATCTCAGTCACTGACCGAATATGTACAATTACTACTGTCTTTCGGATTCCTGTTATTCAAATCCATGTTATACAATATTCTCAAATTTTAATGATAAGTCCTTTTGTGGACGGAATTCCTCCTAATCCCGTAAGTGACTTCTTGTTTCCAGTCCTTTGTCCTCTCAGTGCCAACGTTCCAGCCCCCGGAGTTGACCCTGCGCACTCCGCGAGCAGCACGACTCACAGAATTGCCCACGACCGATGTCACCGGAGCTCCTCGTTAGAGCCACTCGAACCTGGAGCCACAATTCCGAATTGGCAGTTCGTCGCGATCTTTCTCGCAACCAAGCCTTTAGCCCTTCAGCCAACGCCACGATCTTCCAGACGGATTCCTAGACGCTGTCTCAACACTGCGCTAGTTTGATGATCTGCAGCTTTCGTCACTCCCTCCTTCCAAATTTTGCATCAACTTCGATGCTCTTTTTCCTAAGTTCGTTTTCTCTGCTTCTCTGATTGCTGTCAATTAATTTATTCGCAGACAAGAATACTATTGAATTAAAAATAAGGATAATAACAAAATTGGAACAAAATACATGAACAAGTAATGTTATTGTATTAATGAAGAGCTAATGAATGAAAACATCATAGTAGAATATGAAAGTACTGAGGAACTGTCTAACTAAAGGTTTAAGTGAGACAAAATTGAAATACTGTATTAAAATATATTCTACTGATATATTACGTATGTTCCAATAAATTGTTTAAGGAATATGTTAGTAATAATTTTCAATAAAACAAATAAAACAAGATTTGTAGGAGCTACGAATGTATAAATACATTATTAATATCATACCTTTTTTGCTTCTCCCTCCATTCTTAATATAACATTTTTATAAATGTATGAAAAAGTTATGATATTAAGAATGGATCTATTAAGTGTGTTGAAGAACATAAAGATAAGAAATCACTACATCATCCACTTATATCCATAGAGATAATCACTCAGCATCTCGTACATCGCCGTCCCCACATGCCTGGAAACGTCCATCCCCTGAGTCATCTCCGACGATCACTCTCCCGTAGAGCCGGACTCAATGACGCCCAGTTCCGATCGTTCTCGGCGACGAGACCAACGCACCGAGACCGCTATGACCGAGAATGCCAGCTCCAGCACTGCCAGTAAAGAGAACGAACGATGCTCATACTAGACCTTCGCGAAGGCCCCTTCGCATCGGCGGACGAAACGACAACGATGGACACCGAATGCTGGAGGCACCACCGGCTCCCTAGTCACCGACTACGCAATTATTGTACTTTCAATAGAGGGTGTAACTGAACTATGTGTACACGCTGGTATGAGAAGATCTACGACGAAAACTTGAATAAAATTCTATTGCCCAAGGGACATTGTAAACCTCCGCATTGTGGTACAATTGAAACTCCACAACCCCGGAGGTGATATCATGTAAAAAATCTGTTTTACATTATTTTTGTTTAAAAATTAAATATACTTATATACTATATAATTTTCAGCCTTGTAAGAGACTTCTTGAGGCTTCTCATGAGCGAAACAAATGGTAACCACCACAAAGCTGTGCAAAACCGTACGCCTCGCTGTTACTGCACATAACAATCGAGAATGAGCGGTACCAATAGTTCTGTGACTTGACAGGGCCCTACGTGCAGATTTCGCAGGTAGATAAAAAGCGTGCTCGCCGGCTTAAACTGCGAAAGGAATTAATCGAGGACGAAGATAATAGAATACGTTCTGTCCAACTCTACTATTCCCATCGATCCTAAACCATCACCTTCTCACCGCCACTCTCATTTGCTGGACAACAACTTCCGTCTTTCTCTCCAACTACGCATCGTAAACGTTATCACAGACTCCAAACACCATTCACAGAGCCATTTCTAACATCACTCTCCCTACAACGTTCTAGATACCATTTTGTTGTACTTTTGTTCGGATCATTATCGTTCGCTGAACCACAACTTACGTCATTCTTTCTTTCCAAACTCAGATTTGCTCGTTTTCTCTTCATTGCTACTAAAAGTCCATCGTGGAGTCATTTTTAACGACCTCCATCTCTCACCCCAAATTCTCGACCACCTCCCCACCACAATTCTCGTTTGCTTAACCACGACTTCCGGCATTCTCTCCTTCCAAATATCTCGTCACCCTCTTTACCACCGCCCCCACTCGCCACCCAAGGACCATCCAGCATTGGGCGAGCGGGCGGGCGAGCGGGCGGCGCGGCGGGCGAGCGGGCGGGCGAGCGGGCGGGCGAGCGGGCGGGCGAGCGGGCGGGCGAGCGGGCGGGCGAGCGGGCGGGCGAGCGGGCGGGCGAGCGGGCGGGCGAGCGGGCGGGCGAGCGGGCGGGCGAGCGGGCGGGCGAGCGGGCGGCGCGAGCGGGCGGGCGAGCGGGCGAGCGGGCGAGCGGGCGAGCGGGCGAGCGGGCGAGCGGGCGAGCGGGCGAGCGGGCGAGCGGGCGGGCGAGCGGGCGAGCGGGCGGGCGAGCGGGCGAGCGGGCGAGCGGGCGAGCGGGCGAGCGGGCGAGCGGGCGAGCGGGCGAGCGGGCGAGCGGGCGAGCGGGCGAGCGGGCGGACCGGCAGCGTGTGAGCGGGCGGGCGGCGTATGCAAATGACGTCACGTCCGGGGGCGGCCGTAATGAGTGCGAGTTATGCTGGCAGATGGCGGCAGTTTCGCGCGCTTCGACTCGGCCCTATAAATCTGACGGGGAAGATACACGGCACTTCATTAGAGGCGGCTGCTGGGCAAAAGCTCGCGCCAGCGCGGGCGCGCGAGGACGCTGGCGACGGAGCCTTTGCCGCCGCCGCGGGGTGAAGATGTTCATTAACCGGGGACACTTGGCGCCGCCTGCCAGCGCCGGCTCCGTCGCCGGCCACGCTCCGCTGCCCCTCGCGCGCAGGAGCGCCCGCCCCCGGAATGCGGCTTGGACAGTGCGTGGTGCGATTTGCACGACTTTTGCACTTATGAACCATAAAACTGAAATTCGCAAATGAAACGCTAAACTAGTATGGATTCTACTCCAGCAATATCAGCATGATCAGCAGCAATATCAGTATCAGCTGTATCAACCGTATCAGCAATTCTTTTTAAGGTTTTGATAGTTAAATTAGGTATATTTCAAAAAATAATTCATAGTATTTGTAAGAACAATGAACAATTCGTCTCCTCCTTCACATACAAACACAATTAACCATTAATTTAATACCTCCCTATGAATTAATTATGATTACTTATTTAAGAAAACGTGCACAGAATATATTTTCCTAGCCCGTCACACACAGATGACAACGGTTTTTGACCTAAAGTAAATAAATAAATAAGTAATAACTAAGTACAGACAGTAACAGCAGCAATAACAGCAATATTCTATAGGTTGACTCTTATTTTCATACTCACAGGAAGAACGTTTACAATTGGAATGCAAACCGCGTTAAACATATATTCCTGCCCGTCTCAAGAAGCTAAAGAATCTTAGAAGATGTGCGCTCACAAAACAAGAATGAGACTTGCAGTCTACAGCACATCTTGAAGTTCGCGCTGACGTGCAATAAAGGACGGAAAACTTTAAAAGACGCTATTGAAAGATGAACAAATCAATTGAAGAAATAAAATCTAATTTTCACTAAGTGAAGTTTGAATCAAGGGAAGGGACAAATGCGGAACTTCTTTAAATCTGCAATTGAGCCAAAATCCGCTCCCTGGGGTATGAATTGTACATAAACTGTTCTTTATTTTATTCATTTCGGAAAACGTCGCTTGAGGGCTAATGTTGCTAGCTTAAGTCATCGTGAGCGACAAGAACTCTGCGGGTTGATACGCTAAAAAGGGCAAATGTGTATTTCCGCAATTACACTTAAGCCAGAACATCACGGAAGACGGTTTCAATGGTCTTATGCAGTTGTGACTGTGAAGTTCATTCATATATTACACATCAGCAAAGTAATTTGCATTGAAATAAAAATTATCTTTTACAAATGATAAAATACCAAATTGAAACCCAAAACTCTGAAAATCAATTCTTCTGGCTTATTGAGAATACTAGTTATTTTGAAAAAATTAAGTTCAATACATCAATGTTCTTGAGCATCTATGAGTCTAATGTTCAGTCAGTATTTTGGATAGTTCTATTTGTTATTGCCTATGCAAAAAGAGGATGTAAAATAAATTATAATTTCATTCTGCAAATTTAACAAAGGTATTAAATTCACTAACTAATAAAAAATTAACCACAACACCTTTCGCGCCTCAACATAATCATTTTCTTGCCTCTTTACAAAGTAAAAAGAAATATTTAACTAAAATCAATTATATATATACTTACATGGATGACCTCCTCAAAATAGTGTCTCCTCAAGACTTCTCCTGAAGCCTATGGATAACCTCCCCAAGACTTCTTACAGAACATTAAATTCTTTGAAAGACTATACTTCCGAACAAGAAGAAGTAAATTTTTTAAAAATATCTGAGCCTTTGCTCATGAACCTTTCGAAAGACGGAATTTAGATGACCCTCATGTAATTGATGGTAAGATGAAAGTCAACGGAATGGATTAAGAGACTGGCCAAAGCGAGAAATACCAGGAAACGAGTACGCTTTGTCCACAACCCACACGCATTCCCAGATTTGTACCCTTCCACACAAAGAAGAAAATCTTCTGCGGTGGCCTCAACGATGCAACCATTCTAGAAACAAATGCGACAATATTTTCATACATAATCTGTCGCCCGGAGTCATTAACCCAAGACAATACGGACGCACCCAGCAGGAAAACTACGTAGTCGTCGCCCTAGGCTCTGGCGGCCACGCGACGTTCTTTTGTCGGTTGCCAAGCGATTTTCTTTTATTAGCGGCGAGGCGCGACAACGGATTGAGCTCTCAGCGACCGGTCACTCCGAGGCGTTATAAAAATATGGCCCATTTGCAAGACAAACGGAGCGCCGTAAACCATTTTTATGCGCGGGGCCTTACTGACCGGTTCGGCCGCGGCAGGTGCTCGCCTGATAACTTACCTCTTAACAATGCACGCCGTGGGACGTATGTCCGCTCGCTCGCCGTCCCAGTCTCTCTCCGTCTCCGTCCCACCGTCCGCTTGGCGCACTATGGTCCCGAGTTTTGGAAATAGCGAACAAAACGAGTATTTTAGAGCTCATGCTTATTGGCATACATATGATTCCGGGCATAGGATAATACTGTGATAGTGATTGCTCACAGCAAGTAATAAGCTGTAAAATAACTCATTCAATTTGTTAATAACTGAAGATATCCGGAAACGTCAGAATTTTCTACTCTCTAATAGGTCTTTTGTATAAAACTTCCATTACGGTAGGTATTACTGAATCTTCCTTCAACAAAAGCAACGCTGAAGAAATTTCGACTTCAGTAAAATGCTTGGTTAGTAGCGGGCAATTATCACAATGATTGCAGAGGCCAGTTGCAATATGAGTTTGTAGTTTCCGCGGTTTTATATGATCCTTTCATGATGGATGCTGGTGGAATGTCTTCAACAACAGGACACGTACCTTTCTCTTCTTCAATACTCATGAATCTTCTTTCCTCATTATATTGACTTATAACAATATATTAAACATTAATTGGAAGTTACATAGTTGGTGGGAGTTGAAAATAAGCCTTTAAGAATACGCCCCCAGTCTTTTTTATAATACTAGTTTCATGAAAGTGCATATATTTTTAATGTCAAAAGATGTAATATAAATATCTCTTTCATCACGTTTGAGTTGAATTAACAAAAACATTTTTCTGAAAAATATAGTTAGAGAATAATGAGTAACGAAAAATAAATATTCACTTTGATAACATTAAGAACTAATGAGAAATGTTAAACCTACACCGGACGAGTTTGAGGCAGTCAGTTTTACAACTTTTATAGTTACATACTAAAAGACCTCCTGACAATAATGGAAAAATATTAAAATGTGGCACGCAACATTCAACACTGAACATTTATCTCTCCATCTGAACCTCCTCTGAATAACGTTAATTAGACGTTTTGAAACATATTTGGTCCACTATTGTCTTGTGCCCAACCACTGTGCGTGGGCTCTTCCTTTTGTTCCCCTTTTTCACTCCAGGACGTATCAGGTATTTCCCCATACGTTAGTCCTTAAGTCTATTTATTTCGCAGCCAAAGTGGAACGTGATGGCGGAGGCGCAATGGACGATAAACATCTCCCTTTTTTTCTTCCACTTGGTCGGTTTTTCTCCCCCCGGCATGTACGATTCGCATGCAATCCATTTTCTTCACAGAATTCCTTACCGCTTTCAATAGTCCGAAGGTCTCAACAACGGGGAGAACTTTGGTGGGGAAAAAAGCGAGGGGAAACTCATTTTGTTGGCCCATTAGAAGAACACGCGAGATGTCGAAGCCGCGACCTAATACATCACTCACACGTCCACGCAGCTTGTCTTTGATTTCTCATTCCCGAGTCGTTGAGATTTTTGTGTTGCTTTCTGGGCTGCGTGGCGCTGCCGCTTTTTGCTTCCTTTTTGTGTCCCGCGGCGGCGGGGGCCGTATCGCAGTCGCAGTCGACGTCGCCGCCGCCGCCGATGGCAGAACTGCTGCCCCCGGCGTCCGCCAAGTTTCCTCTTTTGGGCAGGCGGCGACGTAGGCGAAGGCGGCGGCGGAGACGCCGGCGCGGAGGTGGTGCAAGCGAAGGAAGAGTTGAAGGCGTTGGTGGAGGCGGAGGAAGATACGATGGCGTTGGTGGAGGCAGAGGCTGTGATGGCGTTGGTGGAGGTGGAGGAAGATGTGATGGCGTTTATGGAGGCAGAGAAAGAGTTGATGGTGTTGGTGGACGCGGAGGATGATGTAATGGCGTTTGTGGAGGTGGAGGAAGATGTGATGGTGTTTGTGGAGGCAGAGAAAGTGTTGACAGCGTTGATGGACGCTCAGGAAGCGCTCCATAACGGCGTTAGTGGAGGTAGAGGTAGATGTGATGGCATTGGTAGAGGCAGAAGAGATGTGATAGCGTTGGTGGAGGCGGAGGAAGAGATGGTGGTATTGGTGGAGGTGAAAGATGAGATGGTAGCTGAGTTTGTCGTGAAAGATGACGTGATAGTATAGAAAGAAGGAAGAGAAGATGGAAGTGGTTGAGGTGGAGATGGTAACGCCCGTTATGACAGGTAAATGTGGATGCTGTGGTTTAGCCACGATTGGGACCAGGACAGAGCAGGAGAAGGCGAATGCAGAGATGTGGGTGGAGGCGAAGGAAAGAAGGGAGGGGGTGCGAGAAGGGGGGATGGGACACAGACAGAACGAGGCGGAAGAGCGGAGGAGCTTGAGACGGTTACGGCGTTTGCACAGGCGAACGAGGAGATGGCGGTAGCTGTGTTTGTGACGGAAACATTGCAGAATTGGCTGGGATACGGGAACGGACCGGGCAAAGAGTCGGGGGCGAGGATGCAGATGGAGAGAGAGCGACGGGAGCGTAAACTACCTACGGCTGTGTTGGTAGGGGTAGTGCTTGTGGTGTGGTGATATCGGTGACGCTAACACCAACGTGCTGGCAACCAATCAGGCGGGAACGGAGTTAGAGGACCTCGTAGAGGTGGAGATGGAAGCAAGTTTAACGCTGGCTGGGAGACAGACGGAATATGCAATGATGGAACAGAAGGAAGTGCGAGGAGTTGTAAAGGCAGAAGGATCGGCAAATTTAGGGTCGTATTTGTGAAGCTCTGCCAGCAGAGCTCTTACGAGCCTCCCATGTGGGGGCTTGCTAGGAGTACAAGGGCGACTGGAATTGCCTGGGGGCCGTTCAAAAAACGCAAAAACGAACACTGGCAGCCTTCTAGGCCTGGCAGGTCCCTGGCTGAGGTTTAAAAATACGGCTCTTAGAGTCTAGAGTGAAGAGGGAGGCAAGGGTGACCAAGTTAACGAAGGAAGAGATCTGATGGGGAGAGACGGTGTGGGGCAGATGTGGGAGTTGACTGAGGTGGGTACGGGGACGCGCGGCGTTGGTGCTGTAAGAACAACCAAGCGCGTGCTGTGGTATTGTCTGCCCAGGAAAAGCTGCCCAAGATATTCAGAAACACACAGTTTCAGATCAGATTCAAAGAAGGTTTAAGATGTAAAAGTGAAGGAATCGTTAAGAAACAAAATAAGCATATCAACGTTTCCTACGCTGCAATGTGTAGTTTAGACTTCATCACTGGAGAAAATGTACGTTATTTAGAAACGAAACAGATGTAAACGCTTCTGAATAAATGGAAGGAAACCACGTGATAAAATATAAATGTTACAAATGTTGCAGCAGCAGATACCGAAAATGACGAAAATAACAAAAAAATAAAAATGTTACTTTGTCTTAAGTCGCGTAAAAATATGTGCGTTTGTTAATTAGTTTCATTTATTAATGTTAATTTATCCACAATCAATTAAATGACGTACGGAAGATACTTAATAATTAAAGGTGAAGGAAGAACATTATAAAAGGAAAATTAAAATGAGATATTGATTTTAATGTATTCAAAGTAGATCCGCGAGCGTCGACATCTGGGACAACATCGAGCGCATTACATCAGCAATCCGAAACCAACTCTTTGCGGACCGATAGTTTGCAGAACTGAAGAAGTGGAGAGGTCAGCACAACGAGGAACTTGGCAAGAAAGTGTGCAGAAAAGTGTTATATGAAAATATGACTAGAATGCCATATGTAATTCGAACTCCAATTATACACTAGGGTCTGGGTGACCTTGGACATGAGCAATTGGCGATGCAGCCCATTATTGTCCACACACATATTCACTTGAAATATTTTGTGAAGACAGAATTACGAACACCTATACGTTGAAACAGAATCGCTTCGATTCATTGATCATTCTGTGGCACCTCAATAGGCATCGTGGCATCGCAAAAAATGCTACGCTGTAAATCATTCAACAAGCAAAATTCAACAATATTTTTAAAAAGGCGATTATTTTCAAGTATTTCGTACAATAATATTTACATTTAAAACTAAGAAAACTATTTCAAAAGCATGTTTTCCACGAAATCAAACTTCATTTGAGAGTAAATTAATTTGAAAATTGAAAATAATAACATTTTAAACTAATATTGTACACATTTTAGTTCACCTAGATCGCGTTCCGCTGGAGGAATGACGTCATTTCTCTCTGTATACCATGTACGCCACATTTCTTCACATTCAAAGCACCCAAATGTAGGTGTTTGTAATTTCGCTGTGTCATGATGATAATTGATTCGGGCACATTACCAGGATCCTGGCTACCGATTACAATCTTTTACTAGTCAAAAGCACAATTACGAAGATTGAACGGATTTGATGTTTCACGGGTCATGATGTCAAAAAATACTAAAACGATTATTTTTGTATTAACTTTGATCTGTAGGCATCTCTTGGCAATTACCGCATGACGATACTGATAATGAAATGCATATATCTTTCAAAATTCACATTAAGTGTAGACATTTTTGGTTCACTTTGTGAAATGGTATTTCTATGAAATATGTATTCTTAAGTCGTTTGTTTTCCTTGTTTATATCATTTCATTTCTTACTCATTTCATTCTCATTTATCACGAATGAAAGAAACATGGGCAAGAAAAAACTTGTCGTTGTTTTCTTTCTCCTGATTTCTTGTATCTCAACTCGTATCTGTCAAAGACGTATTTTTGAAGATTTTCAAAGTTTCAAGATCTTTGAACTGTTTTTATGATGGCGACTTATTAACAAAGTATGTGAGAGACCATTCTTCGTTCAAAACAACATACAGTCTTATCTCAAACGGAATGTTTTATCATAAAAAATTTTGGCATTAGTCACAGTTATAGCACGACTTTCTTCTTCTACAGGCTTACATAATTCCATAAAAACAAAGAAAGCTATTGCAGCAACACACTGTCATAGCCTTTAACGCACTAGTTAAATTCATTTCCTCTTTACTCTGGGTAGTTTTTCGGTTCTGACCCACCCTTTTACCACCTGGTATAGAACAGCGCCTAAAATATATTTTTCAAATTTTCTCAATTTTTCGATCCGTTAATAATAGAAAACGAATATGACCAATAATATTACAAAGAGTAAAACTTCGCTTTTTATGCTCATTTTCATAGAAAAATTTGGATCCGTTTACGAGAAAATGTGGATTGATTTTTAAAAATGCGCAACTTTGAGATCATTTTCACACAAAACTTATGAGTTTTTGAGAAACTTTATAGAAATCATTCGAAGCACTTGTGCTTACTAAAGGATTAATGTACAAAAACGTTCGTAGGCTAAATACTAACGACCAGAGAGAAATCTCAAAAATATTTGTTTAACTTTCGAAAAAGAAAGAATAGAATAAAATGACATTTGTCACGTTATTTAGTGCATTTATCAGTATCCATATAGTTTTAAAACTATTTGGAACCATTTTTGAGAAAATATTGTTTTTAATATTGCCCTATTTCAGTAAAATTTACATGTAAAATACTAATACTTTTCAAAATAAGTACCTGACATTAATTAAATAACTAATTGATAAAACAACGTTCATTTAAAAGAAAAAAATTCTCTTCAAAAATGTTGAATGAGAGTGTCCACAAATTTTCAAACACTTGTCACGAATTTTAACAGGAAACAACGGACCTCTGCCATCTTTATAAGTGTATTTAGCTTCATTCATACATGAAATTTATAGAAAAAAATTGAATCCATTTTTTATGAAATTTTGAAAATGTCCCATAGGCTTCATGTAAAGTACCTCTAAAAATCAAAGAATGTTTACGAAAATTACAGAACTTTGAGTCGGGCCAGACCGACCTGAGATTAATTTTGGAAAAAAAAGCCTAGATGATGTTTCCAGACGGATAGACGCAAAAAATAATTATTCTCTCTGTACCATGTATATTACTCCGTATATACATAAGTAAGGAAGTACACGAGGGAACAAAAAGAGATGTGTCAAATAATACTGAGAAATGAGTTCAAATAACTTTTATAACAAATATGTACAAATTATTATAACTCTCATACTTCATGACAAAATAAATTACCATTTACTAACTTTTGCTTGTCCTAAATCCACTGGAGTTCAAATGGTGGAGGAAAGGTGGAGTCGGGGACGGAGTATGGAGAAGCGGGGGGTTGGGATCTGACTGCAAGGAGCCGAGTGGGGCCCAGGGCACCCGCGTCCCGCTGTGATCGCCCCGCGCCGAAACGACGCCATGCGGAGGCCCGAGTGGAGCGGAGTGCTCACTCGGCCAGAGCTTCCAACTTCCGCAGGCGGCGAAAAGCCCTCGACCTAACAGCCCCCCATCGCCCACAACCCACCAGCACCACTGGGACTTTGTTCCTTGTTGTAGCTCACTCATTTCCATCACCGCCCCACCGTCACCGCCTCACCGTCATCACCCCGCCGTCATCGCCCAACCGTCACCGCCCCGCCGTCACCGCCCCACCGTCACCGCCCCACCGTCACCGCCCCACCGTCATCGCCCCAACGTCATCGCCCCACCGTCATCGCCCCACCGTCATCGCCCCACCGTCACCGCCTCACCGTCATCACCCCGCCGTCATCGCCCAACCGTCACCGCCCCGCCGTCACCGCTCCACCGTCACCGCCCCACCGTCACCACCCACCGTCACCGCCCCACCGTCACCGTTCCACCGTTACCGCCCCACCGTTACCACCCCACCGTCACCGCCACACCGCCCCACCGTCACCACCTCACCGTCACCGCCCCACCGTCATCACCCCACCGTCATCGCCCCACCATCATCACCCCACCGTCATCGCCCCACCGTCATCGCCCCACCGTCACCGCCCCACTGTCACCGCCCCACCGCCACCATGCCACCGTCACCGCGCCTCCGTCGTCGCACAGCATAGCAGGCGCTGACGCCGTCTTACCCCGCCGACACCCGCCCCACCACTACGGTTTTGCCGTCACAACCCCGCCGTCAAAACTTCACTTTTACTGCCCTGCCGTCATCCAGCTGCCGTCTTGCGATCGCTATGCTTTCGTACGCCGTCGTCTACCACATCCACTGTCTCTCCCATTGTTTTCTTCCCGTCTTCCCTCAACAATTTTCATCAGATTCTCCACAGGACAGAGGGGTTTTTGCCCGCTACTTACTAAACCAAATATCACTTTTGTTTTCATATTTAACATTTGGTCATCAAGGAGCCTCCACTTTGCTGTGAATGAATTATATTTTCGTATTTACTAACACTTGTATTAATTTGATAAGCACCTTTTCACGACTTAGATATCATCTTCAGATCTGCAGTCTGAAACCCAGAAATACTTAACGAATGTTATTGACTCAAATCTTTGGATCACCAATAAGCAATTCAATCTTCACTTATATTTATGGGATAATCACACAATTTTCGCAAATACTGGATTTTTCAAATCAGTGCATTTGTATCTACAGTATTTGTGTTTTGTAGCTCAATCTACCGCATTACTGTCTTCTTCACAGTTACTGCCAATCTCTATTTTTCCTACTACCAATCACTATTTTTACCATTCCCATGAACGTTTCCAACTTTCCTGCTTTCAAAACCATAAACATTGTCACTTTGGGCCACACCTCTCCTCCTTGGTCTCGTCGGGCATTGTTACCTTTGCACGTATCACCTGCGTCGGCCTAGCATCCGCCCCCGCCATCGCCATCGCCTCCTCCTCGCCCCACCGCCCGCCCGCGCCCGCGCGCCTCCTACGAGCGCAGGAATCCGAGCTCATTAGGTCCGAGGGGCGACATGGCTGTCTGCGGCCTTGATTGGATTTCGCGCCGGTGGGTGCGGAGGCGGCACCCGAGGCGCGGGCGGGGTAATGACAGGCGAGGCGACACTGTTTGCGAGTTGTCAGTCCCTCTCGCCACCAGCCCGTCCGCAGACGCCCGCGCCGTCGGCTGCTACGCCGCCTCCTCTGCCTCTCCCAGCACAGCCTCCGCCTCCTTCTCCTTTCCCTCCATTTCTTCTTCCCCCTGCCGCTGAGCCTTTGTATCTTCCATATCTTCCTCTTCTTCTCCCCTCCTCATTTCGCCCTCACCTTTGCCTCCTCTTCCTCCTCCTCGGCTTCGTCTTAAGCCTTCACCTGCGCAAAGTCCTCGTCCGTTTCTTCCACCTCCTATTTCTCCGTTTCTTGTTTCTCTCTGTCCTCTTCCCCCATCGCCTGTTCCTATCCCTCGTTTTCCGCTTCCCCCATTCTCTCCTTACACTTATTGTACCTCCTCTCTTCCGCCCCTATCTCACTCTCTCCTCCTCCTCCTCCTTCACCACCATTGTGTCCTTCGCCTCCCGCTCCACCTGGCCTTCCTTTGTCTTCATCCCAGCGCCTCCTCCCATAGCGCCGTCGCTGTTACCGTCGCCGTCGCCGCCGCCGCCGCCGCCCCGCGCCGCTTAGCTGTGCGCGCAGTGTTTGCCAGCCGCTCGCGTCCAATCAAACACGCTAAGCACGGCGCGAGCAAGACGTCTGCGTCGACGCGCCGCCGCCGCCGCCGCCTCGCAGGGGCTGCGTTCGTCGCCGAGGAGGACTGACGCGCGGGCGCGGAGCGGGGAAGGGTGGAAGGGGGACGGTAAGGGATAGAAAGGCGCGAGGGCGGGGGACGGGAGGAGGGGAGTGGGAGGTGGATGAGTGGGCAAGTGGGCGAGGGGGCGTGGCAGCGCGATGACCAGGGGGCAGGCGAGGGGGCGGAGGGCAAGGTGAGCGGGAGGGAACAAGGGGCGAGTTAGCGAGTGGCTGATGGAGTGAGGGGCCGTGGGTGGGGCAGGGGGCAAGGAGCGGGAGCCGGGAGTGGATGAGCGGGGGCGAGAGGGCGAGTGGCTGAGGTAGTGACGGGCCGTGAGACGAGGGGTGGGGGCGGGGGAGCGGATGGGCGGAGGGCAGGGTCGGATGACAGAGTGGGGTGGGTGGAGGGGACGAGACGGCGAGGGGGAACGGTGGGCGGAAAGGTGGCATTGGACATGTTGTATTCTGATGACAATGCCAGTATGTAATTATAGGTAATCATGAACTGCATGCGAGACAATGGGAAAGGCAAACACAAATATGGTAACGGAAGGGTGAGCAACGATAAATATGTGTGAACATTGAAGAATCGATGCTAAATCATATCTGTATGACTTCCTCAGTTTGTCTTCAAGTCGGGTATTACGATCGCCGTGTCTGACTGTTTTGGAGAAGGTGAAAGGAATGGTTGAGTAAATGCAATTCGAGGGGGTCATGCTGACATCTGTGATGAACTATTTTTCCACTTGCCGATAATTAAGAGGAGAAGTTACCATGTCACAATGTAAAAGTAAAACTTGTTAAAAAAAGCAAAGAAATGTTAATACCAACTGAAAGTAATAAATACTCAATGTTTGCCTTTAATTAATTTCTCCTTCAATCATTTGTTATTAATGCAATTGAAACACCAATTTAAATATTCTTAATTTTCTTTATCTTTCCCTGAACGGTCATTGAAACTTTGAAGAAGAGCTGAAATTGATTTTTGAACAATTAAAAAGATGAATGACCGACAATCACGTTTTTCATGTTACAACCTCTTCTTGTTACCCACGAATCCGAATAGCCACCTAAGCGCTCCTGGAGGTGTTAATCCATGGGTGACTGTACCCCACTTGGCACCTTGTGACCTTATCGGAGGACGCGAGGCGCAACGTGGCCGCGCGCTGGCGGTGATTGGGGCGCCGACAGGGCCAAGCGGGCTTGTCCCGTCAGCGGCGGAGCAGCCAACGGGGCGGGGGCGGGGGCGGGGCCGCGCCGAGCAACAGCCCTGAGTGACGGCGGCGGCGGCGGCATCAGGGCTCCGAGCAGAGCATCGCGCACAGAGGTCCAAAGCGCTGAGAAAGTGAGAGGATTTGCCAAGATTCAAAACGTAAATTCCAATGAAATTCTTTTCTTTCACTACCGTGTTATTACGCGCACTTGGCTGTATCTATGTATTTAAAACACCTAGGGTGTTCGCTTAGAACGGATTTTGACCTTCCTATTTGATGAAATTTTGGGATATTTTTCTTTAAATGAAAGGTAGAGGACTCTAGATAAGTTATGACTTGCTCAATACTCACTTGCACTGCACACTTGTACTATTTTAGGAAATAAATATTTAAAAGAGAAATGTTCTGTTAGTGTCGACACAATCTTAAATAGTCATAATACTCGTATGAACTCACTCCCAACGTCAAAATATTCCTTTTGAAATATGAAAAAGTAGCAGACTTGGTATTTAAAAACAGCTGGAGCGTGGTAGCGCAATTCTGGCTTCAGATTCGGATTCAGCGTGTCGAAATACTTGAAGAAACATGTGTGAAATCTTTGAGTCTGACAACAGCCCCCGAAAACAAAAATAAAACACAATATTTTGATGGCTTTTTGCGATTTAAAAAGGGAATATGGCACAATTCTCGCTTCAGTTTCGGATTCAGCGCGTTAAAATTTTTAGAGAAAAATGTATCAGGTGTTTAGGTCAGACAACAATCCCCGAAGACAAAAAATAAAATGTCAGGATGCTTTTTTGCGTTTAAAAAGTATTTGGATGGTGATGGCGCAGTTCTAGCTTCAGATTCGGATTCAGCATATCGAAATACATACAGCAGCATAAGTCAAGTTTTTGGGTATGACAACGTTTTTTTTTGTGCCTCAGTAGTAGTACCAGATGTCTTGTGAAATGTTACATGTAACATGCACAAGTGTACAATGTTAAAATTACAAGTGGTAACAGCCTGTTCCGTTCCTGAGAACTGTGTAGAGTCCTCCTCACAAACACCTCTCAAACTTAATAGGAAATGCAAAGGATTGGCAGGTTAGAAACGGCAGTTATGCACTTCTCACATCTTGCAACAAGTTCTGTACAGTAAAACAAAAACTTCTCTCAAGGGAGTTGGTTGGAACCGGTGATGGTTTTCAAGTGTTCCGACTAATTAGAACACTATCTGTGAAGAAATTAGATTAGTAGAAAGAAGTAAGGAGAAAAAGTGGCTTAATAATACCTAGGGAGCGGATTTTAATGAAATGTCATTATTTATCTTTTTACTTTAGAACAATACCCTCTAGTTTAGAAGTTCATTTTATGTTGTCGCAAAAGGAAATTACCCATTTTTATAGGTAATTATTTTGCATTTTTTGTCGATTTCGACTAATAAGTCATTTTTTATCTTTTCCGTCATTTTTAATGCATTTTTTGCTGATTTCATAGATTTTAATGTAATTTTTAATGGCACTTGCTTTAAATAATATTTACAAGTTGCAACAAATGTTCTTCACAGAATTCTTCAGTAGTCTATTCGATTTGTTCGCTCAGAAATTGTTTTGACAGCCGTTGTAAGTAATTCTTGTGACGCATATAAGCGCCATTGTCAGTTCGGCCGATTTCGGAATAACTTAAGACAGAGATTTCCTGGTAAAAAACTGTCCAAACCAAAAGTTTGCAAGATAAGTTTGCTCGAACGAATGGAAGAAGCCTTTATTACATATCCAGCATATTGAGTTGTTCATCCGAACTGTTTTTAATCATATTTTTTACGTTATTTTTCTTTAGTTTTAGTGCATTTTTCAAGCATTTTAAGAGCATTTTATTGATCATTTTTTCACTCATACACTTGCTGAGGTGGCTCAGGGCATGGACTGATATCACTACAGTGCCTCTGACCGGGAGGCCCTCGGATTCGAAACCTGAAGGTGGTAGGATTCTCCATACTAACTCGACCTCTAGGTCTAATTCAGCAGCCGTCTGAAAGAGAATTCTAGTATCCTGTTGCTCTGATCAGTGCTGGTTCGTGATTTCTGCAATCCGTGGTTTCAGCAATCAATGTTAGTCCGAGCTGTAACTTAACAAACGGGCCACAAACTGCGAGCCATCTCTCCTTCTTCTGCCTTGTCCTATCCTCACCCCTTACATTTACACTTACATGCACTACACTACCACACACACCGGGAGCTTAGAGCTCGTCCCGGCAGGGACGGTGCCCCGCTGGAGGGAGATACCTCGTTGAGGAAAAACCCTGCCAGCTGTGGGGACGTCTCTAGCGTGCATCACCTTGCACCCTGTAATTTTCTCTGCGGTCCCAACGGAGAGATAATAGCTCTAGCGAGCCCTTGGACCCGTTGCAATCGGTTACTTGGACTACTGTGCCTCGACTGCGGGGCGTGAAGCTAGGCGACGGCGCGGAGCCGCGGAGGGGGCCGCGCGGGGCGGAGCGGGGCGGAGCGGGGCGGGGCGGGGCGGGGAGCGTCCGTAAACACTCGACCGCGTCCAAAACAAAGACGTAAATCTGCGGCGTGTCGGCCGCCCGCCCGTCTGACGGGGCGATGGAGCGATGCCTGTCGCCCCCCACCGCCCCTGCCGCCCCCACCCCCGCCCCGGCGCCGCCTCCGCCGCCGCTGCCAACCCCGCCGATTTTTTGGTACATCTAACGGAATGAAAAGAGCGGCCGCAGGTTGTCCGTTTCGCGGGCGACGACGAAGGACGGACGGACGGACGGACGGACGGCGACGGGCAACGGGCCGCGGAGACGTCTCTTTTGCCAGAGGGACCGGGCGGCTCGACAAGCACGCGGCGCTTTGGAAGATAAGCGCTTTGCTGCTCTGTTGTTGCGACGCGAGGACGCTGCCAAAGCCGTTTTTCTGTCACGGCCCTTGCAGGAAGTAGGCTATGCCAATCCCAGATTCTTCTTGCATCGCGGCTCTTGTAAATAATTATCGATTGTTGGATAGAATGGTAGTACTTTGTACAGTCAATTGGAAAGTGAAAATTATTATTTGTAACAACTTCATCCATACTCATTCTACATTAAAAAATCACTCAAAATTATTTCATCATGAAAGAGTCGTTTTGTTAATAAAACTTTTGGATTATTGGAACTTCGTTAGTCCAAAGGATCACAAGGAAATCAAAATACATAACTCACATTTTCGATTCTCGTATTTCTCAAATTTTCCTAAATAATCCTGCCTTCTATATTTATGTTTTCAAACTTACAAGTGTACACGTATCTACATAGAAAAATTTGTTTCCTAAAAATATGAGAAATTAATACGGCACATTATTTTATAAACGGAACTACACAAATATAAATTTAAATTTGTTACAAAAATTAAAATAATCGAGTTTTAAGCGGTTATTAAAATACATAGGTAGTTATGGAAACAATGTTCTTTACGTGTGTTTAAATTTATTGCACACTTCAGTTCGAAATAAAAGACTAATAGTATCCAACAGGGGGATATAGTACAATATTTCGCATTCATTTGTGACAACCTATCATTCAGCCGTTCTGCAGATAAGCCGCAACGGTGTCTCTCCTTCGGCGCCGTCAAGTTGGCACTTCCGCCCACTCTGCTTCCTCGCCTACGTGGGCGCGGGGCTGTTTTTCGGGCACGAGATCCACAGCGCGAGATGCACAGCGTTCGGGAAACGACTGCGACGATTTAACGCAGGAACCTCGGATGAATCCGGACGAGGATTTAAGGCCGACAACTCTTCCACTATCACCGCCGCCTGCAACATGCCTGCTCACTCCCCCGCCGTATTCGTGACCTCTGTATCTCCCCCTTTGCGGCGTCTATCTCCATCTTCTGTTTCACCTTCGCCTTTGGCTCCAGCTCCTACAGGCCTTGCAGTTCTACTACCTATTCTGCTACCTTCGCCGGCTCTCCTCCACAACTTCCATCTTCTCCTTCCCATCACCGCTTGTTCCTCCATATCCGCCTTTTCCTCCGCCGCCTCCGAACCCTTTCATCCTCATCCATCTTCTCATCCTCCTCCATCCTCACATCCTTCCCCTGTCCCATCCTCCTTCTCTTTGTCTAACCCCCTCCTCCTAGGTGAATACCGGAGCAGTACCCTAACAAACGGGCCACGGACCGCGCGCGATCTGTCCTTCCTCTTCCTTGTCCTATCCTCTCCCCTTACACACATATAACATGTACTTCACTACCACCATGCCAGGAGTCCGGTTGGGAGCTTAGAGTTGGTTCCGGCTCGGCGGTGCGCCGCTGGTGGGAGATACCTGGTTGGATGAAATCCCTCCAGCCGACGGTAGTCAGCGCCCGATATCGCCATTCAGCGAGAGATGATCACTGCCACCTCCCGATGGAAAAAATATACTATACTTACGGGACTATTGCCGAGTAGTTGACGTGCCCGGAATCACTAACACCCATCCAACCATCCCCTCCTCGTCGTCGTCGTTCTCCTCCTCCTCCATCTCCCCTTCCCCCTCCACATCCGCTTCCACCTACTTCAGCTCAACCTCCATCTCTACCTTCTTCTTCACTTGTATATCCCTTTTCATCATATTCACTTCTATTACATATCCACTTCTACTCTCGCTTCCCCTTCCGCCTCCATTTCCATCTTCTTCCAGACAGAAACCTTTTCCCCATGTACCCCATTACTACCACCTCGGTTCCCCCCATTCATCTACAGCGATACACCACTTTTCCTTTTTCGCTCTCTACGTCCGTGTACCCACATCCAACTCCACCTCCACCTTCATTGCTTCCATCTCTGTAACAGTTTTCTCCATCACATTCTTGGCGTCCATCACCACACCCCCAACAACATTCGACCGCATCTTCGACGTCCACCGTCACAGTCGCGTCCCCCTCCCCCCTCCCACGTATACCTCCGTCGCGTCTATTGCGCGCGAGTACTACGTCCGCATTTGCATGTTTAGTGCGCGGAGCAACCGCCCGGCGCGCCACCGGTATGCGCCGCACGCCGCGCTTTATTTGCTCCCCGCACCCTCGACGTGGGCCGGAGGGGAGGGGGAACTGTCGATCTCTTCTGGGAGGGTGCGAGGAAAGGTTGGACAACCGTTTTGACTTTCCGCGTTCTCGCCTCGTCGACAAGATCTGTAGAGGTGGCGTCATGGAAGAGCTTGCAAGTTGTAGAAGGTTGAAAGTTAGTAGTTTGGTTGATTAGTAAGAACCACATCAGTGACATGGAAAGGCCATGAAAATTAGTTTAGGTTTTACAATTCTCCAAAAATTACTTTAGGTGAGGGAACTTTAGCACCTACGTTTATTTATTGCAGATGCTATTGTTCTCTAAATATCGTAGAGTTGGGTGACATTTATTGAATAAACTCATTTCACCATATTACGTTCATAGAAATCCAGATGAATAATTTCATGAACATCTTAGAAATATCATTGTAAATAAATCGTATCAAAGTCATTAACACGTACATCAAAGGGAGTAGTGTGACAAAACCGAAACCATCATTAGGGTCTATTAATGCGTTTCACGTTCCAACATACAAGCGGAATATTCAGAGTTTTTAATGAAAGTAATTTCAAAATTGCTTGCAAGTTGTTCTCCTAGTTGAACAAAATACATATCCAAGTTTTGCACTGCTCAGTTGACCACTTTTGTTTCATCTCCCGAAGGCACAGCATTCTAATAGAGCTCACTTTAGCATTGCTTCATCAACAAAACTCCTGACACTGCAACCTAGCAATCTGGAGAACCTCGAATATCTTCAACGATCTTAAATAACAGCTCGAGAGAAAATAAATTAAATGCACGCCATCAAAACCGTCGACAGACGTACGATGCTTCTCAGAGCTAGTTCCGTTTCGTGGGTGTGTGGGTGAGCTTGTGAGGTTGCTGTCGCTCGTAGAATGATGCAGGACGCATCCCTTCGGGTACGAATCTCTTGTGAAGTCGGCCGACGCACGTCAGCGCAATGTTCGACCTTTGCTTCCACGCCCACGCCGTCAGTCTGGCATCGTCTCGCTTTCCTTGCCTCCCCCTTCCCCTCCCCCCCGCACTCAGCCTCGTGGTCACGCTGCTCGTCCGTCCTCCCCCTCCCTCTCTTGATGCGTTTCCCGGCACGATTTCGTTTCTTTCGTACGCCACGAACGATTGTGTGGAGTAGTAATGTCAGGAGTAAAATACTTGAACAAGTGTACGTCATTCATGCAAGTCATAATGGATTTTCATTTTTTACTTTCCATATTTGCGAATGACGAAATAAAGATTGTTTTAGAAGGGTGTAGTCAACTTTCATGATGCACACCCGGCCCTTTCTGGAATTGATATTTTTTCTCAATCAAGCTGTGTTGCGTCCAGATCGTCTTCAACATTGGCAATACTCGATCCCCTATTTAGTACAGTATGCACATTTTATTTTACTCGCATTTTATTCCATCTCCGGTTTGATTTATACTTTTCTATACGTCATCATCTACATTATTTTTGAAAATATTGCGCCTCTGCTTTCACTTCGAGTATTTGGAAAAATTTTAATTCTCAGCACTTTCTTTTGTTGAGGGTTGTTCGAAAAGAATAGATACACAAAAATCGTCGTTTCTAGATCACCCGTTATCCTCTTTGTAAAATTTCGTAAGAATAATCTTCTGGAATACACGTACACACCATGAACCCCTGCCCCTCTTTACAACTTTCCGAACTACGGAAATGTTCTAGGAGTACAATAACAAAAGCAAATCATGGAATAATTACAATTAATTTTTGAGGTAAAATGTGGTTTTTGAGACTCTTTTAGACTTGTTCTACCAAACGTCTTCAAATGAGATATTTATTGGTGTAGTGTACATGCACTTCTCAATTACTCCCCTCTCTTCACATCATAGAATTTCGCAACGAAGTGGTCAACCATCCATCCCGCAATAAATGAATGATCCTCAAGATTTGGGGAAAAGTTGTCAAAATTAGAATTTTCAGAATAGCCATTTTTAAACACGATTCTTCTTCTCCTTCTTCTTCTTTGATGTCTGTACTTCTTATTTGTGTAGTTTAAGTGCATTTCTCAATTTATCCCATTCCTTCACTTACAGAATTTCACAATGAAGGGACCAACCTTTCATCCCGCAATAAATTAATGACCCTTAAGATTTGACACAAATTGGTGAAAACTACAATTTTCAAAATAGCCATTCTTAGGCACGATTCTTCTTCTTTGTTGGGTGTACTTCTTATTTGTGTAGTATACGTGCACTTCTCTCTTATTTGTGTAGTGAACGTCAATTTCTCCCCCCTTCCTTCACATGAAACAATTTCGCAACGAATTGACCAACCTTCCATCCCACAACAAATAAATGACCCTCAACATCTCAGATAAAGTGGTAAATGAGAAGAAATAAAAGAGGTCATCTTCGTCAACATATTAGCTTTATTAAGATAGCCGGCTTTCAACGGCTTTGCCGTCATCGTCAGTGTACAAGACACAGAAAGATATAACAAATTATAAATAAATACACAATAAGATAGAAAATTAAATTACAATTAATGGATACATCTAAAGTATTTAGTTACAGATAGCAGATAAATTTTCAAAGCAATATATATATATATATATATATATATATATATATATATATATATATATATAAGAAATGGTGGATAGTAATAATAATTAATATCAAATGTTATTACAAAGATGGGGAAATAATTGAATAATAAGTTGAGCCGCTTTGCTTATTTCGCTGCTTTCGGCAAAAGTCGGTCGACTGTGCCCAGAGGAAACCGACCGAAAGCAGCTATCTTAATAAAGCTAATATGTTGACGAAGATGACCTCTTTTATTTCTTCTCATAAGAACGTCAACAACACCAAATCATAATTACCACAATTAAAGAGGTAAAAATTAGAATTTTCAAAAGAGCCATTTTTAAGCACGATTCTTCTTCTTCCATTCTCTTGTGACCCACTCGTGCCTCCCCCTGGGGGCGGAGGCGGCGTCAGCGCGAGAGGAGCGCGTGAAGGGAGCGGGCAGCTGACGTGGAGAGGATGTGAGGTGCCACGCCCCCCGCGCGTCCACGGGCGAATTTCCAACCTCCTTTAAACGGTTGCCACGAAACGTGAAGTTTCTAGCTGGGGAATCACGAGAGACGGGCAGGAAGACGATGCTAGAGGTGGTGATGATTATGTCAGAAGGGTTACGTGAGGAAGAAAGTTTAGAATAGCAGTATTCCTGGTTATTCTTGGGCTGTGGCCAAAATAATTATGGTGTCGATGGAAGATGTGCCGGAAGATGGTTATGGTTGCGTAGAACGATGTGTGACTAGGTACAGTTGATCGCTTATCAGTTGTTCAAATAGAATGAGTGAGTATTTTTTCTGGCGCGTTAATCAAAGTGATCGTTAGTCCCGTATGTATAGTGTTTGTTATATCCTAGGAGGTGGTGGTGTTCTCCGGCCGCTGGAACGTGGTATTCAGAGTCGACCTTTTAGGCGGATTTCAGATTTCCCTTACTGTGGTAACTGACTCAACAAGGTATCGCCCCTCTGTGTAAGCTGGGGCTGATCTTCCGATGTTAGTGGTAGTGTAGAACATGTAAGTTCTTTAGTGCGTGCAAGAAGAGAAGAGAAGGATGAAGAAGGAAGACCGCCCTCGGAACATGGCCCGTTTTTTAGGGTACCGCTCCGGCATTCGCCAGGTATTGATCGGAGAAACCATAGAAAACTACGGATAAGAGCTGCCGGCCGCTAGAATTCTTCTCCAGACTGTGACTGAATACCATCTAGCTACGAAAATCGAGGTGAAAATGCGTCTCTAACGATACTCTCTTGAAGAAGATAGTTGCCAGATCCAGAAGTGGAAGAAAAACAAAATAAATGGTGAGGCAGTGGTCGTGACAATGATACTGGAGATTGTGGACACATTCATTGATTGATATCCATGAAATTACAATGAAAATATGATACCAGAAAGCATAAAACTGTAACAGAAATTGTATTTCTAACGTTGGTAACTTCTAGATTAGCTCATGTTAGCAGTGAAGTGCAACGCCCACCTGAACCACCCACAGAAGCAAAGGCGCACTAAGAATCCAGCCCAGCTGTAGTGGCAGTGGCGGGAAGAGTCACGGCGGCGACGGAAGTGCTTAAGCACCCGGGCGGAGACGGGGAGGGGGTTGGGGACGGGGGCGGGGCGGGGACGGGAGCGAGGGCGAGGATGGGAGAGGAGGTGAGGACGGGGGCGGGGACGGTACGGGACGGGTGCGGAGACAGGGCGTGGGCGGGGACGGAGGCAGGAACGGGGGGGGCGATGGGAACGGACGGGGATGGAGGTCGGTGGCGGGGAGGGGCTGGGCGGGAGCGGGGACGGGGGCGGTGATGGGACGAGTCGGGGACGGGGGGGCGTAGACGGGGTTGGGGCGGTGATGTGGCAGGGGCAAGGACGGGGTGGGGATGGGACGGGGACGGGTCGGGAGCGGCGTCGGGGCAGGGGAGGGGCGGGGGCGTCAGCGCAAGGAAGATGCGCGTCCGACCGGGCCGGCGACGGGCAGGCCGGCCTTGCGGACGAGCGCTCGGGCGGACGGGTGGACGGACGGGCGGACGGCCGGCGAGGCGAGAGGGCGCGCCCCGCGATGGTCAGCCGCCTGACGGACGGACAGCCCCGCGCCCAGCCGCCCGCACCGACGCCGCCCAGAGCCGCCACGGCCGAAGGCGGCGGAGACGGCGCGGCGCGGCGGCGATGGGCTGCAAGGTCGAAAGCAGCTGCCTCCGCCTACGGAGAGGCGGCGATGCGATAAGCAACAGGAAGGCCTTTCAACCGGCATAAAAATGTTACGAGCAACGTGTTCTAGGTTGAAATAAACATTATTATTGTTCTTGTGTCTTGTTTTCTTCGCCTTTACAATGCCTCTGTTTCCCTTTCTTCAATCAGATTTAATGATCTGCCTCATTAACATATTGATGACTGACTACATACTTCCCCATACCGGTCATTGCATTGCTTTTATGTTTAATACATTCAAGTGTTGGATAAAAATTGAGTCTACCACAGAAGCTGCTGTGTCTTGAGATCAAAACTACGTCTCCAAGGAGGCAGAGAAACGTCCTAAAAACAACAGTTTGGAAAAAGATATTAATCGGATACGGGACGTAAAAGCACATGTCAATAGTCATCGGAGTTCTGGTATTGTTTTCGCAAAATGTAGGTGATAACTCGTCCAAACTCTCAGATCATTTAAAGGACTGGATAACGCGAGACATCGCATTATTCGGAACAGCTCATATATTGCGGCGGTTACCCGATTCCTCTAGGGAGGGTTCATGGTATTCAGAGCGAAAAAAGTACGTATCTCTACAAACACGCGGTATTTTTCAGTAGATGATGTTGTAAACACAAATATCTAAGGTCGTGTACCTCCAGAAAAGTTGTTGAGAAAGTCGGCAACTGCCACACGTGTTGTCGGTAACGTTGCCTTCAACAAATTCTTCGTATACACAATGTGTTCTCATCAGGACATGAGCACTTGAGAAAAATAGCTAGCAGGTGTTCAGAGCTTCAATGAAGTATCAGGTTTACAAGAAAATTTTACCTCAAGTTTTCTCTAAAAACAAACCAATGTATACACATTTTCATTTAAAAATTATACCAGGCGTCTTGCTTACATAAGGTAGAGTCATGGTTTCAAATTCAGAGAGGTGATGTATGTGAAACTTTCAAATAAACACTTCTTATACGTATTTTGTAATAACTTGTAGTTATATTTCCAAATAAGAGAATGAGTGTCTAACTTTAATGCGTAAAGATCTGAAGACGTCGTGAACAAACCCTATGAGTTTGAATGAAAAATATAAATGTATAATCTGTTTGCAGGGAGTGAGTTGTAGTACCGGCCATTTTTGCATTTGCTTAGAACAAAATAAAAATTATTAAATTTTTATAATAAGCCCAACTTCGTTCTATCTACAGTGTGAAAAATATTTTTTCAACCAAGTGACATTTGCGTGGGCCTGTCCTTTGTTATAATGCAAACCACGTTACATCTCCGGTCAAAAATGTTGTCAAACCTAAATCAAAGAAAGATTAATTTACATTAACTGAAACGTTTCAATCGGAGGTAAAATCGATAATTGCCGTAGCAAAAAAGACAAGAGTAAATATATTGTTTCTGCCAGTCATCTCGCTACGTACCTCTGGAGTGATGGATTCACTTTCGTTCCTCCGACAAACTTGTCCTTGCACGACTCAACGCACGGCCAGAAATATTTATTTATTTATACGTCAAAAACAGTTAAAACTGTGTGTGACGTGCTACGGGGAGAAGTGAATTTTCTGCACGTTTTCATCATTCTGTGATCCATACCCTAAGCCATATACTACTTTAATTTTGAATACGGAAAGAAATGAGCGTTTTAACCCTGTTAGTGGAACCTGTATTAAGTCCTGTCAATGTAAAGGTTTCATTGAAGTCCGAAATAGTAGAAGCAAAATTCAACTTCTTCAAAACTTCTTTGTGCGTGGCGTTTTAAATAAAAAAGAAGTCCAATTATTCAGACCGATATTTTATATGTAATTTTAATAATTTTGTTGCTTGAAAATAATCTCCATAGATAACTTAATATGGGGTTTCATTTTACGTAAATATTAACTGTACCTTAGTTACACTGAATTTCATGAATTAACAATTTTTACTTTCTCATATACATATGTATATACGGAGTAATATACTTAGTACAGAGAAAGTTATGTAATTCTGCGGAAAAACGATTTCCAGATTTCAACGGAAATACACGTTTTGTGGTCCCCAGGTGTGACAAAAGTTATTTTTTTACAAAACGTTCGCCTTTGCCTGTGTGTGTGTGTGTGTGTGTCTGTGTGTGTGTCTGTGTGTGTGTGTCTGTGTGTGTGTGTCTGTGTGTGTGTGTGTCTGTGTGTGTGTCTGTGTGTGTGTGTCTGTGTGTGTGTCTGTGTGTGTGTCTGTGTGTGTGTCTGTGTGTGTGTGTCTGTGTGTGTGTCTGTGTGTGTGTCTGTGTGTGTGTCTGTGTCTGTGTCTGTGTCTGTGTCTGTGTCTGTGTCTGTGTCTGTGTCTGTGTCTGTGTCTGTGTCTGTGTCTGTGTCTGTGTCTGTGTCTGTGTCTGTGTCTGTGTCTGTGTCTGTGTCTGTGTCTGTGTCTGTGTGTCTGTGTCTGTGTGTCTGTGTGTCTGTGTGTCTGTCCTGTGTGTGTGTCTGTGTGTCTGTGTGTCTGTGTGTCTGTGTGTCTGTGTGTCTGTGTCTGTGTGTCTGTGTGTGTCTGTGTGTCTGTGTGTCTGTGTGTCTGTGTCTGTGTGTCTGTGTGTCTGTGTGTCTGTGTGTCTGTGTGTCTGTGTGTGTCTGTGTGTGTGTCTGTGTGTGTGTCTGTGTGTGTGTCTGTGTGTGTGTCTGTGTGTGTGTCTGTGTCTGTGTCTGTGTCTGTGTATCTGTGTCTGTGTATCTGTGTCTGTGTATCTGTGTCTGTGTATCTGTGTCTGTGTATCTGTGTCTGTGTATCTGTGTCTGTGTGTCTGTGTATCTGTCCGTCCGTTTGTGAGCACTACTAGCGCCTAAATCATACGTACGATATTTTCCAAATTGAAGAAATCCCTGTCCATCTGGCTCTAGTTGAAGCTTTAAAATTCTGAAAAACATTCTTTAAAATTTTGAGGTACTTTACATGAAGCCCCTTGGACATTTTAAATTATTTTTCTACAACCGCTCCAATTTTTCTTTAAATTTGTTGTAAGATTAGAGTAAAATACTCTTATAAAAATGGCACATGTCCGATTATGAAGTTAATGATGAATTAAATGAATCTTATGAATTAAATTTGCTGAACTTTAATTGTTAACTTCAGTATTTGTAACTCACACTGTGCAAATATAATTCATTTCATGGTCTTAAAATATAAAACAAAAATATCTGCCATACTGCAGTTCAGATAGAAAATAAATAAAAAATTGCAAAGAAACATACAAACATTCACATTTGCTTTAATTTCTTTGAATATCATTTACTTCATAAAAAATGGAAAATGTTTCTTCTCATAAACAAAGAGTAGAAGAAAACAAATAAACATATACTATTTTAAAAACAACTGATTACTCATCTTATCAACAAAATCATAATTCTGATAAAAAATTAAAACAACAAATCTTATTAAAGTTTTCTTTAATACTACCTGCAGTCTAGCACTGCTTTCCTTAAACCACTGAACTATTCTTGTTAAATTAAAATTCAGTCTTTTACCTTTAATTCATTATTTTGAAAGGATAATATAAAGCGAAAATTATCTTTCTTACCGTTGAGTAGTCCTTCTGTAGCTTGCAATCCGAAAAATGTTTTTGGATTAGACCTGTTTCTAATCACACCAACATTTTCCTGCACAGTTTCTGTATGACAAAAAAAGCTGCCTCCACCTCAAGCCAAGGAAATAATGTTTCTGTTAATTATATTATGTAGATACAGTTATAAATTATTCAATTCCCAATTTGTTTAAGAAAAGCGTGTTCAAACAAAACCTAGTGCACCCAATACGCAAGTTCACTACACCAGTGGTTGCAACTTTCTACTGTGGCGCAGCTGGCGAGTTAAGGGGACATTCGAACCTATTGAACCATGGAACTTACATTTTCTGGCAGCGCGCTCTTTGAACTTAGCACAGGTGACTTACGGTCGAGATAATTAATTAATATTTATTTATAATTCATTGTTTGTTTTATATTGTAACGACACTTTTCCGCAATTCATAGAACAGTGACCATCACGATGGTGAGTACTGACTATGTCAATATATCATAACATGAAAACATACCATAGACAGATTATGTTAGTTAGAATTAATAATTAATAAATTTTAATTCTATAAGTCATGACTAATTATAATTAACGTTATTCATAATATTTGTGCTCGTAGTTAATGAACAGTAATCAATAATTTACATGGCAAATTATCTTTCAAAGGTCCACTGCACTTCACCATTCTTCCGAGCATTTTCGTTATGATCTCATTATCTGCGCCATTAGCAAAAACTGTGATGGTTGAATGACAGTTTAAAGAAAAGATAATAATTATATCGATAGTGATTGAGAAGTTCATTTTGAAGCAATTATGAAAAGAAAGAAACCGGCCTCATACCAACATAGTTCATCACAGATTTCTCGCACAGAGCTAGAGATTTTAACGCTTGAATCCAGAGGTAGTCATGTAGTATGCTAAAGGATATACTTATCTCTTCTTTATTTTCACAAATGATCATATACGACAAGACTAAGTCACGGCTCCCACCGACAAACAATACCATTTCCACCCCTCCCGAATATATTTTAATAAATACCGCCCCCGCTGCTGCTGTTGTCTCCTCTGTCGCCTTGAAAACTGCTGCCTTCGCAGTCTGTCACCGTCACAGTCTCACAGTTTCTTCCGCCACAACATCCCATTCGCTATCACCGCACCGCCCTCCACTTGCACCTCCTTTCTCGACACCGTCTCTCACCTCCGCTCCCGACATCACTGCTTCCATCAGGAACTTCCTGATACCAGTGTTTCCAACACCTCTATTCCCGTCTCATCGGTCACCACAACCCCACTTCGTAGCTACCGCCGCCGCTTTCTCTGCTGCCTCCTACTCCATCTCCTCCGTCACCTCTTCTGTAACCCTTTCCTCCTCCCACCCATCTAGACCCCTCACCTCCTTTTCCATTCTTCATTTCACGCCATCGGGTAGAGGGGTAGTTATTTTGTTGCCTTCAGGTTGTGCCTTGGCCAGCTACTCCATCGCAACCTTTCCTTCAGAGCCTCCTCCTCCTCCATTCTCTTACATCTCATCTTCAGTTTAACAGTCTTAGGCCAGCAGGCCTGTTCTTCCACTTCACCGCGCAAATTTCGCTACGCTCCTTTCACTGTCTAGCAGAGAAAGATGGTATCACTCTGGAGACGATACGATTTTTTATTTAACGCAGACGCTTCTTGAAACTTGAGAAAGTTTTAAAATTAGTAAATCTACAACTCAGGATCGACGGGGTTCCATTCCCTCCAAAAGAAAGCATACAAAGGACCTTTTCGCCATTAAAACTCCAATCCGCTCCACTACATTTAATCAGGTTTGAACCCTCCTGCTTGGGGTATGACAGTACGATACAATAACGGTTATACCTCCGAACCCAAACACCACTGTTCCCAAACATCTTCCGCATCCGCCTGGTCCTTCCAGCTATTTCTACCCCACTACCCCCATTCCCTCCGTCGCCACCGATTCCGACTCCGATTCCGATTCCGACTACGACTCCGACTACGACTACGATTCCGACTACGATTCCGACTACGACTCCGACTCCGACTCCGACTACGACTCCGACTACGACTCCGACTACGACTCCGACTACGACTCCGACTCCGACTCCGGCTCCGACTCCGACTACAATTCCAACTCCGATTCCGACTCCGCCACCGCCGAAACTACCTCCGCCATCAACTCCTTCGCAGCCGCCGTGGGCTCGCACGCGTGTGGCCGCTCGGGGAGCGCGTCCGCGACCGCGAACGCAAACGCAAAGGCTGGCGCGCGCGGGCGTCCGGGGGCGCCGCCGAGCGGGAGGACGAGTCCCTGACAGCGCTATTAACCTCACGTCCGACCTCGCCCCTCCCCTCCCCTCCTCTCCTCTCCCGGCCGACGAGGGAGAGCGCTTAATAATTTCCTCGTCATACGCGGACGCAGATTACTATGTAATGATTTCAACAGGAAGTGGCACGCGGATTGCGCCCGAACCCGCACGACGGTGAGCGGTGAGCCCCATTGAGTGAAGGCAGAAGAAGTAAAACGAGGGAAGCGAACGAACGGACGAGAAAAAGCTCCGCAGGCCGGCTCAGAGTGCGAAAGTATTTGTGAATCGGATGGGAGTTAGGAGGAAGGCAGAATGCGGATGCAGGGAGTTGAGTTCAGGGAGAATGATGTAGAGTAAAGGCAATGGATACGGGAAGGAAGAAAGAAGAGGGTAGAGAGAAGAAAAAAGGAAACAAAAGAATCAGGGAAATGGAATCATGAGATAAAAGGGAAATTAATTAGTTATTTGGAGAGTGTGGAGATGCCGAAATAGTTTAAAAATAAGAAGAAATGTAGCAAAGCAGTACTTCAATTTTTTAAAGCTTGAATACGTTTTGGTCTACGTTCTTCAGATAAAAGATGTGCGTATTGTTTGAGATAATTTTTGTATTTTATTTAATATCAGCCAGTAATTTATTGTTTACCTAGTAATATGTTACTATTTGAATGATGATCAATTATTCATTCATCAAATGTTACTTGGTTTTCGGGGATAATAACGGGATTAATGATGAAATAGACCTTTAACAATTGAGTTTGCCTATCCTTTCTGCACCATATTCACAGAAACACAATCAGACCTTTCAGTGATCACTGTCTCACAAATCAGAAGCTACAGTTTATCTCTTGGATTCTTCTTCTCTCTTATTCATCTCAGCCAATTATTCAATAATATTATAAAACGAACTCACAAAAATATATCACAATTCCTTCTTTCTATGCTCCTAGAGAGAGAGAGAGAGATAGATAGATAGATAGATAGATAGATAGATAGATAGATAGAGATAGAGAGAGAGAGAGAGAGAGAGAGAGAGAGAGAGAGAGAGAGAGAGAGAAGTCACCAGGATAGTTTGTGAAGACTTTCTATTTAATTTATTCTTCTAAAAAAGAGGTAAATTTGCTTGAGGAAGTACCGTCAAAACCAGGTGTAAGCACGAGATGCAAATGGCCATCTAACAGAGACGTGTTAGCACACTGTGGGGAGTTCTGTAAACGCGGAGAGCAAACGGAGCGCTTGTAAGAAAAAGCGAGAGTAAGCGACGGGCCTACGTCGCCAAACGTCTTCGGAGGAAAGTCACCGACCGAGAAGGTCAGTGCAAGATAGTTGTGATGTTGGTCCCAGGCGGAAAAATTGATAATTTCGTGTTTTCGGGCGCGTCAAGTTCTGTGGCCCCGGAGGAGTAGTGCATGTTTTTTCTGCCGGGAGATGGTGGTGTTCTTCCTCAGGTGGATGGTGAGAACGGGCGCCGACCTACATGTCGGCTGGCGAGAGTTCGGAGATGGCGGGAGATACCCCATGCACGTGTGTCCCACTAGAGGGGAATCCTCCCAGCTGGGACAAGCTCTACGGCCTGGTCTTCTGACATGTGTGCACGTGTAGTGAATAGAACTGTAAGTAAGGTATGAGGATACGACAAGGAAATGGAAGGAAAGATCGTACGCAGTCCATGGCTCTTTTCTTGCGGTACTGCTCCGGCATTCGCCTGATGTTGATCAGATAAACCATGGGTAATTACCGATCAGATCAGTCGGCCGCTAGGATTGTCCTCCAGAAAGTGGATGAATTCAAACCCTAGGACCTCCCGGTGAGAGACACTTCAGAGATATCGTTGATGCCCTAAGCCACCTCAGCTGGTGCTAGGTGGAAAAGCCCTTATTACTGTATAGAAGAAAGAAGAGGAGAGGGGAAAGGGCGAGGAGAACTGAAAGAATTAGGTGAAAACCCAAAGTAAAAATTAGTAATACAAAGAGTTCTGTAGTAAAATTTTAAACACAATGAAATCTTGTGTTACATGGAAGTAACTCATTAAAAATAAATTAAAAAATGATGTTAAACATTTTTGGCAAAGACTCAAAGCTTAAAGCGTGCATCACTGGAAGCAAAGCAGACATAATTAAAATAAAGAAAAAGAAATACACGATAGGAAATTAAAAAGAATATAATTTTAAGTTTTGAGTGGAACTAGAAAGAAGGCAGGTGCAACTTGAACGGAAGGTGTAAGAGACCACCAGAGACAAGGAATGCAAAACTGTGAATAAAGAAACAACCAAAGAAAAGAGAAAGTAAATAAATAACGAGACATTAAATAATGTAGAAGGATGGGAAAGGAAAAGAAGAAAAATCCACACGTGGGGGAGACAAAGGATTGGGTAAGTCAGAATTCCAAAGCAGAATTTAGACTGCTGCGTCAAAACGCACCACAAGATCTACGTATTTCAGGTTGAAGAGAGAATAGAACTAGAAAGAAAGACAGGCAAAGAGAGAGAAAAAGAAAGAAAGAGAAAGAAAGCGAGATGTAGAGAGCGAGACAGAGAGATAAAGAGAAAGACAGAGAGGGAGAAAGAAAGGGTGAGGAAGAGAGAGAAAGAGAGAAAGGGAGAGAGAAAGGGAGAGTGAACTCACCAGTAGTCCAGACGCCATTTAGTGCAAAAGAAGATGAACCAGATGTGGAAAGCAAAACAAGAAAAACGAACAGATGTTGACGAGGAGGAAGACAAAGGATGCGAGCGGTCCGACAGATTAGCAAAGCAGAATTCAGCCCGCCGAGAGCGAGCGCGCAAGACCAGGCGTCGTTAAGCGAAAATACTTTCCATAGGCTGAGCAGCCGCAATTTTCCTCGCTCTTAGGCGACTCCTCCCCTGTTTGTTTTACGGCACAAAGTGATGAATAATCGCGCGCTTATTCCACCATTAGCTGCGAAGTCTGTGTGCCCGGCGCCTCGCCCCGCGCCTCTCGTCTGATGAGGTTCAAACGTTATGAAGACTAACTGCTCCGCGCTGCACCCGCAGAAATGTCAGCGGAGGCGGGGTCCCTCTCCGCACAAGGAGCCTATCATCTGCACGAGGTGGATGACGAGCAAATTGCTCTGAAGGTCGTCATCATACGCACTTTCGGTTCGGGCAATTTTGCTTGCTCCGAAATAAAACGCAACTATTTTTCGTGTCCATTCTTCACTTGTCCACATTATCTTCATAAATCTTCATAAATATTTTCAAAATTTTCTTCATTTGTTACTACGAAAATTTTTATTGTACGCATAATAAGTTAGAGGATTTTTTTGGTTTGAAACAAAAGATCACAATTGTTCGTGCATAATTCCTTCAGCTTTCACATTATTTTTTATCTGAGGCGTCTACTATCATATTTTATTACGTTTGTTATCATAAATTTCTCTAAAAATCATCAACAAGACCCTTATCAGTTTGAGAAATTTGCTTTCTCAGTCAAAAAATCCTTACAGTAATTTCTGCCTATCTTTTACTTACTTTTCTATGAATATACATATATGAATTATCTTTCAACATTTGTATTTTTTACATGTTGTAATAAGTTAATAGGAAGATCATATCAAAGCCAAATTTTCTTCCAAGCACGAATCAAAAGATAAATGAACTTCAGAAGAGCCAGACGATAATTATTTTTCATACAGCTGAATTCGACCTAGCTATCAAGTCATTGTCGAAAATTCTTCCCCCGTTGGGACTCGAACCCTAGGATCTCAGATTTAGAAGCGCTGCAGTATCATCAATCTGAGCCACCTCTCTGAGCCACCTCAGCCGGTTGGTTCTTCGTTATTTGGTTATATGAATGAATGAATGAATGAATGGTTGGATAGGTGTTTATGTGTCTGAGTGGATGGCTGTTGGTTGAATAAATAATTTAAAGGCTGGATAATTGGGTGGTGGCCTCATTGGATGGAGAAACGTTTGAATGATGGATGGCGATTGATTGAGATTGGTTTGATGATGGGACGATTGGATAGTGGGATTTGGTCGGTGGAATAGTTTGACGTTGGATGGTTCGATGGTGGGAAGGCTGGCTGGTGGAGAGGATGGATGTTGGGATGACTTGAACGTTGGACGGTCTGATGGTGGCACGGCTGGAAGTTGGAGAGGATGGATGGTGGGATGACTTGAAGGTTGGACGGTTGGATGGTGGCACGGCTGGAAGTTGGAGAGGATGGATGGTGGAATGACTTGAAGGTTGGACGGTTGGATGGTAGGAGGGCTGGAAGGTGGAGTGGATTGTGGATGACGGTCGGACTGCCTCGCCGAGCAGCTGGGCGTGCGCTCGGGTGGGCGGTGGCCGGCCGCCCTGGGCGTCGCCGCTTCAGCTCTGCACCTCCCCTCCCCCACGAAGCGAGGCGGCGTTCCGCGGCAGCGCAGGGAGCGACCGCGGCCCATAAGCGCCCTGTTATTTCCCGCTGTTTGCACTGCGCCCCGCCCGCGCCTACCGCCGCGCACGTCAAACACGCGAGACGCCGCTGACGGCTGGCAAGACGCGCCCGTGGAGATAGGCAGATGTATGGAAATCGGGCGGGCAGGAACGCGGGCGGGCGGGCGGGCGGACGGACGAGAGGGCGGGCGGGCGGGCGGACGAGCGGGCGAGCGGGCGGGCGAGCGGGCGAGCGGGCGGGCGAGCGGGCGAGCGGGCGGGCGAGCGGGCGGGTGGGCGGGTGGGTGGGCGGGTAGGTGGTTGGGTGGGTGGGTGGGTGGGTGTTTGGGTGGGCGGGCGGGCGGGCGGGCGGCTGGGCGCCCCCACCCTGGGGGCGATGACTGGGCCGCCTAGGAACGCATGGGCTTCCTTGCACCACACGTGAGGTCTGGACCCGGAGTCGAAGGCGTGCCGCCCCTTGCTACCTGCCCCGCTCGTGTAGAGGGCTGGGCGAGCGGTGGCATAGCATAATGGTTGGTGCGCTCACATTCCACCTCTGCTAACCCGGTGGCAAATCCCGGAATGTGTGTGGAATTTATGGTTGAAAAAGCTGATTCTCGGTAGTATTTCTTGGGGTTGTCCCACTTCCCCTTTATCATTTCACAATTGCTTGATCATCATTCAAAACAGGACGTCATCAAACATAAAAACATATTATTCCACTTGTGGCCACAGAGCAATCATAACAATGATTTTCCTGTTATGTTATCAGAGTACATATCCCCAGTTCCTGCCACAAACAGTCCCCTGAAGAAGACTACACTTATTCGAGAACAATTGCTTGGGAAGCAAATACTACTTTTAAATGAAAATAAATTCATAAATCGTGTAATTCTTCAACTTTACGCAAATTTCGGTAGCGACGGTAGTGTGATCAGCCGGAATTTAACGTAGAGAGACTGAGAAAGATTCTACAAATGAAGAATCTGTATTGATTGACATCAGTTACACACTAATAATTAGGTAGCTTAGACGAAGTCTAACCATACTAATGAATACCTTATTATATTTCTGACATTTGTAAAATCTTTCAAATAATTGGAACCTAAATTATTACACTACCCTAAATTATAAAATCAAAATTCGCCATTTCACAAAACGAGAAAACATGTTTGGTACATCTCGCACTCCTTCATTTGTATTGTTTTAGCTAATTCTTCCTAGTTCTGCAAAATTTCCTCGTTGATTCTTAATTACATCCTTCTTTATTTTCATTTCCCTTTTCCCCATTACTTCTCGCAGCTTTGAATGCGCCCGTTTCTTGGACACACGTGCCCTTTAACCTAGAAGCCGCCCTTTCTACGACGCACGAAACTCGCGCGCGCGTCCGCAGCCGCCCTCTAATTCGTCTCTCCGTCCGCGGGCGCCGCGCGCTCTGATTTGCGCCACCTGCAAGGCCCTCGCGCGCCGCCGCCGCCGCCGCCGCCCCTGTGTTTTCGGAAGGGCGGAAGGCGCGCGTTAAAATGGGCCGCGTGTTGTGACGGCGCCCGAGCGCAAAGGGGAGGCGCCGCGTCAAAGGCGCTGAGGAGACGTGCGGGTTTAGGAGGAGGGGGGACGGGGCGTGGCAGAGCTGGGATGTGGGGAACGAGACGGGTTGGGGCGGGGCAGGCCCACATGGAGGGAAGGATACGACGTGGATGTCTCTGCAGCTCTTCTGACCGGGATGCCCTAGGTTCAAGTCCTACAGGCGGCAGGATTTTCGACACTAGCTTTTCAGCTAGGTCGAATTCAGTCGCTGTCTGGAGGAGAATTCTAGCGGCCGGCTGCTCTGATCGGTAGTTTTCCGTGGTTTCTCCCATCAACACCAGGCGAATGCCGGAGCAGTACCCTAACAAACGGGCCACGGACCGCGCACGATCTTTCCCTCCTCTTCCTTGTCCTATCCTCTCCCCTTAAACACACACACACTTACACTAACATGCACTACACTACCACATATTCCGGGAGACCGGTCGGGAGCTTAGAGCTAGTCCCGGCTGGGGCGGTGCCCCGATGGTTGGAGAGTCCTGGTTAGGGGGAAATTCCATTAGCCGACGCTAGGTCGGCGCCGGATCTCGCCATCAGCGGGGGAAGATCACCGCCATCTCCCGAGAAAAAAACATGCACTACACTAACGGGACTAATGACCAACGCAGTTGACGCGCGCGGAAATACGAAGAAATCAAGCAATCAATCAAACAAAAAATCAATCAATCTATACGACGTGCTAGGGAGAGGGGAGTGGGATTCGTGGTGTGTGAGGGAGAGAACCGGAAACTGGGAGCGCAGCGAGTGGCGTAGAGGAGAGGGATGTGGGTTGCGAAAGGGGGTGGGGTGCGGGATAGCGAAGCGGAGTGGGAAGTGAGATGGGAAGCAGGCGGAAAAGCGGGATGGTGAGTAAGACGAGGTAGGGTAAGGCGAGCATTACACGAAATATCTCCTTCAAAACAAGCTTCCAACAAAATGCAACCATAAATGTTGTTTTTAAAGTTTTCGAAGGGTCATGACTCCTGTGCCTTGACAAGTTAATACATTTAAGGGTCCTGAACTTGATCACATTGCATTGCCCTGTTATAAAAATAAAAATTGAAATATTGAACATATATATTCAAAATAAATACAAATATACAGCCGAGTAGGGAAAAGAAGAGATCCCATGTACAGTCAGCAATAGACATCAGCCGGAACAAGGGCAAAAATCGGAGATAACGAGGATGGCAAATAGGCGTGAATGAGGAAAGGGAACGGCCAGAATGTTAGTAAGAAACAGCTGGTGACATGATCCTAAGCAGGCGATTTGTGATTTCTGTGGAAAGCGGCCGGCGGCAGCTGCAACGTGGGAAAGAGCCCGGCGCGGGGGTGGAGGAGGGAGGGGGAGTTGGCTCAGCCAAGAGCGGGAAGGAGGAGTGACGGGCAAGTCAGCGGAGGCGAAAGCGCAGATGTAGAAAGAGTAGGTGGAGGAAGAGGAGGGGGGCAAAAGGCGGAAGAGAGAAGGAGCAGGAAGACGATGGAGCGGATGAGGTGTGGGAGGTCAGATTTGATGGAGGAGTGGGAGGAGGGGGAGGAACAGATTTGATGGAGGAGAGGATGAGAAGGAGGGTGGTGAAGGAAGACTAGAGGTGATGGAGTGGGAGGAGGAGGGAAGGAGGAAAAGGTAGAGGAGGCGGGGAGAAAAAAGTAGGAGAGGCGGGGAGGAGGGGGTGCGGAGTTGGGTAGCAGGAGGAAAAGGAGGAAGGAAGGGAAGAAGCAGGAGGGGCAGGAGGGGAAAAAGGAGGAGGATGGGGAAAAGGTGGAAGAGAAGAGGGGGACGAGGAGGGAAAGAGAAGAGAGACAATGATGGGTAGAAGAGGAAGGGAAGGAAGAGATTTGGAGAAGGGGGCATGAGGAGGAGGGTGTGACGTAGTGGGAGGAGGAGGAGGAGGAGGAAGAAGAAGCGGAGGAGGCGGGCAGGTGGTGAGGGAGGGGGAGGGGTGGGGGAGGGGAGGAGAAGGAGAAGGGGGAGACAGAGGCCTTGGTGGTGGCGTCATATCGATGGGGGAGGGAGAAACAAAGTCAGGAGCGGGGTTGTGGGCGGGGTGGAGGCGCTGGCTGAGGCGAAGAAGAAGAAGAAGAGGGAGGGGCGGAGCGGCGTGTGAAGGACGAGGAGCAGGCGCGGCGCGCGGCGTTTCTGACGCAGCGCCCGGCGACAGATTCATGACCGACAGCCCTCCCCTCCCCCTCCCCCTCCCCCGCGGGCGCGGAGGGAAGGCATCCATCTGGCGGCGGCTGCGCCTCTCACAGGACGCGCGACCAAACACTTCGGAGGCGGCGCCGGCGGCGCAGGCGGCGCGCGGCCGCTCGCATCCATCAGTCTCCTAGGAGCCACTTGCGGCGCGCAATGCACTTTCCACCAAAAATCAGCTTATAAAACATTAAGGTTTAATAATAATAATAATAATAATAATAATAATAATAATAATAATAATAAAATGATTAATAATACAAGAGTACTCCCAGTTTTGATACAACTGATTGATTGATTTTTTCGTGTTTCCGGGCGCGTCAACTGCTTCGGTCATTATTCCCGTTAGTGTAGTGCATGTTTTTCTCGGGAGATGGCAGTGATCTTTCCCCGCTGGATGGCGAGATCCGGCGCCGACCTGGCGTCGGCTAGTGGGGTTTCCCCCTAACCAGGACTCTCCCACCAGCGGGGCACCGCCCCACCCGGGACAAGCTCTAAGCTCCCGACCGGTCTCCCGAAATATGTGGTAGTGTACTGAATGTTAGTGTAAGTGTGTGTGTAAGGGGAGAGGATAGGACAAGGAAGAGGAAGGATAGGTCGCGCGCGGTCCGTGGCCCGTTTTGTTAGTGTACTGCTCCGGCATTCGCCTGGGGGTGATCGGAGAAACCACGGAAAACTACCGATCAGAGCAGCCGGCCGCTAGAATTCTCCTCCAGACAGCGACTGAATTCGACCTGGCTGAAAAGCTAGTGTGACCTAGCTGAAAAGCTAGCGGCCTAATACAATAGTAAACTAAGCTAAAATGAAGTAACAGGTCTTTGTGATGTTTTCCTCAGCTGCTGGTCATGCTGCACGGAATCGCCTTCTTGCTCTAATCCGCCTCTGCTCCTATGGATGAAAATACAGTTCCGGCAGGATCAAACAAGTCGCAAGAAATTACATTTTCAACGAAGTACGGTACGGTTATTTTGATGTAAGTTACGGTTATTTTTAAACATATTAGTTACTCTTTAACAGTCCTAAAAACAGGTAAAACTTACATTGGATTTGATAACCCAACATTTATAGTGGGATGGACTGACAATGCGCAGATTGTTGTAATTGGAGTGGTTTCGATATGGTATTCACGTTGGTAACGAGTCCAGTAATGAAACCTTCAATGACAGTACATTTAATGATAGATGGAGATGTTGTGTGATTGAGATGATGCGACAGTTATAAGGCGAGATCAGTGTCAGAATTGTTTGTCATGGATTCTCTAATAATCAGTGTTCGGATTCTGATGGCATGTCATCTTCTTATTGGTGCTTTCTGGACGTAGCTAACTTGTAAATGAATGTTTATCATGACGTGTAGGTGATATAAATGTACAGTTTTTGAGACATTTTTCTTGCCATTTTTCGATTTTTAGGTAATTTTTCTTGGGCTTTTTTGGTCATATTTGTCATTTTTAGCCATTTTCGCATTTCTTTTCGTGTTTTTGATTGTGAATGTTTCTTGAATTTATAATTACGCCCTTCCCTTTTTTGTTGTATCATTGTATCAAGTTCACAACTTCAATTGACTCTTTTTTCAGACTTTCAAAATTAGACGGATCTTTGGTAACTTCCTCGACCTTTCAAAACTGACGGTTGGAAAATCGGAGCTAAGAATTGCATTACCTCCTAAAAAGAAGACTTTATATTAAATATAATTTGATATAAATAAATTTAATTTAAAATTGAAAAATTCATTAAATAAACAAACATTTTCATACAAATTTTTGAGTTTTTAAAAAATTAGATAATTTCTTCCTTTTAAGTAATTTTATAGGTCATTTTCCACTTATTTTGAATTCATTAAGTCATTAGGTCATTTTCAAAGAATTTTTAAGTCATCAGAATTCGAGTCTTACTAATATTGAATCTTGAATTGGCTGTGGTGTGGACATTATTGACGAATATCGAAAGTAATGATGGCAACTATGGTGCGAGACATCGACGGTCAAGAAGATAGCATACCCATTTAAATGGCGGAATGCTAAGGCAATGGTTGTAGTTATACGCTGGTTAATAGCAGTAATAATACAGAGGGAAGGATTCTTCTAAAAGATATTGTCAATATATATTTGCTATGTAATTTATGCCGTCCGTCAAGTTTCAATTGTTAATATGCGAGTGTTAGAGTCGATAAAAAATAAAAGGGGTATTAAAAATCTCAATAAAACTAGTTCAATGGCGTTGCATGTTAATGTAGAGTTTGTAATGACAAGGACGAATCAATAAAAAATAGGAGAACACAGTAATCTGGCCATCCGACGGGGAAAAGAAAACCTTCAAGCAATCGAATACTTCGATAAATCGAGAGTTATTGATGGCTGAGCAATGAGGGTGAAGAGGAATGTAAATAATAAAAAAATCAGTGTTTATTGAGATATTCATATACTTTCGTGTAATGGCATTTTAGTCCTCGGATAGCATCCAGCGATATAGCAACGACCATAACTATTACAGTGCGAAGCTGATGACCATTTTTCACAGCGGCGTCGACGGTAACGGAATTTGTAACACTGCTCTTGGTAGCAGAGGAGGCACTGGCCGTGACTGCTGCGTCGGCGGCAGCCACGGCAGTGGCGCTGTCGGCACAACACAAAGAATCCCAGATGAGATAGTCAGAAGAACCCAGACAGTAAAGAAACTCTATAGAACGTTTGCCAACACAAAAGGGAGATACTAATCGGTATAAATGAGCGACGAATGAGTCGGGTAATCATGTATCGAAACCTGAGACCGTCGACTAAGTCGATGACCGCTTGAATGTGCATTGCGATTCATAGGCAAGCAACTGCCGTTCCATTAGGCTATATTTGTCCCAATGCGGAGATTAACATAATTATTGATTTTCAACTCTACTTGCGTTTAAGGAATAGCATACGTCAGTACTGTCGAACGATGGACATACCGTTTGTAGAAAAATTTAGTTGTTGAAGACCCACCAGGTGCCATTCAAAAGGAATTATGTTTAAGGGGTGGATGATTTCTTCAATATTATACAAGTTTATAGTGAATTTAAAGTCTGAAATGACCAAGGAAAGCAAAAGGGAAAGGTTTCCTTTAATTATTCACTGTGGGGAAATTATCAAACCGTTAATGACACTTTACAATTTATTTGAAGACATTGCGACTTGCAACTTCGTGATTAGAAAGTCTCAGAGTCGTAACTTTCGTCCAAAGAACATTCATAGCGAAGATTACACTTTCAAAAAAACTCGTTCTGTAATTAACAATAAGTTACAAATTCACAGTAAGTCATTGACATGCTGAAGAGGATTTAGAATTTCTGAAATGAGTTTAAAGAATATCCTTAATAAAAGTGTGGTTATGAGCGTCACTTAACACTGAAAACAATGGAATTACTTACTTGGCGCCTCTAAATCTAAGTCCTCTTCAAAATTTGAAAGATGAGAAAATGAATTTCATAACAATTTTCTCGAGCGTTATGAATTAATTTAATGCAAGACATTTTATAATGCACCAAAGAGGAAATTTATACCACTTCAGACTTCAAATTGTTCTTATCAGTAATTATTTCTTGCTCAACTCCTACTCATCCATCCAATTTAATGAAGAGAAATGTTTTAAAATAAAATATTCTACAAGGGGAATGAAATTACAACTTTCATAAAACAATTCATAAATACAATTATGTTTATACAGATATGTTAATGTATTAGGACAGGCCTGCCTGGTGGGTTTTTGTCCGACTAGTGAGTTTTCCTCGAGGGTCGAGCGGTGAGTGAGATGGTGAGTTTCTTTATTAAAATATTACAGTCGCTCGGGGTGAACACCAGGCTGCCGCGTAGCGCGCAAACATTTGGAGCAATGTTATTCAATTCGAATTGTTTTTAACTTCCGTCTATGAATTTTTTAATTCTTCAAACAAAATTTGTCACATTTCTGTGTTTATTTTAGTATTTCATTTATCTTTTTAAAAGTTGCATTTAAATTACACTTGGTTTCTACTAACTACTTACAACTTAAATATATTTTTACATTAGTATATGATATTACATGTTTGGTCTTTGTATACATCTGACATGTGGTTAGGCGGAAGAGCGGGCCTGATGGCCTGATCCTGGCCATATCAATAAAGGCCTTATTAAATGTCCCCACCTTATGGCCTGCTTACCACAATCACCATCGCCATTACAGAGCTCGCCGTAGCTGCTGCAAGAGACGTGTCATCCAGTAGAAATCACGCCTGTCCTCCCGTCGCCCCATTGGACACGGGCCAGCCTACAAGTCTCCCAGCTGTTAATTCATAGCTCAAGTGCCCATTCTTAGAACAAGGTTGTTGTATGAGTCACATAGGCGTCACGCGGATGCCCTGCCCGATCTCGATATGTCGACTGCAGGGGCGACTGCTTCAATTAGTCGAAAATGCCTTACGGCGTACACGTCACGTCGCAACCTACTTCCAAGCAAAAGAAAGCGTGCGAATAAGAACAATCTATTCACGAGTTAAATGGCTGAGTTATATTCTCTTGGTTCTGAACAGAGCAAATTAATGTTGTGTTTTTTAAGATGCTCATTTGCCAAATATTTGTTCTGGGATTACCTTTTCGCCTCTGTACTGAACAAATTGCTGTTGTTGGTCCTTGTAGAACAGCTTCTTATTTTGATTCGTGCTTTGTAATGTATGTTTCCTTGCATATGTATATTTCGAAGCAACTTCTTTCAAATTGTGCCCGAAGCGCCAGGCCTACGAAATTGTTCATTGGTTGCAGGCACGTTTGCATCTCTTTTTCACTGAAATTCCCAGTTTTCTTGAAAGTTTCGTATACTGTAATAACGAAAAGTTATTGAAATAGGCTGTTTGGAACGATAATATAAATTTACTGTGCAAATCAGTTTCAAAACGTACGTTACATAGTATTTCAAATTGCAAAATGTCTGAACGTTATAATTTGGTGTCCAATGAAAATAGGAGTTTACGAGCCCACAAAGCATCATATTCACAAATATTAGACTGATTTAGCTAAAACAGGTTCAATAGGATATTCACCTCTTCTTTGCTTACAAAAAATGCACTGAATCACTAACATCCTCATGCCACTTGACATGATGGTTCAAGAAACTTAAATAATAATTTCAAAATTTTCATGAGCATGGAATGGTTGTATCTAGCAAAAATTGAATTAAATTTGGGAAGAAAGCTGTCACATTCAAAATCCGTTTCTTGAATCCAGAACAAGGAGAACATGATAAATATGCATCAAAAGTAATGAACATTTCCCTTAATTTTACATTTTAAAGCTTTCTGAACAAAATCTATTTATTGTTCTCTTTTCTCCAAATTACTATTATTTAGATATACAATAAAAATTTAAGAAATCACTTCTTACTTTTAATCGTTTAAAAACATGATTTATAAATACTTTTCATGGCGTATATATACATTTCATACATGACATCGAATCTCAGTTACAATAATTATGAAAAAGGCCACAAATAAAACATTTCTGCGTCAGCACAGTCATACCATCTTGGGAGTATGAAAAGCGAAAAGAGTAATGTAAATAAAGTATTTAACAAATAGCCATTATAATATATTTTATAACTAGTAAAATACCCGGCGTTCCCTGGGTTTTCTTCCTGCCACTCCTGGTGAAAGTGAAAAAGATAAATTTTATTCAAACCTCGGGGTTTAAGAGTATTATTTTTAATATTATTAGTTCAAATTTTAATAAAAGTCTGTAATTTTCATTCGTTTTATTTTGCAGTACAATGCTATTAAATAATAAATTTAATAGCATTGCGAGGGCGGCGAGGGCGGCGAGAGCGGCGAGGGCGGCGAGGGCGGCGAGGAGGGCGGCGAGGAGGGCGGCGAGAGCGGTGAGAGCGGCGAGGGCGGCGAGGGCGGCGAGGGCGGCGAGGGCGGCGAGGGCGGCGAGGGCGGCGAGGGCGGCGAGGGCGGCGAGGGCGGCGAGGGCGGCGAGGGTGGCTTGGGTGGCGGCGGGGGCGGAGGGGCGGCGGCGAGGAGGGCAGAGGAGGGCGGCGGGTAGAGCTGTGCGCGTCTGTCGTGGCCGCTGGATTTATGCTTCCTGCGAAGAACGGATTGATCCCGCCCGCGTCAACAGATTCATAAGACCCCGACGAGGACCGGCGCGCAGACGGAGGAACGTGACAGAGGGGAGGAGGGGTGGAGCTTAATGCTGGCGGCGCTGGTGACGACGACAGCGGCTGCAACAGCGCGGGGGCAAGGGGAGAGAAGAGATTGTAGTGGGTGGTGGATACCAGGTACCAAGAGTGTAGTGCTGAGGATATTAATGACAATGGTGGGATTTCGTGAGGTGATGATATGGATATGACAATAGTGTTAGATGTAAGTTGTTTATGAATGGATGCAGATTGGAAGGACTGAGATTGGATTCATCAGCACGGAAGGAAGAGGAGCGATTGAACGATATACAGGACGAGGAGGGCGGTACAAATTAGAGTTTAGATAGATATTTATTATTTCTGCAGGTAGGAGTATACACAGCCTTGTGGCAGAACACTACAATTTACATATCTCAAACAGGAATACTAACTTTAAATTATTTAAAGACATAATAATAATAATAATAATAATAATAATAATAATAATAATAATAATAATAATAATAATAATAAAAAAGCAAATAACAAACATAGGATTATCAAAAGAAATCTGCATAACCATCCAAAAATCTTTAATCCTACAGACTTGCCATATTGTGCGAAGATTTTTAAATTGAACGACGGACAAAGATGAATTTCTTCTCCGTCTTTCCTCAGATCTGTCATTACCAGTTGCATTTGCTAGAGCCGAAGCCGTTTGAATAGATGAATGGTTCTCAATGCTCACTAAGAAAAGTACAGAATAATAATAATAATAATAATAATAATAATAATAATAATAATAATAATAATAATAATAATATGCTAACAATAATAGCATTAGCTACATTTTATGGCTGACCTGCACAGTTATTTTAAACTATTAAATACAAGACTACACGACTTTTTAATTACACTTCACTTCACTTCACAACATTTGAAATTCACTTCTCTTTCTACTTAGTCGTGAAGTAGGTGAAGATGGTGGTGATGCAGGTGGGGGTCGCGGTTTAGTGGGGGCGGAGGTGGAGGCTGTGTGTGTACGCCTGCTGTGGATCGCAGGAGCGGAGGGGCAGGGGCTGAAGAACGCGGTGATCATGACAGAAACGGAAAGGGTGCCTCGAGAGACGCGTCCCATGTGTGTTCGCGTGTCTGGGAAAAGAGACCCGGCGCCTCTCGCTTCGAAGAAACGCTCCTCTGTTCTAAGCGCTGACGTTCATCCACTTGACTTCGTGATCTGACGACGCGTTTCCGGAACGAGCACACCGTAACTCGAGTCTCCAATTTCTTTATTTACTAATAATATTACTTAACACATCGATATATGTTAAGTTGGATATGTGGTGAGAGTAACTTAGATACGTCCGTTTTAAATTCACTGTAGTAGGGAATGGACAATACCTTACCCAGATTTTGTTGTAATACACAGTTATATCTCTTTGTTTACTGAAAGATTAAAAGGGCATTCACAATAAACATCGCCAAAAAATACAGTAGAAGAGTTCAGATAATGTTTGCTTGGAAGTTAGCACATTTGCTGTCAACTTTAATGATGTAGAATCAAGCGTTATATTTGAATAATGCTCTGTTATCATCTACAGTTCCAATATAAATAATTGGCAAATCAAAACGAAATAGTAAGTGAATGAATTTTGGAACATAGCAAGTGTAGAAGACATTCCTTTCCCTTATTTCCGTTTTCTTCCATATGGAAAATCTTT